>JAOXJM010000023.1:110938400-110960790 GCA_026413425.1 Tringa solitaria | reverse complement strand
GCCCAGTTCCCTCAGCCTTTCCTCATAGGACTTGTTCTCCAGACCCCTCACCAGCCTGGCGGCCCTCCTCTGGACCCGCTCCAGCACTTCAATGTCCCTCCCGTAGTGAGGGGCCCAAAACTGAACACAGTACTCGAGGTGAGGCCTCACCAAGGCCGAGTACAGAGGCACAACGACCATCCCTCTAGCCTTCCTCTTTTGTAAAACTGGCAGAGTAAGAGCAGGCAAGGAATGATGATGGCACCGCCTGGGCTCCCCATGGCTGCAGCACAGCAATCCTGCCCTTGCCACAAGGGAAAGGCTACATATTCAAGGCCAGGTTGCAAGGGGCTTTGAGCAACCTGGTCTAGGTGTCCCGGCCGGTGGCAGGGGGAACTAGATGATCTTCAAGGCCCCTTCCAACTCTAATCATTCTATTATTCCATGGCATGACAGTGGATAAAGCAATGGGCCACGCCATCTCATATAGGGACTAGGTGTCCCACAAGCACCTACGCCAGCTTCGCAGCCCGCTGCATCGACACCGTTCCCTCTGCTGAGAGCAAGAACCAGCCCGGGTTGTGCCAAGCAAGCCCTGGGGCTTCCCTTCATTCCCATGCAGCAAGAGCCTTGTAAAATCAGGCTCTGGGCTCAGGCAAACAGCCGTGAGCTTAAAGGCTGTGCAGCTGCACTACAGCCATATGGCGACCGATCCCCACCGCCGAACAGGCAGCAGGACCTGACGGGCGCAGGGAGAATCAGCGTCACGCTGCAGATTATTCCCTGGCTCGTGGGATTTTAGGCCACTAGACCATACCATGTCTGGTATTACTAAGCTGCTCCTGAGCTGGCCCGAGGTCAGAGGGTACATCGGCTTCTCAGCTGTCCCAGCGGCAGGTGGCAACCGGTACAGAACAAGCACCAGCTCTGCACTGCTAATACCCAGCGTAGCATCACTTAAATTAAAAGACTAAGGGCAGAACCCAAAAAACCACTCTAGGGCCGCCAGCAGTGAGTACCAAAACAGAGCCAGGACTGAGCAATCATTACCTGGCCTAAACATTGTGCCAGCTACTTTTCAAAAGCATTCACATCAAATAAATAAATTAACAGATTCTCATTTCTTCCTTTCTCCCTTTCCCCTGTATGAAAAGAAGCCCCAGGCTGGGGACCAGCACTGTCTACACCGAAGCCCTATGTGCAGGGCATTAAGGCTGCTCAGAGAAAATGTGGCATAGACATATTTTTAAGGGAATGGGCCATTTTTTGATCACATAGACCTGCTGAAGACATAGATCTGCTGCACAGTGACTCAAATACACTTTACAAGATTTTAGTCCATGTGCTGGGGGTTTGCTGATTTTGGTCCCCCCAAGAGGTGTTGAGCTTGACTCCGTAATTTTACCTTAATAGCTTGATTGAGGTAAAAGAAAGAGAACCTGGGACCCTCTTTATCTATTCTCTCCCAGTGATGCAAGACAAAACCAACATTAGCACATTTCATGTTATGAAAACGTAGCTGCCTTGTCATGATGATTTTCATAGAATCATATAATGGTTTGTGTTGGGAAGGACCTTCAAAGACCACCCAATCCAACACCCCTGCCATGGGCAAGGATACCAACTACTAGATAGAATGCTCAATGGCCCATCCAATCTGACCATGAACACCCTCCTCGTAGCAATGGTCCTGCACTGGATCTGACACAGCTTTATGGGTCAGAGATGCATATTAGATGTGGGACAGCACATACAAACAAGATCATCTCTGATGAGGATTAATCAAGTGTAAAAATTTTCCAATTGCAAGCCTTCTCTCTTTTACCTAAAGAAGCAAAGTTTGAATGCAATTCTTCATTTTCATGCTTTTCAAACACATCATCAGTTGCATCATGTGCTACAGCTGCCTCTGGACCACAGGAGAGCACACCATGTCACCATGGGTCTCCAACAGGCATCCACCATCAGGGTCCCTGTTCCTTCACACAGAAAACATGGCACACAAGGAACAGTGAACACAGTGCCAAGCCACTTCCAGGACAGGCACTGTACATGATAAATGCTACTAAGTCCTACAGAACAGACAGCGTCCAGGACAGCTCACCACCCATCTAAGCCACATGCGTGTTGGCAGCAGACTGGGGACTGTCACTCAGGAGACTAACCCTGACAGTGGTACCATTCACCTAGAAGCCGCTTTTGCTGAAAAGCAGGGTTTTATAATTGGATTTCACCTTGTACAACATTTCCATTTGTGGAAAAAAAATCAGCTATTTTCCATTTTGCAATTCTATTATATTCACAATTCTGCCATATGCACATTACTTATTTATTTGTTTATTTATTTACAAGGTCTAGCATGTGCTGGAAGTTCTCTGGCCTGTGTTCTCCCTCTGGAGAAACACCCATCACAATCTCTGGTGTGCTTTTCCTGACTACAGCTGAAAGGCTGTAAATCATCCCTACTTTTCTTGACCTTTCTGCCACTTCACTGCCTCTGATATTTTCCTCTCCCTTGTCTTGCTTCCCCTCCTAGGGCTGCTTTTTCAGAATCTTCTCCAAGAGAGAAGATGAGCAGGGGAGGCTCATCAGAGCCAGAATCCAGGGGAGCCAGAGGGGGCTCAGAGCAGATCATGGGCAGCCACCACGGCTCTGGTGTGGGCTCAGTGCTCCCAAGCATGAGAGAGGGGTTGTCCGTAGCCACACAGATGGGGTCCAGGAAGGCTCATGCATATGCAATTCCTGGTTTGCACGCACAGCAGCCAGGTGTGTGCTTCAGCTTACGCTAAGGAGGACTTGAGCTCAAGGACTCTCATTTTTTATTTCCCACTGCGCCTAACCTCAGCAAGGTTAGTGCCAACTCCCCATGTTTACAAGGGAAAAGAGACAACAGACATACAAATCGCCACTCGTAGGATGCTTCAAAGTTCCCAGACTCTGCTTTAATATGGAAAATATAGAAACAAAGATGAGTCAAAAGAAGACAGTAAGTGGAAGGTGGAAAATTCAGGAGTGAGGAAAGAAAAGGGAAAAAAAAGTTGGGAGAAGGTGGTAGAGAGCAGAGCACGAACTACAGCTCGGTGAAATATGCTCTGAATCTGTCAGCACAGTGGGCAAGACCGTGAATTTGAGAGAGGTTATCAGAGCTCGCTGATGAGAAAATAAATTTGTTGTTAAAAGTAGCTACCAAGAACTTGAAAAGCAGGAAACCAGTGGAGGATCTGCAGTTTGAGCCTCGTGGCTTCCCAGCAACAGGGTAGTAAGGGAGGAAAAAGGGGAAAATCCCAGTCACGGGATTGTTAAGGGGAAGTGACATCAAGCAAAAAGGAGAAAAATTGACTGGGATGTTTTAAGTCACAGAATATGTAGGAAAGAAACCTACAGCATGGAATAAAACAGAGATCAGAGAAGGAGATGAGAAAAGAGGGAATGCTAGAACACCCAGGTCCAAGAAGTCGCCATTTTCAAACAAGAAAACTTGTTCAGGTTTGAAAGGCAAGCCAAGGCCAAAGAGTAAAACCAGAAGACAACATGGGAGAAATAACACAGCAAAAATCAGCAGAAATCTTGGAGGAAAAGTGGTGCCAATGGAAAAAGCTAGACGAAAATGAGGGAGAAGAGGAACCAAGCGTGGTGCTGAGAAGAAGGAGGAGAAATGGGGTGACAAAAGCAAGCGGCGGTACGAGCTTCTGAACAGAGCAAGAGCTCGAGAGAGACAGATGCTCACTGAGATCTGCACGCAGCACAAACCTCAGCCTGTGCAGGAGAAATATTTTGCTGTTCCAGAAGAAAGAATTTCTTTTGGTACCTGATATTATTTCCTTCCCTTCTGAATACAGAATAGAAGCACTTTTAAATAGGATTTAAACCTAGCAGAAGAAAGTGTTAATATTTATATAACTAAGTGGCCTTAAGCCAATGGAAAAACTATACACCGAAAAATGTGTGATTATCTGATATTTGATAAAGATATTAGAGGTTACCAAGTTTTTAAAATGATTTTATGTCGTTAAGTAATGATCCTTTCAAAATCAATGAAGAGCAGACACTAGCTGAGGGCATTAATTAGCACGGCCTTCTTTGAAGTATAACGAAATCCCGCGGTCCACCTTCCAGAATTGGCCGTGGGTACTTACAGACAAGCCTGCACACAGGCAGCAGCTCCGGTGGCAATTGGCAACTGCGCAGCAAAACCCAGCCAGGCTCGTTGGGAACCGGAGAAGGCTACTTTTAGGTCTTGTACTAGACCGCGCTTCCCGAAACGCCTGTATCCTCCAAGATACAGGTCCTCGAAGAAGAGACCGGGATCTAGAGCAAATTGCTGCAGCTGCAACGCGAGCTTGCGAGTCTATGGGAACAAGAGGAAAAACGTCTAGCTTCTGGGAAAATAAAAAAGTTAAATACAGCAAAGAAAAAATGAGGACGCAGACAGAAGAATAGGTCAGAAAAACCTTGCTGTAAAAACTTTTTTCTTTTTGTTTTGTTAGTAAGATTTTAATTTTTTTTTCTTAATAATAGACGTGATTTAGATGAAGAGACTCTCAACCTGCCCTTGGATATTTCTCTTCGTCTATGGAGTAAACTCAAGCCCGACCGTGCATACGCTCAACCAAAACGTTTTGCAGGAGAAGCGCGAAGTGCTTTGCCCGGAGGGAGCGGGGCTACAGCTCCAAGTCAGCACCCCTGGCTCCGGCATTGTGTCCCCTTGTCACACCGCTCCGCTCCGCTGGCAGCTGAGTATAATGCACTAAAATCCTAATCCCTAAGGCTCCCTGTGCCAGTGCTTCGGAGATGAGCGTTTCAGGCGATTGTACTCTGCGGCTGCCGTCGCACACAAGAGGGTGGCACAGCAGGGGAAAAGCAAGGCGATGGGCAGAGACAGAGAGGCACACACGGCCGGGGAGGGCTGGGGGGACAGAGCATGGTAATGCAATTTAATGGGGAGGGAAAAAGAAAAGAAAAAGATGGGGGAAAATTGGACTATCGTGCGTGAATAGGAAGGAGCCCTCTCCTTCCCAGCAACCCTAACAGCAGGATGTCTCCCACCACAATAAATCCACCGTCCTCTGAGCGAGGATTTGAGTGACCTACAGAATGTTTTCTATTTCTTCCCTTGAAAAGCGAAAGATTAGGAAATCTACAACCCTCCTGTGCATCTGAGTAGCTGTGAATATTTTAAGATGATTTCCCTCCTGCCTCAGCCACGGTGCTTTAAAATTAAAAACAAAATGATACTGCAGAGGCTGGGAGAGCTGAAATCTGACCCAGAACTATGTGAGCGCAGGCTACGCTGTCCCCTAGACCCAGTCTGGCACAGCACACACAGGAACACGAGCGCTCGACTGACTAAGCACAGCACTTTCGAGTTCAAGGCACAATAATCACAGTTACAGGAAAAAACCCAACCCCTTAAAAAAAAAAATCGAACAAATGCTACAACCAAACGCTAAAAACGTCAAGAAGATCAAAAATAACTGGGCAGTAATTTTAATATTACAGAGTTTACGGCATGTTAACGGTTGATAACTGCTTGGGGTAAGGACTCCTTGCCATCAATCAGAAAAGCAGTGTAATTTAAGGAAGTATTTTGGCCTGTCAACTTTGGTAAACCAGTGAGGGCAATTTACGTCACCAAAATCTACTTCACGGTACCTGTGTCAGGCTGGAGTACCGCTACATGGGATTAGTGTTATACACTGATAATGCTCTTTGGAGTGAAAGCTGATTGAACTTTTCCCCTTAAGAGCGTTCAGACAGTCTAGTGGTCTGCTAACCCACATGGGCTTGCCCATGGTTCTTCTGCTGCGAACAGAGATCATCTTGGTCTCCTGAGCCTCTTCTGCAAACTCCTCCTCATCCTTACTTCTCTGTCACAGAGGTAGGGACACACTCATCATCCTCACCCTAGAAGCCATTTAGTCACTGATTTGGAAGTCACTGTGAAAATTCCGTAGCAGCCGATGTCCCCTTTGAGTAACGCTGCAGAAGGGGAAGCTTACGCTGCCTTTTATGTTTGGGTGTTTCGACAGATGTGCTCTTGCAGATTTAGTGGCTGTGGTTTAATGCATCATTGCTCTGGCCTTCTGCAAAGGTTACTGTTCTCAGATCAACAGCGGCCAAATGGGATGTGTCTCTGCCTCAGCAGCCACAGCAACTGCTAGCAAAGGTGGACTAAAGAGCATTGGCACCGAGACACGAATAACTGCTTCAAGAGCAGAAATTACTAGAGAGATGCACAGTGAAAACATCTGAAAACCTTTGTAGCAAGGTGCATCAAAACCCAGCTGGCAGGAGGGAAGCCAAAATTTCTGGGGGAAAGTTGGTTTATGGAGTCCCTACCTCACCCCAGCCTCTAGTGTCTCGTTCCCATCCTTGCATCACCACCATGTTGTTCCTGTTTTGAGATGTTGCAACCATGCAAAGCGGTGAACTGAGGCAGCTAGAAAAACCCCACCATTCCTCCCTATGATGAAGGATTATTTTTAGCCCAGCTCAGTTGATAATCTGGTTCATGGCATGTCCCTCAAATGAACCCCACCAGCACAAATGAACAGGTAGCCTGAAAAGGCTGCAGGGAGAACAAATACAGAGAAAAAGGGTGAAGTCTTTAAACCACTGTTGCTTCTGAGGCTTTTGGACTGCAAAATTGTAGCTTGACCGGTACCCCTAAATTGCTAAATAATCCATGATCCAATAATAATCTAAACAACCCAATCCAGAATTCCAAAACGTCCTTGACTCCTGGTGCTCTTTATTCCACGTATATGGTTTTGAGAAGACTACAAACAGTGGTGAAGACAGTAAGAACAAACGGAGATGACCTTATAGGGAAAAAATTAGCCAACAATTGAACGCTAAAGGAGACAGATTTACATTTGAAGGCATCTCACACATGATATAAATGTCACTTCTTCCTTGTGCCCCCCCCCTTTTTCCTCCCCGAGCCACTAGAAAACAAAACACACCAAAAAAATTGAAGAGAAGAAGGTAAAAGGGGAACCAATCCAAACCAAAAGTAAATAAAAATGTTTTACCTAACTCCCCTGGGCACAGAACAGCAGGTCTCACAATAATGAGAGTGAGGAATGAAATTTTAAAATGAATGCAAGTGGGAGAAACTGCAGAGAAAATTGAGACAGAGTTTCACTGTTATTTATCCCAGACAAAGAGTAGATGCTCAGCTCTGAGCAATCCATGGCACGGGAACGGCACCGGCATGGAGCTCCGACACAACTAATCTTCCTTTTCTATTCCCTCCTGTGCTTTTGAGGAGGAAAGGGGAGAGAAAGCAATTTAGTGTAGTGATGCAACTTGTTTACTTCTCTGTACCCGCTCGGATCTGTTGGCTGGAATATTATTTTGGGAGGTGTGAGAGGGAAGGAAAGAGAGAGGGAATTACAGGAGTAGAAAGAAGATGAAATTGTAAGACAGGTCTCCAAATTTTGCCACCACCCAGTGGCTCATGCAAGCGGCATCCATATGGCCAACAGCAGGCCAGCAAAACTGCATGGGTTACCCAAGACCTACTGTGCTTCAACCATTTAAGCTCTGGCTCATTTTAATGCGGTGGCAATGCCCAAACGAGCAGCTCAAATGGCAGATCTCATGGGGCAGCGTGTGCCTAGCCCGATTTATCACCACAAAAAGCCAGCCCACTCCACCACTGAGGCCCCTACTCCTTCGACCAAGACAGGACGCGCTCAAGCAGTTGGGTCACTCATGGCACGGCCATCTCACGGGCATCCTCACCCTTCACAGCTGAGGAAACGGAGGGAGGCACCACTCCCAGCTCAGACCACCCTGACTGCAAAGGGAAGAAGGTGATGGAGAAGATGCAGGAGGGGAACGGAACGTTTATTAGCAAATAGTGGCTCATTTATCCTCCCATTCTCTAAAGCTTTTTCCTTGTCCCTAATGAAACCTAAATGGTATTACAAAGGCAGAGATAGTCCCTTAGGCTAAAAAAAAAAAAACAACAAAACGTCTCCAGTCACCAAGTTCTTACTGCTTTATAACCCCCTCATTAGAGCTGATACATCAACATTTACATGACAGAGCCCTTTTTACTAGAAGCAAACCGTTCTTAAAATACATTAAGAACCGTCACCTACATACTCAGTGGCTCTTTGTAGTTTGCCTAACACTTCAGAACGTGTTAAAATCACACATAAAAGTTATAGTAGCCTAACGCTCAGGAAATAAGAGTCTTTTAAAGGTTTAATTCAACCACTAATGGATTTTCTCCCAAGTTAGGAAACATTTATATATTGCTGATTTACTGCAGGTGTGGTAACTGAATTTGGACTTACACATACCAGCTGCAAGCAAATCAAGGAAAAGGCTTCATAAATCAGTTTAAGGCACTGTAGTTTTCATGGTGCTTGGACTGAGACAGAATTTCCCCACACAAGCACACAAAACAAATGGGAGTTTATAATTTTCTCTGTCACAGCTCATAACTTTTAAAGGTTAGAAATCAAAGCACCACCGCAGTGGAATTTCATACATTTGAATGGGATGGACATAAGGCATCCCAGAAAATGATTTATATCACCCCCTCTTCACATAACGAAAGAATGAAGAATGTAACAGTTGTGACAAAGGCATTGACTAATTGTGTTATTTGGTAAATACCTTCCCTTGAAATTTCTCTGGATAGATCAAGATTTTTGACTTTCTCTTTGTTTTACAGAGACTCTTCTCCAGCATCTATTCCGCCTTTTTAAATGAATCTTCCAACTCACACTGTGTTTTGCAGATTGTTTTTTTTCAACAAGTTGCACTGGCTCGGAGTCAGACATTGCGAGACAAGAAGCCACACTGACTTTATCCAAGAAATATGAGGTGGCAGAGATCCAGTACACCCAGCACTCAAGGTGAAAGAACAGCATGGAAAAAGATTCACAAATTAATTGTCAATTATGGAAGACTGCCGGAGTGAATACTAGATGCATGCATGGGATAATTTACCCAGGCACCTGCACGCCTGAGCTGTGGATAGCGCTGAAGCAATTACTCTATTTTTAAAAAGAATGAGATATCATCATTGGAAAAGGCCGTAAAAAAAAAAAAAAAGAAGAGCACATTTAAGTGTTTCCATACACATAAATTCAGCTGAGTTATGCGCTGAAGACCCAAACAATCGATGGTTCTCTGGAAGAAGGGGGGTCAGAGTACCTGACTGAAGGAAGCCACCTGTAAGGAAGGCAAGGAAGGGACACATTCATACAGTTCTTCCACTGCATGCAGGCAACCAAGAAGATGCTATCATATCCATACCTACGATACGGGCATCTCATGTGGCAAAGGCAGAACGTACTAAGAACTCATTTCTGATACCATGTCACAGGAAAGTCACCAGGTGGTGAGGACTTCCACCTTCTCTGACGCAAGTGGTTTTGACAAAGAGCCTGGGAACGCTTCATATCCAGTTATCAGCAATTCCCCGGACACGCTGCACAAACTCTGGATCCTTCCTGAACAAACACCAGAGAACCACTTCTTGGCTGATGAGACTCAAGGATGACACAGCAAATTCACTTTTTTGTCTTCGTTCTCCATGTGCCTCCTTGGTCCCAGCTCCCATCGGCATCCCTCAGGAGTGTGGGAAGAACTGGAGACGAGAGTCAGTGCAGCAGCTGCTCCTCCTGGCTCTTTGAATAGAGGGAAAACAGCTTTTGCCCAATGCATGGGGAGTGATATCATCAAGTTAGCAAGCCAAGAACAGAAGGGATACATCAGAAAGGAAACAGGAACAAGAGCTTCCCCTTACAAAGCAAACAGTCGTGCTTTTTTAGAGCAAAATCTTTGCCTAAAAAGCTCTCACAAAGTACCTCATGGGAGGTTCAGACCATTTTCAAGTGCTGGAAGAGAAACAGTCGTGGGGTTAAAGTGGTAACCTGGATCTGGGGAGACCCACTTCAGTTCTTTGCTCTGCCAAGTGTTCTTGCATGACCTTAGGCAAAAACACTGAAGCTGTAGTTAGCGGATACCTCAGCTTCAAAAGCAAAGTCAGCCTAAGAAGTTCTTGCCTTCCCCCTGCCTGCCATTTGCTGCCTCCACACTTGCGCTGCCCGGAGAGCCCACAGGCACTACCCTGTAAACCGAACTGCTGAACAGAAAGATGTTAAAAGCAAGTTTTTTTGTTGTGTTTTAGAGGGAGGAGGGTAATTTTGCGTTGGACTGCTTAAAGGATCTGCCATCAATCAGCTAGAGCAGCAAAACTGCAGGGGAAGAGGGGGAGGCTGGGGAAGCCCGTGGTGGCACCAGGTCCGGAATGAGTAACCAAGAGGAAGGCTGCAAAGCCAACTTAATGTCCAAGTCAGGTGGAAGAACCTCCTTGGTGGTGCCAGACATGCTCGGCCAGGTGGAAGAACCTCAGGTGCTGCTGTTTGAGACGGATGTGGCTCCCCCTGCTCGGCTGCCTCTCCTTTGCAGGGATGGCTGCCCTCCAAGCAGGGACAGCAGAAGGAAACATGTCAGCATTTCACCTGCTGCTCTAGAGAGGAAGAAACAGCCAGGACTTCACTTCAACCACCACCACCACCAAATACAATGTGCTGTGCAACCTCCTCCCTAAACCCTGGACCGCCAGGCGTTATTTCCCAGCTGGGGGTGGCAGCACCACTCACCCTCCCAGGATAAACACAGTCAAGGTGCTGTGACACCCCAGGTAAACGGGGACCACGGAGAGACCGACAGCAGAAAGCAGCAGCCAGTCTCATTTTGGGAAGCTCCAATTCTGAAAGCTGACATGCAAATCTCTGCTTACCCTACATAATATGAACATTCTCCTCCAAACCCCGGCTCCTGATTAACTCGGTAGATCACTTGCCAGCGCTCTCTGAATGAGCCTGTGAGCCCAATTAGCAGCAGATGCAGCACTAACACTCCTCACCTGCTGTGCTTACCAGTCTTCAGATCAGGAAGGGAAGGGAATATATCAAAGACTTGCGAAGGGAAGGAAGCTTAGAAAAGGGCTCAGAAAGGATGAAGGAAATAGATGCCTGCAACTGTTCCTCAGGCAAGGAAGCAGAGTCCTATACAAAAGGGAAAACATATGGGCCTAGGGAAAACATTGCTACAGATCGTGAAAAACATCCAAAAGGCTTCTCCAGCACCCTGGGAGCGCGGTGCAGGGTGTAGCCAGGAGTGCTGCCGAGGCTCAGGGGACCTCCTGGCCTTACCCTGAACCCTGGGGAGCTCTACCACATGCAGAGCTTCTCTCCACGTGCTTTGGTACATCAGTCCAAAGTCATCCCACCTTTTCTGTGAGCTCTCCTTGACCTGCCTGTGTTTCTTTAGTGCTTCAAACGAGTAAGGAGCCTCTCATGCATACAGCTGCCATACTAATACAACCCACACAGGTGCCACTTAACTAAACTTTTCTGAACTCCCAAACTCCAAGCCTGTCTCCAAGTGTTACCTCTCAACCTCTGTAGCCATGAACTGACTGCTCTTACCCATCAAACTATCTGTCAGCTCCTGCACTTCAACTTTTGGTGCTGGTTTTTAACAGTAAGAAAAAACATGAGCCAGTTCAGATTTTTTTTATCAGAGGAGCAGACAACCTGCCTTTGGGAGAGGGTCCTAAAATAGGGGTTAGGAGTAGATAGATGCCAATCCCTGAAGCTTTGAAATGTTGGGAAAAGTAGATTTAATGCTCTATTTAATGCTATAATTTTCTATCAACCAGCAGAAGGCTGTGTATGCTGGCAGCTTGCATCTCATTCCAAGAAGCCTAAATCTCTCCAACATGTTGGGCAAGCAGAGTCCAGGCATGCCACGTAAACCACTGGCCAATTTAGCAGCAACTTCTACACGTCCATCTTCTCTAAATTTTAGCAGTCCCAGCAGTGAAAGGATAAGGGATTTTATTTTTTTTTTTAAATAGCAAACATACAGCAGTTACATACTTGGTGAACCTTTTTTGTTGGTATCGTCAAGACAGTCGCTGTGGCTGTAGGATACAGATATAATAGAAATACTTCGAAAGAATCATCTTATTGAAGGTGTAGTCACAAAAGGCCACCTAGGATTCCAGGACCATTTCTATATATTTTTACAGGTGTCTAGATATTAAACTAGTGGCCTCCAGTAACTGCTGACCAGCCCGCAAGTGTCACCCACGCATCACCCACTGGCTGGCCAGCAGTCCCAGTGGAGGGACATCACCCAGTCTGAGCCAACTGGACTGTGCAACACAGAAAAGCTTCCTGCAATTTTTGACAACAATTTCTATAAAAAGTCCTTCAGTCTCTAAAATATGTCACAAACGGCCAGCATTTCCAAACAACGCTCCTGACAGAAACACAATTAAATAGACGGTTTTGTTTTCCCTTATCTTTGAAATGGGAATGATAATGCATTTTCAGAAAGAGGAAATTAATGTCTCTTTCAGTGGGCTTTACAACTGTATTTGCTTTTACTCCTCATCTACAGCATGAGAGACTGCTGCAGGTTGACACAGAGAGCTGTTAGTGATGACCACGCTGGCACGGTGAGACTTAAAACTACATCCAGATTCCACACTTGCAGGTCAGGTACACAGATCAGAGGCAGAAACACAGATGCAAATGACCCAGAGCAAGCAAACAGTGGAAGGGCTTTTTTAGTCGATGTGACAAACTTTAAAATTACTTTTCTAATCTAGCCTTTCAAAGCAGGAAGACCAAAATCATGCAAGAGTTTAAACGGAAAAGGGAAGAAAAAGTCTGTTCTTAATACTGAAAATAAAGGGGAAGAGCTGAAGGACCAGCCTGCTCTTCAGTTCTCCAGCAGACAAATAATAAAGGTACAGCAGGTCCAGCACCAGGTTTACCATGGGACCTCTGGTCAGCTCCTGGTTATTACAGGAGCCCCAAGTCCTGGCAATGACCATCATGGTTCCTCCTCTTTCCCAAGGGCATGCTGTACTTCGGCTTTTAGGCTTCATGTTCTTCCAGAGTATTGGGATGCGTTTAGTAGCTCCTGATTCAGAACAAAGGACACAGAGCAGACATCTGTGGGCATCCCTGGACCGCGTCTGTAAGACAGCTGCTGCCTGCCCTTGCAGAGAATTGAATCTACACAGTTCCTTGTGATTTTACATTTCTTCGCATACCTGTCGTGTACCTGAGAAGTCTGTCATTTTTTAAATCCTACCCACTAAGTACCATTTCATTTTTCTGGCATGACAAGATGCATAAGCATCTGTGAAGTGAGTTCCCTCCAACTGAGCAGATACCATCGCTGTGCCGTGCATCCATCCTTGACCATTAGTTTTAGCTAGAAGAGGAGGAGCTGCAATTTCAGAAGACATAAGTAGGCTACTTATCCTTGGTAAGAGTCACAGTCAATCTGCTCCTATTTTTTTGACCCAGCATCATAATTTTATTTATTCAATGCAATTTGTGTTACCACAAGGCTTGTGTGGGTCTGAGAAATGAATGCTGGAAAAACAGATTTCACAGATCTGACATTCAAATATGCACCTACATACACATTCTATAAGACAGTGAACATTCAAATTAAGTTTCATAAAAATATCTCTTTTTAAGACAAGCAATCACAATGGTCCAAAGCTTGTAGCATGATGAATTATTCTGGGTTGAAAGGAATTTGGGTCATGAAACTCTGAGGAGGAAAATTTTTTTTCACAAGGTTTACCCTCCGCTGCTTTTGATTCAAAAGCAGAGAAGTGCTTTTGGTGCGTTCCCAAAATGGTCTTTTCAAAACTGATCCTCCCCTTCCCTCCCTTGCTTTTTCAGAGGGTAAAGGTGTTGCCCTCATGACTGTCCAGCATGCACCTACGCCAAGGTTAGTTCCTACCTCATCAAACACACATATCCTGACCTCCCACTACAGATACAGCTCTCACAGACAAAAATCACAGATCAAATCCCTCGTTGGGGGAGTAACCTTGTTCCTTGTATTACGGGATTGTAACACGCAGGTGTTACCAATAACTAAAACCATTTCTCCAGGCCAACAGCAGGCAGCTCTCATTGAGTCAACATCTCAAATTCTTATGGTTTCACTTCATTGAGTCTAGCTGGAACAAACATGGATGACTGAGGCAGCCAGCAGGAATGTCACGGCCCCCCAACCTTGACCAGCACCACCAGCACACAAAATCAGAACGGGCCGGTGGTGAGGCTCACTTCGTATCAAATCAAAGCCTGTGTGTGGTGGATCACATGCACCTGCTCTCGACTCTTGGGACTACTCGGAGGATTAGGTTGTTGAGCGCTCAAAAAGCATGAAGTGTGACATTATTTGACAAAATCAAAAGGTGTAAATAATATATGCATATTCTTCTACCCCCAGAGAAAAAGCTAGCATAGTATAAATTGTAAATAAAAGACTTGAGCCAAGAGCACCCAAAAATACAGAGAGGAACATACCTGAGCTGTGACTTTACAGCTGCAACTTGGGATTTTATACATAATTTGGGGGTTTCTGTTCTTCATTTCTCATGTGGAAAGAAAAAAAAAAAAAGAGCTCTAAAGAAGACTGAGAGAACATGGAAAAAAATGAACTGTGAGATCCATTTGCACTTGGATTGTTGTTTGTTGTTTTTTTTTAGTCAGAGGGGAAAAAAGACCCAGTTACTGTGTTGAAATGAAAGATTCACTCCAGATAGTCATTGACACTTGTCAGACTGTACTTTATAACTTTCCTCCTTACCACCAGCACAGTAAGCACCCAGTGTTTGACTTCCACTGCAAACATTTCAAAACATCAAGTATATGAAAACAATCTGTACAGAGTATTCTTCATGATAGTCCCTAAATGTCCTCCAAAGTTATTCAAGGAATGAAAAAAATATTTGTTCCAAGATATGTAAAAAAGTGGAAAATTTGATGTGATGCTACTTCAGATTAAAACCAAGCAATTTCATTTTATGCTTTATATGCTCTCCAGTCCCACTAAGTATAATTATAGACGTCTGTCTACTTACAAATCTCTCTGTACAATGGAAAAAGGAATACAATTTTTAGTTGTCCAAATTACAAGAGACTGTAATACACAAAAGCAATAAACACAGGTTCTGCCAGCAATCAGATAACACTTATCGTAAACAATAGCTTTTGTGATTTATTTGAAACAGGTTCAGCTGCTACAACTTAAGATTTGGTTATTCTTGTTTTTGTGTTGGATTTCCAGCAGGTGGTGAGGACATGATAGAAGTGTTTAACCACAAGAGATTTTGAAAAGGGACCAGTATTGCACTGTATATGAAATATAACAGATTTATTTTGCAAAATCAGTTCTCCATCTCCCGGTGGCCTCTACTAGTTTGTAGAGGCTACTTCTCAAACTTTCTTCTTCTTGGCTCTCAGCTCTCCCAGCACCACATACAGCTTGATACCACACAAAAGGTGACCCACGTTCAGAAGTGACTCCAAACCTCATCAGTTCTGTGTGCCAGTTTCTCATGCAACTGGGAAATCATACAATGCACTGAAGTTAAGTGTTAATTGCAGATAGGCGCCCAGAAAAGATGGATTAAATTTCCCACAAGTATTCAGAAGGTTGTGATTTATTGTAGCTCTGGAAAGCAGGGAAGGAGCCCTCAGAAGTTTTAAGGCCCTGCTTTGAGTGGATACTACACCAAAGTGCCACACGATACCAGTGTTTGAGTGGTGGGATGGGGGGGGATGTATGTACAACAGGAGGGGGATGCAGACTTAGAAAGAACCTTAAAGGCTGGATGGGAGAGAGTAGTCCCCTGCATGGATCCTGTATCTCGAGAGATGCAATGGTTCCACCTTGTTCCATGCAGCTGGGTTCTCCTACCCATCTCCTCACGCCTGGAATCTCCAAAGGCTGAGCTCACCCAGAAAAGTGCTTTACAGACTCTCCAAATGAGTAACTGTTTTCTATCCCATTTTCCCAGTCTCAGGGAGACCAGATCCAACAGGTACAGTGATAGTTTCCATGAAGACAGGGAATGTTTTAACATTAACATCAGTGACCAAGGATTTGACACTGATGAAGCCACAAAAAATTACTGCAATCAAACCTTATCTCTCTCCCTCCAGGTATACATCACTCGGAGTTGCAAGATACTTAAGGTTCGTACTTTGTTTATTTTCCAAAAGCAGATTAGCAAGAAAATGGAAGGTTAACAGAACATTACGGTTGAGAATTTAAATGAACTAGTTAGGAAAAACAAGGCTGTAATTCTCATAACCATTCTACGTCAACCATCTTGCACATATTCAGAATTCAGTGCTGTTGTAGAGGCTGGGAAATTTATGTTGCAGTATACCTGTAATACGACAGTCACATTTATTGCAGGAACTTTTAATTTCCTAACTTGTACATTAAATTCCCAATATAGTTTCACGCTAACTCTCTTCTGTTGGTGGTGGGGGTTTTTAAACACTCATTTCCCATGCTTTAAAAATAAACGAATGAAACAGTGTTTGAATACTGAAATAAATGCAGATGACTTTTACCAATTTCTACATACAATTTACAGACTAAATATATCAATCTACCTCACACCTATACCTTTAGAATCAATTACTGAAATAACGATATTTAGTGTGCAGAATCCAACAGCACTTGTAATTGGAGCCTCTCACATTAAAAGTTTAGAGAAACCTTATGTATGCGTGACTAGAATTTCAATGACCTACAGTATTAATTCAAACAGCTCAAAAAGGCATGATATATTTGAGGTTTGGGTGAGAGAAGGGGACTTGGAAGTCTTAAAAACTCCTCCCAGAGAGAACCAGTTTATGTTGTGTTGGCCTTCCTCCCCGCCCTTCCAAAAACCCCTCCTCAAAACCATGACTAATACAGAAAAAACTTGTCAAATGGAATTGTAACCGAGTTAATAAAAGTCTGTGGGCCAAGAACACAGCAGCAGCCGTCCCAGCCAAGATGCCACCTACGCCTGATTGCGAAGCGCTTGGTGCCTTTAGCAGCCACAGCCTTGACTTAAGATTTTCCCATCCGGCTTCAGCAGAGCTCCTTTTCATATGATGCAATTAGCAAGGAACTTCTACCCTGATTAAAACTTCTTGAACCCTCCTGCAAACGGCCAGCAGAATTCAGTTAAAAATCCTCCTTTTTCTATCAACTCAGTTAACAGGCTTGCTTTGGTGAGATATCAAATGCACTTACATAGCACAAACCACTTCCACCCTGACTTCAACGATCAAGGGGAGAGAAAGCACCAGGGATCCCTCAGCCGAGGCAGCCCTACACATGCATTTCTTCAGCTCACGTTTGTTTCAGGGAGGGAAAGATGGATTGAAACCTCATAAACTGATGTAAGCCAGCAATCATCTTCAAAGCTCTGTCCTTCGAAAATTGGGACTGAGGAACAAAACTACTTCAAACTATTCTTCTTCTGCCCAAAATTTGCAAGCTAGTCCAAACAGCAAGAGAAAGATGACCATCTCACCTCCTGCAAGAACATATTTCAGAAACAGAGGCTAGCAAGTGACAGGCATTTTTATTTTTGCTGCCTCAAGATGCAGAGCAGATCCCAATCACCATTTAACGTTGCCACATTTGTTCACCGATCAGCCCATCTTCAACAGAGGCTGAACCTTCAAAATGGCTGCTGCAGCTCATTCCAGCAGACGGGCCACACTTTCCCAGACCAAAGTTGAAAAATCCCAAAATAGCAATAGCGAATGTGCTTGGTACGCCGCGGAGGAAGGGCAATCTGGGTCGTCTTCTCCTCAACAAAACTATGCTGAAGCCTGGCCAGACTCCAGGAATGCGCATTTCTCTGCAGATGGTTAAAGCAACATTTAACACTGGAAACCATAGAAAACTTCTACTTCTGATTACTGATTAATTATTCTGATTGATATTATGATTTTTATTTATATATTTATTTTAAATGAGGGTGGGCTTCCCCCCCCTCTTTGTTTTTTGTAGCCTATTTAAAGGTAGTCTCCACATGCCTAGATTTCCCCCTCCAGCATTTACTCAGCTTTAAGCTACCTCAGGCCAAAATTATTTTATCTGTTCAATATATTACAGTCCGTTACGCTGCGGAGCAGACTGAATTACTGCCAGAGTACTATGTAAATCAAACCCACATGTTAAGTAAAACAGTAATGCAATGCAATGAGTGCCTGTCCACAATCATTCAGCTATAGGTGTCACTCCCACGTTTACCATATGAATAGATGAAGATTCCCTCAAAGCGACAGTATCTTAATTCTCCCCCTAGATTCAAATGTATGCATTAAGGAAACACTTCAAACATCAATATCTTTTTCTCCTAAGGCACACTTCTTGTCTGTAATTAGTTTCCATTGGTCAAGTGGTTTTGCTTCTATATACCAGGCTATAGCAATGTTTTAAGTGATGCTCTATGATTCATCCTACACTGTCTAATATGATTTCCCCCCCTTTAACCTAAAATAAGAAGGAATGGAGAGAAAAAGGAGAAGAGAGGGGAAAAAAAAAAAAAAGATTGCCTGCAATCATATTGTTACACTGTGCACAGTTTATGGCTGGCACACATCCAGTTTGCAGTTGCGATAAGAAATGTGTAATCCTATTATACGGAGAGGAGTCAGAATGTACAAATAGGTCCTGGAAATAGGAACTTCTCCTGTAAGATTATTCTTTTCGCCATAATAGTTCTGCAAGTAGGTCTAGACGGTAGCTCTTCGCTATTCTCCCCACTGCTAATGGAAAGCCAACTGTCAAAACAATTCACCACACATGAGCTGGGATTTTTTGCAGAAGACAAAGAATTTGCACCGTACGTTTGCATACGAGAGTAACGTTAATTAGGACAATGGCTACGAGGCCTCGCAGCCCAGCACGCCAAGAGCGTATCGCATTGTATAAAGAGATCCCAGGCTGCCCCGATGCTGCCACGTTCTGCAAGGCTGTCAAATCCTGCA
The DNA here is from genome assembly GCA_026413425.1 of Tringa solitaria. NCBI lineage: Eukaryota > Metazoa > Chordata > Aves > Charadriiformes > Scolopacidae > Tringa > Tringa solitaria. Next base: position 110,941,942 of record JAOXJM010000023.1, on the reverse strand, counting down.
CACTAAGCAGTTTTTTAAGAAACATTAACTGCTTATCGGCTACAAGAGCAGGTTCTCGTGGCATTTTGCATCACTGTTTCCTTAATAAGACAATACAGAAACCATTTCTTGAGCACACGGTTATTGGGCTGCTAAAAGCACGTTCTTCCACTGAAAGCAGAAAACCAAATACCACCTGCCATGTAAGTCAGCATCCCCATGGAGTTAAATTCCTGGATAACTCCAACCTGACTATCTATTTTCAATACTGTGTTAGTGTGGTTATGATGCAAAAAAGTGGCTATGCGTTCCCCAGCTCCCCCCATGTGCATAAATTAAGCAAGATAAGTTAAAATACAGGACAGTGCTCTCTTGACAGACATTCATTCTCTGTGTAAGGATCCTTGCAGCAGGGAGGTGATGAGATCCATGCCAGAAGTGGCTGTGCCCCCCACTGAACCAGGTCACTGCTTCACCTTACTCCTGTCTGACCAAAGATTAAGTTCTTCTGAGGGAAGGGCTTCTGAAGTGCAAAATATTACAGAAAAAGGGCTTTTTTTCCTAGAAAAAAAAAAAGAAGGAATAAACCAGCCCACCATGTCACGCGGGAGTTAAGGACAGGGTCACATGGCTGTAAGGTAAATACGAGCCCCGTAAGTTAGCTCAAGCAGTAGCAGAATACACTTGCTTATTATGAACCTCATCTGACTGTTTTAGAATGCTATTGGCTTGTGAAAAACCTGGCTTGGGGTGTATTTGTATATACCAAGCTAGACTGGGTATATTTGCATGTCACTGCAATTACTTCTGTGACTGCAACCCAGACATACTCAGTAAGTACCAACAAATGCCTTTAGCATCCTGTCTTCCAGCTTGCTGCAGTAGCAGAGCTCACAGGTAAGAAATGTTAATTCTCTCCAGGGTAGAAAAAGGAATCGGCAATGGACAAGGCGAGGGGAAGGCAAAATAAATAGTTCTATTAAAATCAATGTACTCTACATTTACAGGCGTACAGAGACAGTGACTAAACAGCATCATAGGTCAGAGAAGCACATACACATTTCCATTAAGCTCAGCAGGATACACGCATGTAAAGCAGAATTTAAATGTCCTAAATGAATAAGGTGTGTTGTTTTTTTAACCTTAAGTAGTACTCTCCCATTAAGATCACTGAATTCTGGATTTTCCTCTACAATCCAAGCATCAGGCCATGCAGAGACTGAGGGCAGCCTCAGGTCGGACTGCGCGAGGTGCCTTCCAACCTCAGTGGTTCTGTGAGTCCGTGATAATTAAATAATATTTATGTCTTGCAAAAAAAAGGTTGAATGTCACAAATTCTAAGTGTAAAATAACAGTGAGAGAATCAGATTAAAATGATTCTGTCGAGTTAAAGTGGGCAGTAACACATGTATTGCAATCCAATTAGCCAAGAAGCTTTTCCACATGTTGTTTAAGTGCCTTTTGCACTGGACTACCTTCACCTGACCTGACAAGCAGTGAATTAACTGTTGTAGGTAGACTCTGTTGCAAATTAATTAAAAGAAAACAGCAGAAGAAAGATATGGAAAAGAACAGTACAAAACCTGCATAATTTTCTTATTAATATGAACCCAGCATGTTAATACAGATCTAGCGGTTTGCAAAATCCTCCAGTAACAGGAAAGTGATGAGTAATTTAAAATGGTGAAAGACAACAGAAACAATCAGAAAACAGCCCCTTAAAAAATAATCATGACACTTGTTAAAAATACAGTATGGATTCTCTATTTCTTTTGTGGGTTTTATGGGTTCGTTGGTTGCAGATTTTTCCAGCTCCTTTCCGCTACATTTAGTGTTGTCATTATGGAAAGCAGCAGAAGACATCATTGTGTGCACTTGCAGACACAAATACCCAGCAATTATTCTGCAAACAAAAGCAGCAGGGCAGGCCATTTAATCAAACTAGCCTTTTTAAATTATAAAAACAAAAAAAAAAAAGAAAGAAAAGCAAAAAGATTCGTAATCGTCTTCTGAGGGTCACTCAGGGTTTCCCCGCAAGAAACACACGACTATTTCTAAATCCAAGTGGCACTTTGGAGTCAGTTCAGGAAGACCAAGATTGCTACTGGGAAAGACCAAGAGGCTGACCTGTGTGGTCAAAGTCTGGTGTGACAGCAGCACAGGGATGCTGCCCTTCTTGCCATTTAGCACTGGTCACCGTTGTGTGCGTGACCCCCCCATACAATGGGTATGACCTATACACACTCTCCAACTTCACTTGGAAAGCAACACCACTTCAGCCTGAAAATGTCTTTGCCGCCACCCTCAAACATTCTATTTCAGGCTCAAACTGTCCTCTACATATATCATGCAACATCATCTCCAGTGCACGACCCTGGCACTGTCAAGCAGGTAACACTAAAATAAAGGTGTGCTGTTTTTAGCTAAGCTGGATCCCCCTGTATCTGGATACCCTACCTCCCTCATACCACCTTCTTTCCATAAATGCCCTCCTGGAGACATTAAGTGGCTTCAAGAGGCACTGTCATGATGGCAGGGAACAAGTTGCCACCTGGGGGGTACATACAGAAGTCTTTTTTGGACAGAAACCACCTTACTTCGCTGACATATTTTCTTTAAAACACTTCTATCCTGGCTTGGGACGTGCAAGGATGATTAAGAGTCATCCTCTGACTTCTGTTGGTTTCTGCGCTGAAATTACATCGCTGTTTTTTGATATCTGGCTGAAGCGTGAGTAACTGATGTCGTTATCAACTTAGAGCTATAGAGAAAACAGAATCTGCTCTTCTGCAAAATCCTTCAGCTAGGATAAGTCATGTTGCCTCTATGGTCTATGTTTTACATAACAAAATGCACGTGGACAAAAATAAATCGGCAGCTGGGGCTGGAGCATAGTCCACTCACGAGGGAAGATCCTTCCATATCTTCTCCATCACATCCTGAAAAACAGGCAGGCTGATTACTGGAAAATTTTGCCTGCACATTTCTTGCTGACTGGGAAGGGAGGAGTTCTTGGTACCTGCAACACTGCAAACCACACAAGAGCAAATACTCCCCCTTGTATAAGTGTGGCTGATAACATCACAGTATAACATCTCCACATGTGTTTTAGAAAAGACCATTTACTTCTAGTCCATACAGAAGGCTAGAAAACAATGAAGATGTTTGCATAACTACAAGTTATATTACACCAGGAAAGTCTGAAGAAAGGCAAAAAAAGAATTACATACTTTGATAGTACACATGATTTTTCCCTCTTCTGCAATTTGTTCCCTATTTTATCTCATATTGTCTAAGTATGTATTTTGATCTTTGTTTTAACTGTACCGAAATGAAAAAGGAATGGAGAAAAAAAAAAGCATGAAATAAGTAAAGGGTGCTGTATTAAATGTGAGGATAGATAGATAGTTACTGGTGGAAGGAAGAGATAAAAATTGTACTGATCTATGAAAGAAAGAACGTAGATGAGCTAAGAAAAATTAAAGATGATTAACTGCATATTTCTCACTGATCAGTTATGATCTGAGCAATTATGGTAGTAACAACCAATTTTCTTTATTCTT
>JAOXJM010000023.1:110898397-110938300 GCA_026413425.1 Tringa solitaria | reverse complement strand
CCCGGGGGGGTGTGTGTGTGGTGCAATTTGGGTCCCCGGCGGTGACAAGCTTGTAATTAGGCGCTTAATGAGATGGCGATTAACGGCGCTTTCGCGGGGGGGCGGGGGGGGATGGGGTAAAAGCTGGACTGAGCGGGCTGAGACCGGCCAAAACTCAGCCCACCTCCCGCTCCACTCCTCCCCCCCCCCATATATATAAAATGAAGATTAAAAATCCCAGAGAAATACAGAAAAAAATCTTCAGGTTTTTTTTCAAGCTCTATTTCCTCCGAGAAACAGTGAAAATAGAGGTAGTCTATTAAAAAGCCTACTCCTGTTCAAATTGCCAATTTAAAGACTTCAGTCCAAAAAACCTGAAGTATAAAGAAATGCCGTCCACCCCTGCAAGTCCGACAATTCCTCTCACAATAATATGTGAGTCTACCCAAAAGAATGCATCAGTTGCATTTTAAAGTCCCAATGCAGTTTTCATACGGTTCATTATTTGCACTAATTTAATTAAGAGGGTCCAGATGATTATTATCCTGGCAAAAGGAAACTGTATGAACAGTACAATGGCAGACTGCCATGATCATTGTATCTTATCTCGTAACTGAAACCACAGCTACAAAAAGAGGATAAAACAAGCCCCCTTTGCCAACCATCAAAAAAGTTGGCCAATTCTAACCATTTCGTCAGGGTGGTTTAAGACTTGGGTGTTGTTCAGTCTGCCAACTTTCAGCACCAATTGGGTGCTGTGAACATGACCATAACCAGTTTAAGCAGGAAAATTTACCATCACAGTAGGCTAAAAGGACAACTTAGTCAACCTCTGGGCAATGAAGACGGCATTATTTATGGTGAAACACCCATATGATGTTCAGGTGGTCTGGGCTCAATTCCCAACACCATCACACAATTTCCTAAGGAAATATAGTGCTTGCCTCCATCTGTAAGGCCAAGGTCATAGCAAGTTCATAAAGACTATATATTTATATAAGTAGAATAAAATGAAACAATTTTAAGGAATATATAAACAGCTCAGGGCTTGAAGTCCAGCTTTCTACAGAGCTCCACCCAAATCAGAAGCAGCAAGTCTTCTATGGAAACCTTTCTAAAAGCCACTCTTGGACTCTGTAAAACTCTGCAGGACATAAATCAGTGCTGCTGATCTACACACTCTTACAGTTTGAAGTCTAGTAATACTCAACTGAATTTCATTGGCTGAGAATAAATATTTCCATGAGCAAACATTTCTAAATTAGGAATGCTTTTGGTTTTTTGAATGACTGGAAGATATTCTGGCATGCAATTTCATTTCTGATCTACACACTCCCAACTGAAAGTTTTTCTGTTAGTATTTTGCAAGAATATAAAAAGAAAAGGAATAAACAAACAAATTCAGTCTCTGCCCAGCAGATGAATGTTTTTACCAGAAAAGCAAAAACTTAAGGAAAAAAAGTCAAATGATTTGACCAAGGTCAAAAAAGCAAGCCAGCGGAAAAGCTAGGAATAAAGTCAAGCACCTGATTTCACCTATGGATTTCAGAGTTTGAGGCAAATGGCTTATCGGATAGATTCCCAAGAGACAAGAGGAGGAAATCTTTGTACCTAAATGCATACTTCAACCTTAGAAACAAGTAAATCTTCCTAAACTGCAATGAAGACACTATAGTTTAATGTCTGAGAAGAAAGATGTTCCCGTGACTTGGAAACTAGCTGGTTACAGGCGAGGTGAGGCTCAAACCTACCCCTTTTCCAAGAGCCTTTGAGACACCGCACAAGTGATGGGGCATTAGGTAGCCAAACAGATTTCAGTACAGCAGCCTCTGATCAGTCTTTGTCTCAGTTACATCTCTAGAACAGAGATAATAGTCTGCTTTCCTGGATTAGGTTTTGCAGGAGGTACATCGAGCAAGTCTTACATGATCGTTTCGGAGGACAACCACTCTAAATGCTGACAGAGATTAAAATACCACTGCACGACTGTGGCCAAATAAGGTAGAAGGAATGCATTTTAAAGCTAAAGTAGAAATAGGGAGTCCTTTCAGATTGGCATTCTCATCCCCTCTGCTCATTTCCAGTTCAGAAGAACACCATGCATGGCTTGTCTTCACCTCCATCCAATCCCCCCTCCCAATCTGAAGTGCTTTCTGCACCAACACACAGCCTGGGCAGCTGCCATAGCTGCTACACCACCATTAAGTGATTAGAGTTGATGGGAGAAGAGCCTTCTGCAGACGTGCTCCTCCTCCAGCTCAGCTTTCCTATCGCAAGAAGTTTGAGAGTTCCCCAGCTCAGACAATTCTTCGACACGGCATAATAAAAACCCATCCACACCGCCAAGGAGCTACCCTCAGCCAGCAGTAATTAAAATTAATCATTCACAATTATTTTCATGGGCATGTTCAAAAAGAGACACTGCCAGCTCACTGAATCCTCAAAGTTGACAGACCTTGAAATAGGCTGTGGTCAGGTACAGCACGTTCCTGGGTTTCAAGCAGTTAAAAACGTGCTTTGCATATCGATTCCCCATCCCACCTGCAGCACTGATGGTCAGAGCCACCTCCGTCCTACAGTCAAACACCTGAGCTGGCACCAACGAGTGGGACTGGCAAGGAAAGAGATTTTTCAGATAAATGTTGTTATAATTATTGCTGGCCTCCTGGGATTTGGGGCCATATCAGTGTCAAGATTTCTTATTCTTGAATCTTAGTGTCTTCTGAACTTGAGATTCTTCCCGTTTTCCACACATTTGTATTAAGTTTTTAATCACCATCTTCCTCCCTTTCAGCTTCACTGGTCACTACTTATGCTATTTTGAGGAAGGTGAAGAGGTTTCTAAGGTACAGAGTAGCCTGAAGGTTATCAGTTTCCAAGCTTCAAAAACTACTGGAGAAATTACATTGACAGAGGTAAAAGAATGAATAAAATTCAATGTAAGGGCTTAGGACTGCCACTTTCTGGAACACTATTTACTTATACAAGCAATTTTTATGGAAGGAACATCTACTATTTGTGATATCAGCCTTGATCAATTCTGTCCCTTTGAAACTTACCATAAAATGTAAAAGCACATGTCTTATGTATATAAACCCAAAATTTGCAGGCAGTATGTAAGTCCCAAGATAGTAACCACTGCAGAGAGAAAGCAATCTCACACCTAACAGGCTGCAGATCCCTAGGTATCAAACTGCATGCCGCTCCTTCCTTCCCATCAACTGGGATATTGATTTTTTAAATACATACTGGGGAAAAAAAAGTTTTCACCGGATATACTGAAGGAGGAGCAGGGTAAGGGGATCATCTGCCACCCACCATGTATGTTCTGTAGCTGGAGCTCAAAACTGGAACTAAAAAGTAAGAGATGGTGAAAGATCCAACTTCTTCCATTAATCAACTCTCAGCACGGCTTTCAGACATAAGACTTCAAAGGAACAGATATTCTCTCTGCTGAAACCGAGAAACACCTGATAAATATGTTTTCCTTTTTATCTTTACAATCTAGAGTGATGTTTCTGTATGGTATGTAGGTATGATGCTGTGCAGGAAACAGGAGCAGTGAACAGAGAGAGAACAGTTACAGAAGCAAGGCTCAGGAAATCTCTCTTTAGGAAACTCAGCCAGAGAAAAGGAGGTAAACGCTGTAAAACAACCGCAGCGCTCAAGCTACGAAGTCTCCAAGGCCATCAGCAACACTGCAGCAAGTCTGAAAACGTCATCCCAGGCTTCTTTATGTTTTATACAGGGTATCAACTTTTTCCCCCTCTACCCTACACTGTGTATTTATCCCACGCTTCTCTTGTATCGTTCACTCCAGTTTTTAATCAATTTAGTTTCCTAATTTGCAATATATCCAGTTTTATATATACATATATATAGCCAGTTTCCCAGTGAAGAAAGCAGTAAAGGCATTAGGACCCTAACATTTTGGGCTCCCCTCTCCCCAGCCTCTCCCTTCTGCACCACGAGACTTGTGCTTGCAGCGAGGCATCTCGAGGTGTAACTTTAGACCCAGGATGGACATTGCCAGCTCCAAGATCAGCTCTCACTTCATCCCCTCCTTCCACAGCCATAAGCGTTTGCAGTCAGAAGAGCAGTGGGGATTGGTATCTCCTGCCAGGGAGAGTCCAGGCAGTGTCCCAGCTTCCCCCCCCCCAGCAGGCATTTGACTACAAAGCCTAATTTTGACTCATGTACTTTAGATATTTTTTGCTCCACCCCTCAAAGTTTTAAAGTTACCTGGAAGAAGGACCTCAAAGGTGTGAAGCAGACAAATAATTTAAAAGGGTGGCAGTCCTAATTCATCATATATTATGGCCCCTTATCCCTTTGAAAATTCAAGAATTAAATTATCACAGCTAAAACATTTTACAAACTCAACAAGGACTTTGGCTGAACTCTGGGACATGGGAGAAAAAACAAAACAACACACCACCAGGAGAGGAAGCAGTAAAGGGAGAGGGAACTGCTAGAGGCATTAGGAGCCCCAAAACAGATGTGCACATGGGCAGAAAGCAGCTCCCTGAAATTTCCCAGCTGTTCAACATAAAATGAAGGCAGCCCAAATGCCCGGGTATCAGCATGTCCTCCACTGAGCAGAGATGTGGAACAGTTCTGCCTGAGGAGAGGTGAAAGCCCAGTTCCCTCCTCCAGCCACCAGCCAATCTTGCTAGTAATGGATTAAATTGGTTTACAGAACTATACATTTAATAAGGTCAGAAGGGCAAGAACACAGTTACATTTTGATTGTTTTGAACTACATATAGCATTGCATTTTTGTTCCAGTTTTAAATACAAAAGTAGCATTTTTTTTTTGCCAAAGTTGACCTGGTCCAAGGCTATAAGCAAGGCAAAGAGCACAGGAAGAAGAACCACCTTTTATTAGTCCATTGACAGACAAACAGGTGAGCTATCAGACACAAGATCTTCACAAACGTAAGACCACTGCTCTTTAAATACGTAACCACAGAAATACACGTGTATATACACACATACATAGAAACTTCCTACCTTGCTTTAAAATCTGAAAGAATTTCTCAAGCTTGCACCGCCAGTAACAAATACAGCTCGCCTTTCCTTTGGTTGGGGAAAGAAAAATCACAGCAGAGAAAAAGAGACCGTGGAAAGACCCCAGCAGCAGAAGACACAGTTAGCTATTACCTACTGTGATTACAGAAAAGTGCTATTTCTTATTCTGTGCCTGGCTTCTCTTTGCCATTCTTTTCATCCACCTTAAAAATGATTTTAGGATTTAAGCAAATAGGGACATTTTGGAGGACTGTACGCTCCTGGCTAAAGCCTTCTCTGCTTCTCCCTTGGGGGAAAAAAATTTAAAAAAATAATCAAGCAGCAACAAAGAGAAGTTTGCAGTTCTTCAGCATTCCCTTTCCCCCTTTCTTAATGCAAATTCAGAGCAGTTCCTGCAGAGACTGTAAACACCCACACAACTTTCCAGGTGGGGAAAATACAGCCCCACACCAGTAAATATATAACAGCAATTTCTTTACTCTTTCTTTGCTAAGTGACTGGATATAAAATCTGCTGCTGCCTCACGGACAAACACACACAGAGCCTTCAGCAGAACGGAAAGATGTTTTGGGGCACTGCAAGGATTTCACAGCTGTCTTATCTTTCCTTGTACACTGAAGAGTCTGCATAACCTAATAGCATTAGCTTACTAACAGATATATTAATAGGTGTGGGGGGAGGGAAAGGAAGAAGGGGAAAAAAGCCACTAAAACATTTTCCACCTACACATCTCGCTACTAATCACAAACTCAGGTAGAAAGCAAATTACTTCTCCCAGACCAGGAGAAGGAAAAAAAAAAGAGAGGGGGATGGGGTGAGGAAAAAGCACAAATTTTCATCTTTTTCTGGAAATCATGGTATGTAAAAAAATAACGTTAGATTAATCGCTGCATTTATCAATGCATAACAAAGAAAAAGTAAAAAAACCAACATCACAACTCATGAACTGCCACAACATCTTACAGTTGGTAATTTCAGAGTGATAAATATAATGCTGGCCTCAGACTGCTAGAAGGATTAGATTTAGCTGTAAAACAAGAAGTGCAGTTAACAGTTGGTGTTGGGTCTGGTGTTAGGATTAGAAAGCACTGCTAATCGCAAGAAATGTAAAAAGATTAAGAGGCGATGGTTGCCAGTAAGGTTTTTAAGAGCATGTAAGTGCTGGAATTCATTTTGAGATTAAAATTCCTCAAGAAAAAAAATAAAAAAAAAAAGAAAAAAGAGACTAGATCACAAACACAGCAGCCAGATTCACTTTCACTGTCCACAGCCCGTTCCCAAGGATTAGGAGAGTTAAAAAGAGTGGAAAAGTGAAATGTATGCCATGGCTTACACTGAAGGGTCCTAGGAGGGCTTTAGTGAGCAGAAGCAAGTATTTGTATTCTGGTACCTAAGAATTAACTACTGTAATCTAAAACCCATTAGAACAGTGGGTTTGTGCAAAGAGCTTTGCTTACCAAAGAACTGCCTGAAGTCGCAGCTTTCTAAAAGGCACTGTAACAGAAACAAGGATGGCATCTAGTATCCGCCTCCTTCCAGCAGGAGGAATAAGACAAAACCTTGATTTCCTCATTTATGGCTGGTTTAGATTCACCTATATCATCTATTTATGGTATTATTTATCAAGGACAAGTTAAGCTTCCCACATAAAATAATCAATCTGGAGTGTGTGAAAGAATCCCCCCCTTCCCTCCCCAAAGTTAAAAAAATAATTTAGCTTCCTATAGCCTCATAATAAATACTGTCTTTTATAACCGAAATCTTAATTTTAGATGAAAAATTTTTAATAGAAATTTTAACCAGTGCAGACCACAGCATTATGGTCAGATTGCCTAGCTCACTTATGAGAGCTCTCCATCAGCAATGACTGCAAATGTCATTGCTGTCACCCTTGGCCACCATCACCCCAAACCGCACAGCAGATAGCTCACCCTTAGCCACCACCTTCCACACAGTCCATAGTGCATCATCTCAAGGAGAATGCAGACCTCTGCAATGCCCACCGGTTCTTCCACAGACCTGATGGACAGTCAAAGTTGTTTAGCAGTAAGGTCACCTAAAATTCCCACGGTGTCCCAAATTTATCCAGTGATTCAGAGTAAAATTCAACTGACACATGACTTCATAAGCATTTGCTCTGCTCAGCCACATTTCCTACCAGGCCTTCAAGGAGCTCGGATGTTGATTCAGATCGACCTCTTTTCACTCACTAATTTACTTTCTGTAGATCTGGAGCTTGCTATTCAAGGGGTTGGGGAGTGCCGTGGAGTAAGACCATTTAATCATTTTCTAGCAGGCCTTTCAGTTGAGTACTCCTGGTGCATCTGTCTGGATTTTCAGACTCTCTAAGACTACTTTTTCTGTTCCCCCCAAATGAACATTTTTTCCAGCTGCCTGTAGCAGAAGCAGAAATAACCATCTTCCAAGAGTTATAAAACAGTCGTATTAAATAATAGAGGTGAAAGCACTGTGTATGATTTCTGCAGAAGTCTTTTCAGTAGAACAGATAAATTTATTCACTGCATTATGGAACAGTTTGAGAAAACAAGATCATACAATGTACACTGCCTCTATTTAAATTGTTTCATTTCTATTCATGAGTGCTCTGATTAGATACACTGAAAATATCATCAGTAAGAAATAAATAATTCTGCCAAATTAATAGTTGTTGATTTCTTTTACCTGAAAACGTAAGTAGCATCTCATTCGCACTAGATAAAGCTGCTATAATTTGGATGCATCGATCTTGCTGGTTCAAGTCTACACAGCACACCAAGACAGGTATAAATCCATGTTCTCTTAATACTAAACACCTTCTTTCAAAATGTAAAGTTCTTTAGCAAGTTAAGATGGGCTAGTATACGCTTTGTTTGGAGAGGTTTTGTACCCAACAAAATATAGTTTTATTCCTATAGCTGTTTTCCCCAAATACTGGGTTGAGAGAAATAAATTGCTTCAAGGGTAGAAAATGGTTTAGAAATAGTATTTTAGGGAATTCAGGTAAACTTTTTGTATCACAAAATTAATCTCAAGCACAGCAAATGCTCTTTAATTAACACCTTTCTTCCTCAGAAAGGAAGCAGCCAGAAGAAACCACCACTAACATTATTAGATGATGCGAGTTACCAACCAGTCCCAAACCAGGGGCTCTCCAGTACCTCCTTCCCTGTAAAGAAATATGGGAACAGGTGTATTTGTGCAAATGGAGCAGAAAATATTAAGGAGAAAGATCAGACCACTGTTTTGTTTGAAAAAAGATTCTGAAACCATAGACCTAATATCTCTTTTAGACATCGCAAAATGATGAATGCAGTGTGTCTGCTCAGCCTACGAACATACAAGAAAGAGCCCTCTACATTTTTGAAAAATTCATCCAGTTTTACTCAGCAATGAATTCTTCTTCTAAAAATCAAACATAATTGCTGTAACATTTCAAAAAAATCTAAATGCACAGCTGAGTATCTTAAGAGCACCCTGTTTGCAAAGCAGCCAAGTGATAAACCTCAGAGAGCTCCTGTTAGTTACTGCAGGCAAGATAAATCAAGAAAATGCTGAGTTGAGGTGTAATTTGACAGTTATTAGCAGAACAGGAGTAATTTGATGAAGAAAAAAAACCTGACAAAATCTCAGTTCACAGCAACAGATTTTGGAAGCCTATTTGCACATAAATTGGAAAAAAACAATTCTTGCATTAGAAACTGATGAAGATGAAACAATATACCCTAAATCCTAACATATTCGAAATTATTTTCTTTGATTCAAAGCTGATAATCCTGTAACAGGCAGTAACTAAACAGGGGCTTACCAGACTTGCTCTGCATGTTGAAGAGACTGCACAGTCAGATCCTGATCTAGGGCCATTCAACTATCAGAATAACTGGATTTACTGCTATACGCACCTTTGGTTTTGCCATTTGAAAGCATCTACAGCACACAGAACATTCGGCTGTGTTTTAAGCATTAGCGGCATAAATATCCCCTTGTGTACCGTATACTTCACCACTTCTGGCTTCCCATAAATCAAGCACACAACCAATCATTTTTTTTTATGTTGGACGTTAATGGCAACGCTATTATTCAAATCCAGGCTGTGCAGGTTTGCCTTTCAGAGGGATGTAAAGCAGCTCACGTGCAGGCTTACAACTGAGCAAGGGAAGACTCAAATCTGGCCACGATCTTCCCACTACAACCCCAGCACCGCCAGAGATGTGATATTCTGCATCTTTCAATTTCCCTCATCTATGCAAAAGGCTTTTTAAAAAATAAACAGAAAAAAAAAAGCCTTTTGCGCTCTTCGAGAACTGCCTCTGTGTCCCCATAAACATTCAGCATAAATGTTTTCGCTCACATACTCGTAAGCAGAGATGCTGTTCTTTACTGCATTACAATTAGACGCATAGATTAAGAGATCTTCCGTGTCATTATATCAAACTCTTCTACAAACGTACAAAGGGATTTTAGAGATTGTTGTCTTTTCTGCTTACAACTGAATTTTCACGCTCAATGCAAAATGCAGTAAAAGCGATACCTTCCCTGTGTTTACAATGCCCACCAAGAACCATTGCAAAACCAAATAAAACTTAGCTATAATTTAAACAGCACAAACTGTTCTCCCGTGGGATTCCTTTTTTTCTCTCCCCTTCCCCTCATCTTTCGGTTCATGAGGATAGGGAACATGAAACTAAATGGATTTATGTTTAAATAATTCATCTTTTCAGGCCCATCAAACCAAGTACTAAAGTTCATCTACGGGGCTGGGCAGATTTAGCTGATTCCAGTGGTATTTTAAACAGCGTTCTGGAGAGTTAGTCACAAAAAGGTTGACGAAGACATTCATTTCAGTGAGGAAATGCTGAACAGCTGTGTTGGAGTGGTTTTGAAACCCCATGCGTTGAAACTCTACCTACTCTCACCCAATGCAGAGAGGACATTACCAGCTACCTCAAAGTGCCTTTTGGAGACTCATGGCCACCCAAGAGATGCTTTGTGAGCAGGGCAGGCTCTGGAAGATCCCGGGAAGATGAAGAGAATTACCAGGGCTGAGCATCATTTTCCTGCCAAGTGGTAGGAAAACATGCTGCAACGTAAAGCATCTTTAGGAGCACAAGTCCCACAGGGTAGACATCCACACTAGCTGAGTTGAACCTACGAGCCAAGTTGCCTTAAGTGAAGGTCCCATGGGGACCAGTAAGTGAAATGATGGTAGTAACTCTCCTCTTTAAGCAAGAGAGGAAAACAGAGAGTGGGTTTTTTGTATATTTTAAATATCCTAAGAAGTACAAACAATGGGTTTACTCTTGCAAGAAGTCTAACAATAAGTCTGTAACCTTTACTATACTTGCACTTCAAGTCATGTTTATTGCACTAAATAACCGTACCAAATTCTTGCAGCTAAAGAGGAAAAATAATCTAGGGACTGGGGTTTTGTTTTGGTTTTTTTTTTACTCCCTAAAAAGCCAGAATCTAAATCTTTCAATTCTTAGTAGTAACTGTTTCCTTTAATCACACAAGTGACCTCCCTTCTACACATGGATATCAATGTGTTAGAAGAGCCTGCAAAAGTGGATCAGGGAAATAGGTCTTTCACACAAATAAGACCTGTTCCCCTGATTTACATCAACAAGTTCTTGCTGTCCAAACTAAATTAGAAAAAGCCACAAAGAAATATTATTAAATTTCAGGATATAACAACAATTGACAATAATTTTAGCAGCACTGCTTTGCCTGTGTAGGAAATGGCTGGCTGAAGTGAAGAAATGATGTTGCCATGTGGAAACCTCAAGAGGGTTAGTAACCTGCTACCATACCAGAGATGAATTTTTGTAGTCAAGGTTTATATCGTTCAAATTCACTGAAGAGGGGATTTATTGCAACAAAACCAGAGAAAACCACTGGAGGGATGTGTTGGAAGTGGAGCAAGACAAAAGGAAAACAAATGCAGAAAATACAATATTCTCAGATCTTCAGTGCAACCTCACTGAGTTATTCCAAATGGGTTTGTATTTCTAGTCTAAGTTAACGTGGCTCATAATATTATAACATAAGTGACACAGAAAAGATCTGGTAAACAGTTACGTTTTGCAGAACGTGTATTGGGTGAGTTTCATTAGAAACATCTCAAAATACCTTAAAATAATTATCATCATCTTAGTAACACATTTACCCTTGAGGGTAATTTTTGAGCCCTTCAGCAGAAGGCAACCTCACTGCAATCAGGACCTTAACGGCTCAGAGCCACTGCTCATGCAGCAGGAGCCCTCCTTAAGTCAAGCATCTTTAAAAGTGTCCTTGTTCTAGGCTGCCTGTAATGAGCATCCCACTACAAATTTATGTCCTCATGCTTTGCAGAGTAATGACGTTCATATACCCACATAAGCTGGCCGTGAGCAACACAGGCTCTTCCACTTGGCTAATCTTCCCACATTGAATAGGAAAATTAAGTGCTTCAGAGTCCTCATGCATGGAAGCCATTCTAAAACAAAATGCACAACATTTTCTGTCTGTAACATATGTCTACAAGTAGATGTATGATGAAAAAATGTGGGTTAATTGATTCTGACAAAGAATCACCACAATGCAGTCCACCATTGTAACAAAATGCTTACAGTAATGCCTATCAAATTACAAGTTCTGACCTTTGGTGATATGGAAAACAGCATTCATTTCCTTCCTTCATAACACAAACTTGCTGTAGCCTTGGTTGGTTTTTTTTTTTTAACATTTAAAACTGAAATTGTTCTTACTCCAGCCCAGCTGACAGCATTGGTTGTGGAGAAGCTCATTTCCAGAGGAAGTGGAATGTAAAAACAAAGTTGCTGTGACCTTAACAATAATCCTGTTTGCATATTACAATACATTTTCCTACTGTAACAAGGCAAAGTCCCTAGTGTTCCGGTCAGAAAAAGTCATCTTCCAGTAAAAGCATACTGTGATCAATAACATTTTCTTAATATATTATATTATCTCTCACTGAAACACTTTTTCACTTGGCATTTCAGGCTGCCGAGTAGGGGAAATTCATGACAAAACTCAAGATGGTAAATGAGATACTGCAAATTAATTCCATCCAAGAGCAATCTTTTCGTTTGTGAACAATTTGACAAGCCTGTGTCGTCTGACTTCAGCAGAAGCTTTCTCAGCTTTCAAATATACATGAAACAGAAGAATCTGCTCCACTACTATACCAATCTTCACTTTAGCCTGCATAATTTTGTGTTGAAATACGTTATAGTTTCAACAATCAACTTTGAGACCAGAATTGGTAGGGCATATTTTAAATATTAGTTTAGAAAATAGACTGGGAAGTCTGCAATATCAATGGTGAAATCCTACTTTCAAGTGACAGCCCACAGCATTGCAGAGCACAGGAGTCCTGCACTTTTGAAGCTGTTTTGCCACCAGGTCACCTATGATCTTATCCTGGAAAGGCCCAAGTGGTGAAAATACCAGCTGAAGGATCTCAGCGTGGTACCAGCAAAGTTCAAAGAGAGCTCTGTCACAATGGGCATTATAGCAAAGTACTTCTCTAGCATTATGTCTGAAATTCCTTTTGCGACTATGAATAGTAACTTTATTCCCCCCTTGGAGCTAATGTCATTCTGCAGGCTGAAATGCTGACCTGGTGGCACGTGAGCCCATGCTCCTCACCTTCCACATGAAAGCCCATCACCGTTTTAGCAGCAGCGGATCTGCTGCATTACTAAGAGTAAGTGGTGTTCAGTGTGGTTCAGAAAGGCACGATCATACACAAAGGCTTGGGTGAATGCAGGATTTTGTCAGCAGGATTACTTACCCACACCCCATCTCAGGAAGATTAGGTGCAGAATCACTGCTGTATTAATATTTCAGCATAAAGAATAAGGGGCAGGCAGTTGTTGAATATTCATGCTGTAGCAGTGCTCTCTTTATGAATTCTCTACCAGGAACATGCAAAGGCTGTGCCCATAGCCTGAAGAGTTTACCATCCAACACCCCAATTAAAGAGATACTTCAGCATGTACTCTGTTTTAAGCTCACAGGGCAGGCTCATCGACTAATTGTATTCCTACAGTGAAGGATGTGCTCAATTTCTTTACTTAATCAAGACTCATGTTGAAAACAACATAAAAGAAGTGGGAGAAAACGAATGAAAATTTAATTTACATCTGCAAATCCCAACACCTCAAGAGATCAGAAACATGTAAAGGGCCAAACAACTCATCTACCTAAGAAGCCATTCATAAAAGATAAATATCCTTTTTAATTGTGGAGGAAATGCATGCAGGGGAGATGTACAGTACTCAGTTGATGGAATAAATCCAAGAAGCAGCAGATACATTTGTGAGAGAGAAGGGGCAAAAATAAGATTGGTCCCACTGATAAGCAAGAACACAGAGGACATAAGCAGACTGGATGGGAAATACAAAATAATCAAAGTTTTAAGGGACAGGACAGAGTTTGGGTTTTTTTTTGTTTTGTTCTTTAAAAAATAAATTAGGCAGCAAGTCTTTCTTCATGTAAATGAGCACTTATAAAACAGCCTTTCTAGGTGAATAATTTCTTTTACGATTAATAAAATCTGCAATCTGAGTAACAACATTCTGATGACTTTTTGCCATTTGCAATTATCGCTCATCCTGACACCAAAAACTCATTATTATTAAAGCTGACAAAAAAAGATACTTAACTGCTTCTATGAAAGGACTTAATTTTTAAAAGAACCCCAAGTTTCTAAGCTTTGTTTCTACTTGCGAAGCTTGAATGTGAAAAATGAGGCCATCCTAGCAACCCTTGTGTATGTCTCCTTCAATTTCCAACAAGTAATTTGGATAAAAGCAGCTGATTTGTATGGTAGCATAACGCATTACAACAGCATACTACTTTGGTTTAAAAGCAACCTACCAGGAGTATGGAGTTAACACAACCCCGTATAACTACAAGCATGTAGTTTACACTGTAAACAAACTATTTTTTTTTTCCTTTTGCCTTTTTTTATAGCAGTATTCTCTCAAGGAACTAAAAGCATTCAACAGTTACCATTGGACTTGCAGCACTCCTGTGAGTAAGAGTATATAATCTCTATTTTAATGGCATGGAAACTGAGGCACAACTATTACAAAGGCAGCTGTGGCAGAGATAGGAAGAGGAACCATATCCAACTTTGAGCTCTGTGAGTAAACCCAGGGCTGCCTGACATCTATAGGCAGAAAGGACCATTAAGTAATTTTGTGTTGGCACCTATAGAGATGTTAGTATGAATGTTGCTTTGTGTCTCACTCCATCCTTGCTCCCTGATGTAACAGCACAGCAAAATCAGAGCCCTGTTAAAAAAAACAACTCAACGCAGATGATGTTAAATGGGCTCAAACACACAAAAAAAATACTGCCTGGTGCGTAGAGGCTTGATAAACATTGATCAGAGCTCTTTATAAACACAGATCTCCAGTTTGTCATGATTTAGTGGATGGTTAAAGGTCTGGAGCACACAGCGAGCCAGACTCTTCCCAGGGCACGCTGTAAAAGCCAAAGAGGCAACCGGCACAAACTGCAACAAGGGAAAATCTGGTAAAATGTAAGGAAGGAAAACTCAGAGCGGGTGCTCAACCAGCAGAACAGCTGCCCAGGGAGGCTGCAGAGCCCTCATCCTCAGGAGCATTAAAGGACTTGCCTGGACACAGACACAACCCTGAAAAACCTGCTCTGCCTCCACAGTTGGCCTGCTTTGAACAGGAGGTTGGATGAAATGACCTCCTGAGGTCTTTCTCAAACTGAATTATTCTATGAGGACCATTCCAAAGACAAGTGAGGTTATTCCTTGGTTTCCCTGCTGCATCCCAAAGCTTATCACAAATTCATACCAAAAGCACGACCTCGAACTTCCGTTACTAACTTTTTCTACTTCATGCGGCTTGCTCCTTGTCCTGAAAAAGATGAAATAGAACAAACCCAAATCTTTGCTTTCACCCACCTAAAAACTACAAAAATGAAAAGCAAAACGTAATCATTCTGTTCAAGCACCTAAACGCACGCGGTCATTTGAGGTCTCGCTTTGAGTTTACATACCTTCCTGACCCCCTCTCCTCTTTAGAAATACTCCGAAAAGCAATCAGTTTGCTGTGTGGAGAGATCCACGGTTATTTTAATAACTGCATCACAGAAACAGCTCTCAACGTCTTCATTTCAAATTCCTCCTTCCCACCCGCACGTTCCTAAGAGGTGCTGCATATGGTGAAAACTAATTCAGTTGGAACCAGAAAAAAACCTGGGGTTAAGTACTTCCCCAGTTGGAATACAAAAATTGCAACCACATGTGATTGTCAAGATATAAAGGGCTACAGTCAACATGCATAAATACTTTTTATATCCTGCAGAAAAACTGAGTTAAAAGGTCTTTTAAGGGGAACAGCTAGGAATATCCAAAAATGGGTAAGGCAGACAAGGGTGCAAGTCCTACGTGCAGCCCGTTCCCAGAATGAGTTAAAGTCCATCCTGGAATTCAAGCCCCATTCAAACTTCTCATGAGTAACAGAAGCCTTCAGGAGTAAGATTGGACACAACCAGCTTCTCATTTCCAACTAATTTTTCTTTCCTTCTCTTTTGTTACAGCCCAATCACAGCCATGGTGGTAGAAACATCCACAGGCACACCATAACCTAACAGAACAACTTGGCAGTAATTTGATATTCAGCCTAAGACTATTCTCAGCATTTCACGTTGATGTGAACTGGGCGATGCTGCAACTTATCACAAGCTAGATTTGCTAGACATTCCCCACTACAGAAAGTGAATTAAACTGTCACTCATCACTGTATGAGTGGCTCTGGTATAACTACTTCTTCATGAGTTGGACAACACTTCTCTGAATTAAAAACAAAACACTATGTTGCAAGTTTAAGTCTTCATCCTGGTTTCAGCACATTTTCTTTTCCTTTCTACCTCTCTTACCTATTTTCTGCTCAACTACTTCTCCCCTGACACAGTATGTTTAACCGTCTCTGCTCCACTTGCCTGCTCAGTGTTTTCTTTTGTTTTTCTCCTTGGTATATACAAAGGAGCTTGCACCAGATCTCCAGCCACCCTGGCCAAACTATTAATTACGATCCGCACCCTGAACTATTGACACCCTCTTGGTCCATTCCCTACTCTGCTTACAAGTGAACTAGACCTCAAAGCTTGCAGGAGCACAGGAGCACGTCTCCCTTCCCCAAGTACCACAGAATGGTTCCATTTGGAAGGGACCTTAAAGATCACTGAGTTCCAACCCCCCTGTCACGGGCAGGGACACCTCCCACGAGACCAGGTTGCTCAAAGTCCCATCCAGCTCATCTGACCAGCGTGTCAAGCTAAGGCTGAGACTGTATTTCTAAACATTCATTCTCTGGCATATCTCCCAACATACACAGCCTATTACAATATAGGAAATGCAGACATGTTATTCAGCGTGAGGGTTACTTAAAAAAATAAAATTTGGAGAACATTTGATTTAACTACAACTACAATTACAGTTGTTGGTATCTGCAATTTGCAGCATTACACACACATGCAGGGACAAACATAAAGAAGGAATATAAAATAAAAGCCTTATTCATAATTCAGACTCAATTTCCAGCAACAGTTTCATATAGATTATTATACACACTATTTATGACTATGTACTAGCAGCACAGAAAAAATGATTAAATGCACTCTCCTATACACACTTGTACACATCCAGGCATACACACAATTTCCTATTTTACCATGAACATACTAATGATAGGAATTGAAAAAGATTTTTAAATTATCAAAGCTACATTGAAAGCTTTAAACTAGTTGCTCAGGGAAATACACCCATTTCCAAGAGTTGGAAATGGGCTTTCCACTGTTTCCAAAGTGTAGTTCAAAATCATTTATGGGAAAAGGCTGCAAGAAACATTATGATCAAGATGTGTTGGGGATACTGAGGTGTTCAATAAGGAATCCTGTGAAAGAACAGCAAGGACTGGAAGTAAGGACTGCACAACAGCATATGACAAAAATTAAACAGATTAAAAATAGGTGGGGAAAAAAAGGAAAAAAAAAAAGGTCTTGGTGGTCTTGGCAGACAACAAGGAGAACTTCACCCAGCAATATGCCCTTGCAACGAAAGCTAAGTGCATCCATCCCGGGCTGTGATACCAAGAGCACATCCAGCAGATCCTTCCCTTTCATGCAGGGCTTGTAAACCCTCCAGAACAAGGTGGCTTTGACATACTAGAGGAAGTCCAAAGCAGGACACTAGTGGCTGGAATACAGACTGAGCTCCTAGAACCTCACTATGTTTTCCAGTGAGAAGACAGAATGAGCCTATTCTTGGAAGGGCACAGACATATGACAAGAAGAAAGAAGCTGCAACAACGGAAATTCAGATTATAGCTGAGGAAAGTATGCTTCATGAGGTGGTGAAACATGGTGACAGGGGCCCAATGAAGTTGTGGAGAATGCATCCTTGGAGATAGGCAAAACACAACTGTACATGGCCCTGTGCAACCTGGTCTAGGTGACCTTGCTCTGAGCAGGAGGTTGCACTGATCTCCACACGTGCCTTCCAGCCTGAATTATCCCACAGTTTGATATATCTTGTTGGGAGAAGCCAGAAAGCTGGCTGAAGGAGACCAAGAGGACAAGAAACATCTAAAACAGCAGCAAGGGCCAGGATCAGCTCCATGAAGAAAAAAAAAAAATAAAAGAGAGAGGATTTCAAAATTAAGTTAGGAAAGTGGTGTGGCAAGAAAAATAGCAGGGTGAAAGAGAAGGTAGAAGCAGAGGATCACGACTGAGGAATAGGCAAAAAAAGAAAAAACAAATCTGTGTCCACTAAATTACACTTTGCTCCAGTAGCTGGGAGGTGAAAGAGCCCACAAGAGTCATTCAGCAATGAAGTCAAGTATTTTAAGTTTCTATTCTGATGTGCATAGTAGTATTGGATAAGAGAGGGAATTGGGTTTTTTCTTTCCCCTCCCCATGCCCCCAAGAAACCAAGTAACCTTTAACCTCCCTTTCCAAATGCTTAAACTTGAACTTGCAAACTTCATAAATATTTAGAACTGTGTACATTATGAAGAATGTTTGTCATACAAAAATACAAACACATTTATCAGCTTAAAACTCAAAATGTTCATTACACCCTAATAACTGCCTAACAGCTTTTTACAATTTTATAAAGATATAGGACTATGAGTCTTTACACATACAAACTTTACTCCTTCTTCGAACTATACCACCAAATTCAAACACTGTTGATCAAGTTTACAGCATTAGTATTCACCTTACTATATTATTTTCCTATTGTAAGACAGATGCTCAGCTGCACATGCTCCAACAGGGACTTGCTGCAGTCACCAAAAGGGAAACCACAGCCCAAATTGCCTTTGTGAAAGCAAATAAGAGACCTTGAAAGAAAAACAAACCACAAAAAGAACAGATATCTGCATACTTACCCTGCGATATCCAGAATCTGTATTAAAATCAGCCTCAGGTGTAAAAGTCAGTAAACAGGACAGCAACCCCTTGCATTTAGCAGGAGGTTTCTGGGAAGCCAGATTACCTAGAAAGAGTTGAAAAGGAGTTAATTTTAATACATGAAGATGAAATCACCTATGCTTAATAAGAATGGGCTTCAAATGAGCCACAGCACAAGAAAAAAAACAAACACAAACAGCTGCACAATGGGAGACATTACATGCCACCATGATCGGCATGAAGAATTTAATCCCCTGAAGGTGACAAAAATTTGTTACGAAGCATGGGGAGTTCGATGCTGGTAGATAGTTAGGGTTTAGCAAAGAACATCTAATACCCAAGATAAGTTGGTGTTAACCCTCTAATCAAGGATGCAGAGGAGACGAGAAAGAGCGCGATATTTTGCTTAATTAGTTGCTATCAAAGAGAGGACTAGTTCAAGCACTTGCAAAACAAGGCAATCCAAGATTATTTAAAAGTTTAATAGCATTCTAGATTCTTTGGTAACACAGGGTTTGCCCGTGAAATAAAAATAATCCCTAGAGATAAATTTAAAGAAATATATCTCATTTTAATGCCCAGAGGAAAACGAGTATTCATTAAAGCAAAGCAGTTTTATACCTATGTTCTCCATCTGAGATATATTATATACGAAAGTAATCTTTATGACAGGAAGTGGCATGTAATCCTGCAAGAATGAACTGCTGTCATTATCTGCAAATCAATACAATTTTTTTTAAGTGGATATAACAGTACCTATTGATTTCACAGTTTTAGGACTGGAGATTCAGTTTCTACAGAGAAGATTCTTGAAATGAGAAGAGTGCTGCATACAAGTAATTGAGTTGATACAAACTCATCTGAAGTTTACAGTGCACTTCCCTTGAACAATGCAATAAGCGCTTCCCTCCCATTACCTCATCTTAAGCTTTTTCATTTTATATAAACTTTGTTTTGTGTAATTATAATGATTTTGAGGTTGTAGAGTAACACTTTACTGATCCTACCTGCAAACTGTAGGAAGTTTACTGTGCAAAACCTCTCCCTTTCCTGCTAGCATGTTATTACAGAATACTTGTATGACTTTTGCTATGTTTAAATAGCCTGACCAAATAATTTCTCTTGTGAAAGTCTAAAACTGGCTCAGCACTGAAGAGCTTACAGTCCAAAGAGGTGTGGCGAAGGCAAGGATGCTAAAGGAACATGGAAGAACTAAATGACTTATTGAAGGTCACTCGATGCATCAGTCAAGCAGTAAGCTCCATTGGGTCATGCTCTATTCCTTTAAGAGAGCTTTATTAAACTGGTAAAATCTTAGTATATATCTGCAAATGAAGCATATAGCAACTATGGCTTGACTAGCTGATCAAATGGCTCATGCTGATTCAATGAATGATCAGTAATGAGAGCTGGCTGGAAGGCAAGATCTACCATCACAGAGAGGAAGGACAAAAAAAGATCAGACCACTGTAAGAAAAGTTTAAAGGGAGGAGAACAGGGCCAGCTGACATCCCAAAATTAAATCTCAAAGCAAACAGCAAAACACGTACAGTTTTTGGTCCTTACTTCATGCAGAAAAAACAGAGCCCTGCCTAACCACTAGGCAGCTGTAGGTTAGTGTATTGAAAACGTAAAGAAAGATAATACAAGGAAGGAGGACATGAAAGACCTGGGGAAGGCACAGGCATGTAAACATCAACATTAACCCCATCATTCCTGTCGTCTCTGTCATACACAGCCCCATCCTCCCCTTTACCCTGCTTTGTTTACAGGGTTAGGCTCATTTTGGAGCTCAGCTTTTCAAATATGTGGTCTACTTATTTATCTATTTAACACTTTTCAAATGTGTTGTTGAGACACTTCAATTGGGTATTTCTGACTTTCACGACATGACTAAAGAATTTCGCATGGACTGCCTGAAAAAGCTCAAACAAAAATAGAATCTTTTTTTTGGTTTGCTTTTTGTTTGTCAGAAAGAGCAGTGTTTTCATGAAGTAGTTTATGGAAAGGAAAGAAAAAACTCAAGGGAGTTATTTCTCTTTTGCATAGTGACTCATCATATCATAGTTACCCCATCATCTCCAAGGGCAACACCAGGCCAGAGCTGCTCTGGAAGATCTCCTTAGGGAAATACCCTCCTTTCAGAGCCATCTCGGGGCTCTTGTTCCAGGACCTTGCAGAACAGAAGAACGTTCAATAGTAATAAAAGCTAAAATAGGTTTCTGATAGGGAAGAACCCTAAGAGGCCAATGACAGTTAAACACGAAAGAAACCTTTTTCTTTCCCACCTCAATAATGAAAGACATGAAGAATATTTACAAAGTGTATTGTAGCCTCTAGACGGTGCCGTGGAGAAAGGCAAAACAGACCTCACAGCTGGATACAGGGCATCTGAAGAAAGAAGGATCAGAAGGAAAAAAGGAGCAAGAAAAGCAATAATCCGTCACCATGAAAATGGTACACAAAGACGGGCTTAAGTTCAAAATGTGTTTGCTTGATCCTGGACATGTGGTCCCAAAGAAGAGTCAAAATTATTACTCGGGACAATGCAAAAACAGGATTAATGGTCTTTACTGTTTAACACAGTGCAATTTACATTATTTACTAGCATTTTGGTGGGTTTTTCTTCCCCCACTTTAGAAAGTCTTGGCTGTTTATACGAAAGGATTTTAATCTTACCAAGACTTTACTGCAGTTGCCATTGAGGAGGAGCAAGGAGAGCACGTGCCAGGCACTTCTGAACCACTACAATAAAATACTGAAACTGGAAGAGGCAGAAGCACAGCAAGGAGTTTCAAACACCAAAAAGCAAGAGTTGTCATTCATCATCACAGCATATTACCTGTAGAGATTAAGCCTCAATTCCCTGTATCAATACTTATGAAGTTGAAGGTACCTATAGCAGCAGCCCCATCTCTCCTTTGGGAGTGTAACCACCTCAATATGGACAGGCCACATATCCTATATTGTACCCAAGCTTCTAAATCAAATGACTTGAAGCAGCCTGATAGAAAACAAGCATCTGCTTTAGACACCGCACCAAGACACACACTTGTCACTGTAGTGACAAGCTTCATGAAGTAGGAAGCTCATTCTTCAGCATAAAACTAGCAGGCGGCCAGAAAAAAACATGGTATAAGAAGTCTACCTCATCAACATGGGCATCTTCATGAAGGGATGAAATAATCAGAGTTGACTTTAGCTCAATAGACCTGGTCAGTAAGAAGCAAGTCTGGATCCTTTGGGGAAAGCAGCTGTATCAACTGGATTCCCCCAAACTTCAGCAGTTCTGAGTTGGACGAAGTCTACACTGTACCAGCAATTCAGCACTGCAACGAGAGGAAGCCTGGAAAATCAGCACTTCACTGGGTCAAGCAGGATCTGCCACCAAGACACCTGCCTTATTTTGTGCAGCATTCACAGAACTAGGAAAACCAGAAGGAAAGTGGCACAGGATTATGAACTGACTCATCTGCTGCTATACAACCACACCTGCCAGGAGCAAGCTGAACAGCTTCCAAAGTGCTGGGAAAAGCAGAGTAGAAATCACTATCTCTAGAACAAAGCAAGGGTTTGAGCAATAACTGGTCAAATAAAAGGATCAAGAATAATATTCTCCTTGTACGAGCAATGGCGCTTCTTTGGGAAGGGAAAAAAAGGTGAAGAAAATAAACCACAACTGTCATATCGGTCCCTGGGTAGGGAATGACTTATGATTGTTCTTCTGCATTGGGCAAACTCCTGGAAAGCAGGAAGCAGCCCAGAAGTCCTTCGGGGACTGTTCTAGAGCCCCCCTGAAGGAGAGCTCACCCAACAGCCTACAACAGAGGTGCACAACATGGACCTCAGCGTGGACAATGCAATGCACCACGCAGCGCCTGCCCACAACATCTTACTCAACTGAAAAAAATGTATTGGGAAAGGAAGCCAAGGACCTGGAGACAGTTATTGTAGGTTAGTTAATCAGAAAAAAGTTTAATGCAAAAGTATTCTATGAAAGCCTGCCCGTGCAGACAAGCTATAAATCAACTGTGAAGCAGAAAATGCTTTAAAAAAAAATGCCCTTTACAAGCTGCTCTGCACTGCAAACAACCTCCCCCACATTACATACTGCAGCTTGGGGCAGGGGGTAAAGAAAGGGAACGAAGCACTCAGAGGCACAGTTGGAGCACGCTCTCTTTGCAAATAAACAAGGCAAAAGAAAGCAAAGCAGAAGGGAAAAAAAGGCTCCAATATATATTGGTATAAACACTTATTAGGCAGGCTAAGTAGATGTTTCATAAGCAGTAAAAGAAGGGTGCTTACAGGCGGTATATCTGGCAAATCAAAATTAGTCACCCTGCAAATAGCCGAGCTTCACACAACCGGGAAGCCACACAGACAGAGGAGTTAAGAACAGACCGACATACCCAAAGCTCTCATTGCTGTGCAGGTTCAGGACTACTGCTGTGCCATCCCAGTATCTTTCAGATTGGGGCTATTCCAGCTCTACAAGGAAAATTTCTATGATGCCTGGGGTGACCTGTTGTCCTGGTGTCTGTAAACTGAGCAAGAGGTCTGAGTAGGGAGCAATTTTTATGGATCTTGCAAGAATCTACACAGGCTCTGAAGCTGGGCAAAGCTACAGCCAAGTGTTACAGGCTGGGATAGGAAAAAAAAAACACAACACAGGACTGGAACTGCAGGATGCATCCATGGTCACAGCCCCACTTGACTTTACGGGAAGAAGTGACTCTTCTGCACGGTGATGCCTGCAGAACGCTATTGTGGATGTTGGCCCTAATCTATTATTTATTACAGAATTTACAAATCTTTCTTCTAGCCAACTGACAACCAGCCAACTACAAATTTGCAGGGTAAAACACTGCATGGTCTGCAGACCCCAGAGCATTTGCTCTGGAACAAGGAATCACCCAAGAAAGAAGACCAGAGAGGAGAACGTCTGCACATGCCTGAAGTGCAAGATATTTATATAAAGATTTTAACAGCATCACTGGATGTACTGTCTAACAGCTCCGGGTTTGAAATGATAATTGCTGGATTCCTAAGACTACTTGGTATGTTTTACTCATAATGTTTCTCGCAATCACACTCATCTCTGAAAGCAGGCTGGGAACTATTAACATCTCTTCATCAAAGATTTAGACAGGCTGACAGTAACCCTGAGGTTATTCTGTGTAATTCATTTGAAGAAGTCCCCCAAACTCCAGCGCTGCTCTGTGCTTCAAAGAGTTAAGCTGGGGAAAGGGAAGGGGAAAATAGTTCTAGCTCAGTACCCCTCTGTTCCATTACATCAACGAATTAACTCCTCCTATGACATTACGTTAGCTTTTAAGAAAACATTTGTGGTTTAGAACTGACTGTTCAGTTTGTATTCCTGCATGGATAATCACTTCTTTAAAAGGAAGTATACATCAATAGCATTCATGGGGAGCTTTATAAGAGCTTGGCAAAACATTTCTGACAAAACAAAATACTCCAACAGAAGGATTACTCATAAAACGCTACATCAACAAGTCTTTTGACAGGCATCTGGATTATGCTACTCTTTAAAAGGGAAAAACAAAGATGTCAGCTTGAAGTTTAAATGGAAACAGTGAAATATGCCATTAAAAATATCAGATCATAAACAAAGTTATTTTTGCAAACTCAAATGCAATGAGCAATTATGAGAGAGTTTGCCAAGATAATTTACAGACACTTTTTTTGCAAAAATACTTTTAAAACACTGCAAGATGTACAGAGATCACAGGTAAGTTTATAGACTTAGATGAGATATCCAGCATTAATAGTCTAACAAGAGTCATCATTTTTCTTCAAATGGCCTTAGTTGATGCTCTAAATGAAGTTAAAGCATACATACCTGCCTAACTGAACAAAACTCAAAACAGACACTTCAAGAGCCCATCCTCAAAGAATGTAGTTCACTGTACTTCCCCTAAACCATGTTAAACATAGAATTGCATTACCCAGACAACATTTCTGTGGTATTCTGTAGCAACACTCAAAAATCAAGTGACTTTGATGATGCACATGGGAATTTCTTACTCATGCCAAGTTTAGTTAATTTTTATTTCCCAGGAAAAGCCCAAGGAAAGCTACCGAGATGCACAGAGTTCAAAAGAGATAGGCAAAATATTCACATGCAAAAAGAGACTGCTGAAAAGACTGCTTATTCAAACAAATGCAGAGTTCTAATGGATCTGCAATGTTCAGTTCAAAATTGTTCACCCAAATAGAGGTTTCTTTGTAAACAAATACATACAGTCTAGTAAAAGGAGCAGATTTCCTTAAAGTGGAGTCAGCTTCTTTACAATTCACTGAAGTCCCCTGGCTTTGCTGGAGTTTCAATGAAGGTTACAGGCAAGCACATGTGTTTGAAAGGTCTTTTACTTCTTTATTGAAGCAAAGACTAGCAAAGATACCTTCTGCTGCAATGGTCTGAAGGCATTGCCATTAAAAGGCTGAAAAATTTTAGGACAGCTTGGCTAACATACTTTCCCAACTCCACTGTTTCACCAAAGCAGCTAGAGAGACGAGTGTTCAAAGCACTGAGGCATTTGTGGCTGAAAAGACCTCAACTTCTTTGACATCGTGAACCAACTTTCTGCAGTTTAAGGTCTTTTCCAGAGTTTTGTCAAAAAAGTCAATAGAAAAAGTAGAAACAAAAGGAACCTGTTGGTTTGCCATTTACAGAGGGTTTTTAATAGAAAGTCCTACTCTTCTAGTAAGACTCACAGGGACTATTGGGGAGTGAGGTAACACAAGTAACTGTAGATGATGTGAAGACAGCCACATCATGCCTTTTGTAGTGAGGGAGAAATGTATTAGGCAGCTGGAGAGCAGCAGGATGGGAACAGGCTGCTGCAAAAGAGCCAGGGCAACGGCAAAGTAGAGTTTTCTGGCTCTTATGAGTTTTCTGTGTCCTCCTTTGTCTTACGTGAAGCCCTGCACAACAAAAAGACAGACTAAGTGGAGAACAGGAACTGTGCTTGGTTTTCATGATGTACCAGCGACAGCAGGGACGAGGGGGGAAATAAAAAACCTAAAAGCTTCTTCTCTTGGGTCTGATGCTGCAAAACGGGAAGGGAGAGCACTGTATCATTTACTCGGAAAGAACAGCCTGTGCTCAAAAGGGCAAAAGCAACCATTTCTCTTACAATCTGAACTAACACCACCATAGCCCAAGAGAAAGTAACATCCTTATGCAATATTTAGGCCCAAAGTAGTTTGAAAGGTAAAAATACAGCCAAGGTGATAACACTGCTACAGTGTGGTATGGCCAGCAAAATACTGCATCTAAAAAAGGTTTTCAAAGCTATGAGTGTCTACCTAGAGAAGTTTCTATTTGGATTTAGAGGGACTCACAGAAGTCACCTCTGATTCCCCAAATTCCAAGAGAAAATTCCATTTTCTCTTGGACTCATTTTGCTCTGACAACTTGACTGTGGCAAGGGAAACCCTATTCTCTTCACAGGGATCAAAATACTGTTTACTAATCCTAGCCATCTCTTTTTGACCTCAGATCAGTTCTCTTGAATATTATAAGGCACAGGACTTGATTTCTTGCCTTGCTCAGGAAGGAAAAAACAAAAATCCTGTCATGATTATAAAATTTCTAGTGACGCCTTGGAGGTGCTGGTGGAAGGTTTTAGTGATTAATTATTCCTGCTGTCAAAATCTATTTGTTTTTTTCTATTATGAATTTTCTTGGCTTTCATTTCTAAACAACAAGTTTTGCTATATTTTTATTCATCTGACTGAAAATTCTGCCTTTCTTAAAGTTTCCCACATAGAAAAGCTAATCATTTTTTTTTTTTCCCCTCTTAGATTAGGTTAATGAATGATTGCAAGAAATCCCCGTGGTTTAAAGGCATGGCTTTCTACCCTGTAGCCACCATCACCACTCTTCTACCACCTCTTCCCATCTCATCAACCTCCATAAGGTACAGACAGACCTGAACAGAGTATTCTAGTATTCTAGACCCAGATTTAACACAGCCTCCCTGAAGTTCTCCTACGGATGTCCACGTTGATTGTGGACACAAGAAATGCAACGGGGTTGTCCAACAAGCTGGTGTCAACTCATTAGTGGAGCAATAGCCTTCTCTCCTCCCCTCCACTGACTTCAGAGGACAACTAGCTTTGAGTAGGACACCAAATTGTAAATGGCTGAAGTTACGGCAAGCTTGATCCCAAGCCAAATCAAATTATTTTGTTCTAGTTTCTTAATCAAAATGGTGTCACCAAATCAAATACCTGCAATCACATTAAAAACGCTTAATAGATAGGTTAGCTTGACAGGATCTATTTTCTATATGCTTATGTTGATTGGCATTAATTATATTTCTCAATCCTTTATCAGCTGTCCCATTTATTATACCCCAAGACTCAAAAACCCCACACCTTTGAGGCACAGATCTTGGCCACTTTTCCAAAGCAATGAACCAAGTGTCCAAAGCTGACTGCCAGCAGACGACTGGCATAAGAGAGCTCTTAATCTCTCTCTACCTCCCAATTACAACACTAAAAAAAGATCTGTAGCTTAATCTGTCATCCCAAAAGAAACAGCAGAAAAAAACCCAGATCAGTTACAAAAGATTCCCTTTAGAAGAAAGGGAAGAAAGCAAATGAAGACAGAAGAGGAAGTGTGGGAGGTGAGCAGGTTACAGTCAATCAAACTTTTGATTCCATGAGAATAATTAGAAAAAGAAGCAATTCCTTCACAGCAAGAATTTGTTCTCCTGATGTAAATTGTTGATTTGAGCACATATGACCGTCACAGAATTTATTCAATTGTGTGAGGAGATCATGCTGTTAAAATTGAGCTGCTAGATTTAATTTGGGAATTAGGTTACATAAAAACATAGGGTTTAGGCTCTTTACATATGGTGCTGAGAAACTTTCGTCAGTGGGTAGCCCGAGAGCTAACCTTCCCCAAGAAGAGTCAACACTGCTTGCAATCATCCAGATGCCTACGTGAGAGATCAGTAGAGGGAAAGCATTTTCCTAGAGGATTCATATTTTCCTGGCAGTCATGTATTTTCAGTTGCATGCCTGATGGGTGGCATGCCAGTGCCATCTCCAGCACCTCCCAACTAACAAGCTTTCTCAGTAAGCTTGGTGGACAGGCTCCACGCAACTACTTTGAATGAGGCATTACAGCAAGTCATCTCACATCATTAAGTTCCTACCATCTTCATTATGCTTTGATCACATCTGGAGCAACATGAATACCCCAGGAGAAGAACTGTAGAGCTTCCCTTGACACAGTTGTTTACAGCTGTGTCTACAGACTAGAACACGTGCAAGTTCAACAGCTACACAGATAACAGAGAGCTTCCTTGTGTCTCTACAAACCAGCACCGGCACAGTAAGGAAGGCATTCATTTTTTAAACGTCAGATATCACCCATGGAGAAGACTACTGTTATTTGTCTTACAGCCCCAGGCAGTGTCCTGCAGCCTGTCATCAAAGGCTTTGAACAAGACTATCACACACCCATTTTTGACACAGAGAATATGCTGATGACAGAGAGTATGTAGGATGATCATGCTCCAGCACCAGGGGTGCTGCTGCTTACTTCCACAGTTTTCTCCTCATGGCCTAACAGCAACGTCGGGATTAGTACAAAAGCCTCCACAGCTCCAGCTCTCTGATGTACTTTCCAGGCACAAGCTCTCCATCTCTTCTAACACCTCCATTACAATTCTCCTCACTCAGTGTCCTCTCTTATGAACCTCATTTGTCATATGCATAATTCAGAGACTCTCGAAACACTGCCTGCCTTCATGTGATTAGTCCAGACAACTGTCTGGTCCTAGACCACTTCCACAAGCTACATAACCTGAACGCTGTGCTCCAGGAACGCACTGTTGAAGAAAAAAAAAAGGTCTTTCAAAACGATTTTGCTGTGCTGCACACTTCTGCAGCAACTCAGATTCAGAGATGTACATGGCCAGTGCAAAACAATGATTTTATTTTTTTTTAAACAGTCTAGGACAAATCAACTGAAGATGTCCATGCTCCAAAGAGCTTCAAATACATTGGTCTCTCTTGATCCATCAAATTGAGCAAGCAAATTACCAGTACAAAAGAAAATGCTTATTGTCACATGTTTAACCAGTTCTTCCCTCCTTTGCATCAAGTCCCACTGGGTGTCATCACATTAGTTACTGACTTCTGACGTGACAGTTTGGGCCGGACGGGCCAATGAGACAAATGACAGATGTTCTTCCCCAAACCAGGACATTACATTACTGCAATCCACTTGGAAACGGGGGTATGAACCTAACACCCAGTAGGAAAAAAATCAATTTTTCGTTGAATTCTCATGCATAGAGGTTACAGCCTGGCATTAGGCCCTCACTGAGGTACAGGTAGCTTTAGCATCCCCTCACCTTCAGAGAAAAGCAGTTCTGTTCCAATTTCCAGAACTGTGGGTAAAAAAAAAATTGCCATTTTAATCAAGACATCATGGCCAACGCAGGATCTCAATCTATAGCTCAGACTATATGGAGCTCCATTCAGCATTTAACACTCAACTCACCTGTTTCTTGGGACTCTTTCTCCCAAACTACAATAGAAAGCCCCAGAATTTATCTTTGTGATTGCAAGGGTAACTTCTCACCATGAGAATAGTGTGGCCAGGGGTTATAAATGAGGCTCCTGATCAAGTGCACATTCAGTCCAAATCATTTGCTAAAAAGTTATCCTCCTATAGGCTATATAAATACATAATACATCTACATTAACCTGTGTGACACTGAAGCAGCCTTTCCAGCGATCTGGCCTACTTTATCTCCAAAGTAGACTCTTATACCTCATTTGAGTGAGTGAGCACACATTTTAAATAATGATGAGAGACTCCAATTTTCACATTTTCATGGATGCAGTGTCAAATTTATTTGTAATAGGATCATCTATTATCTGTCAGTACTGAGCAAACTAGGTGAGAAAATAATGGTTAGTAGTACATTATCTGGAATCCTGATGAAAATTAGCACGAGGGAAATGGAATTGTTGAAAACAAAAATGCTACTTGTTGATTGCTTAATGCAGCCTGCCTCGACTTAATATGAGATCAGAAGTTTTGGCTTTTTTTTTTTGTTCAAAAAAAAAGCTAATTTCCTCCACCCATTCAGTTAGAAATACAGAACATTTAACCCACTGAAGCATTCCTGTTACAGCAGATCTGCTTACAGCAAAACTTACGCAAGTGCCAGAGAGAAAGAAGAGGGAATGTTACCAGCTCAGGAGAGGGGCACTGAAGCTGGGAGTTTCACCCACAGCATCCTGACTATGGCTTCCATGTGGACAGATATGCTACCCTTTATCCAGATGTCCTATAGGTTACAGGAAGAGCTGGAAGGCTACCATATCTCCTTGTTTGTTTTCTTATGTCCAGTCTATAAACTGAGGTGAACAAAACTCATTTAGACTTAACCCAAAGTTTTCCTGCCTTCTAAAACAAAGAAGCTTTTCCTTCTAAGAGAAGAAAAAATAATCAGCATATATTTGTGTGGATATCTAAGAATTAGGAATATAACCAGACTATGGACCACTACAGTGCTCAATACAGCAACAGCCTCTTCTGAAACTAGATAAAAGTAATATCTGGTGGTAAGAATGTCACCTCCCCATAACTCACTTGGTCTCTTACCCCTTCTTTACTTCCCCAAACCGTATTCAGGTGTGAGTTTCAGATCACCCCTGTGGCAAGAGGACACACTCTTAGCCACTACCACTTCTTGCCAAGCCTGTTTTGATACCGCAGCACAAGGCTTCAGTAGCAGATGCCTTCACTACCACTGGTGAAAGAAGCACTGGAAAAGCTGCTGTGTGCCAACACAGTCTGAGGAACTGAGATTTGCTTCACCAGATCCACCCAAAGCTTGTGTTGGCCAATGGAAAGAGGATGAGAAGTCAACACTGAAGGGGAAGACCATTCTTCTCTTCAAGTTACACGTTATGACAGTAGAAGCAAGTCCGGAATACAACTACATGGTCTTTGGTTTGCTCACAACCTATTCAAGGGTGGGGGAAAAGAAAGAAACCAGAAAGAGCTAGATAGCAAGTGGGAACATCATGCTTTGAAGGTAAGAAATTTCAATGGAATTCTGTTTTTCAGGCCAATTAAAATGATCCTTTGATTTACAGAAGAAATAGTTTTATTTTTAGTGGCTATAAATGAAATAGTTTTTAGATGTCCACTAAATGGAAATACTCCTGTAAGAGAGAAAAATGGTCTTTCCTTTTAAGAAAACATAATAAAATTCATACTAAGTCATATTAAAATAGGTATTTCTCAATTATATGGAATTAAAACATAATAATTTCAAATTCAATTTTAAAAAAGTATTAAAACTTAGGTTTAATGTAAGGGCTTAAACAGACTAAGTTTTAAGAAAATGGTATCAGGGAATTCTCTTCAAGATAAGAGTAAAAGGATAACACCTTGAAATTACACCAAAACAAAATATCCATGGGAGATCTCCTTGCTATCCGAGGCCAATTCAAGCATGTTTGTGTATTTAAAGAAAGTAAAGCTCAAGTATATAGCTATATTATTAATTTTATAACTGCTTAAGTCTTACTTTTCCTTCTGTAACCTTTCCCAAGAAGTCAGATTTTTCAAGCCTTGGCTGTCCAAAATTATATTTTTTCTCTGTTTCAACACAGCCAGAAGTTACTCAGAAAGCATTTTCTTTACTGGGATCAATTCACTGACAATAAGACCAAGAAAAGATAATTTCTCAGTCACAGGCTGGAAAAAGAGAACCAAGTGGGAGAGAAAGATATTATAGCCTGATGTTATGGCCTTATAGGCACGGGGCCATATAATAAACAGTTTAGGTCCCCAGAAGTACATGCAAGTGTTTTTTGAAAAATCTCATTACAACACCTAAGTGGACAGACACCAGAAGTTTGCATGTATGTAATTCTCTTTGAAATCAATAAAACTGAAAAACTCTAAAGCCTAGATATACACAGATTTTGAGATAGGTTGTGACCACAGGCGAGCATTAGAATCCAACACATGGTTTTGGCAAGCTCTGTGGACTTACATCCATGGTATTAATGATTTAAAGGCCACTTCTGTGTGGGTTTTTCCTCTACTTGGCCTGAAAGCTTTCAAGACTGTTATGTTTTCATACATACCAGAACTGTGCTAGTCGGAGTAGTGAGGCTGCAATCTGGCTCTGCAATTTAAAAACTAAATGCAGCAGCAC
This sequence comes from Tringa solitaria, assembly GCA_026413425.1. NCBI lineage: Eukaryota > Metazoa > Chordata > Aves > Charadriiformes > Scolopacidae > Tringa > Tringa solitaria. The sequence continues at coordinate 110,906,600 of JAOXJM010000023.1, read as the reverse complement.
CCAGACACTGCACAGGATCCACCTTACTTTGCTCCATGTAAAATATCAGAAGCCCTCGTAAAAAGAGGCAACGGAAGGCACTGCCTGTAGGCAGGATGCACACAAGAAACCAGGGAACACTACAGTTCTTATCCCTCCCAGGCACAGGGACCAGACCATGGCCTGGCACCCAGTGCCGTCACCATCAGGTCCTGTGAATCTCAACCACCAGTTCTGCCTTGTTCTGCATCTCTCCCATCTCTACTCAAAATACGGAGCTTCACTAATTGTAGCCATTCCGAAGAACATCCAAAGTATGGCTTGCCATGAATTAATCTGTTAAAAATCTAATAAAACTGCAATATTCATTACTTAAAGAATATAAAGCTTTAAAACCCAATAGCGTGCACAGATAAGAGTATATTACTATAACTAGCAAAGAGTGGTATAAACTTAAGGTATTTAGTTGCAAGTCATAACATTTCAGTTATTACTAACTGAAGAATATTATGGAAATAAGTTATATGCAACACAGAAAAAATATAAATCAATTACCTAAATGAGAATTGCTTGTTTTAAACCTGAAATAATTTAAAACCTAAAAACTGCAGTCATTTTGGTTCAGAACATTGCACCCTGTCAGACACCTGGAGTAAAAATGGAAACATGTAGTAAATCACTCTAAAATAACTTGGTATCTCAGGACAGAGTGAGAATGGAGCTGTACTAGAGATGAAAAACACTTCAAGAAACCATCAAGGCAAAGAAGAAAATGTTGGGCAGGATGTCAATGAGAAGCAGCTTCACAGTAAGAGGTACAGGAGCACCTTAATCAGCAGAGGACAGGTGGGAGGGAGAGATGCTTCTGGATGAGCTGGCATTGGAGTGAAAGTGGCTTGTGTCAAATTCTTGGGGTTAATCACCCTCCTAATGACCCACCCAAGAAGAACAAAATGTGCTTTTGCTCAGTGCACACCACAACTGACAGGTGAAAGGAGGTATGCAGCTTTATTTTGAAGGTTTACATGAACGCTTAATGGGCTGGAAAAAACCCATTCGTGGAGTTTTACATTATTCAGTAATTTCTCTAATTATAAAGTGACTTCGAGCACTGCTATTGTTGCAGACAGTCCTTTCCTATTAGAGCCCATTGTTTAAGAAGCCGTGTACGAGCACCGAGAACCCCCGCACACCAAAGCAAGCATCTCCTGAGTGTCACTTCTACCCAACCATCGTTTCTCCAGCAGGTAATACACACATTATCTACGCTGACCTCTCCTTAATTTATAATACCTCTATGTCATAAACCAATTATCAGCATTTGACACGAGCAGCACTTGCTAGTTTGAAAAGCAATTAAAGTTTAGGAGCTGTCTCTTGCAACAAAAAAGCATTCAGAGAAGTAGCGCTGGAGAAAAGTTGCGGCACGCAAGCCATCAGTCTAATTCTGCCTCTATCAATCACACCAGGTCCCGCTGAATGGCGACATGCAGGCAAGCAAACAGCAATGTTTACGAGGTGCAGCTGGTGGTACTTACGTTAACAGCAAAAGCAGCATCAGTTAAATTAACATTCTTCATTCTCTCATTGCTCATTATGGTTTGACAGACATACCCGCAGTCCACATAAATGACTTAGAGCAAGAGAGCTGTCTAGCATCCTGCCATGAAACAAGACCACATAATGGGAGCAGCCACTGTAATTAAAACTCTGGAAACCAAGATTTATACTAGTTTAAGGATGCAGTGGTGGGTATTATGACCTACTTTAAGTTTATTAAAGGAATCGTGAAAGCCTGTGCTGTTACTCAAGTGAAAAGTAAGAGCCTACTTTCTGATACTTGTCCGATAAAAGGGACTCAAGCGTTCTTTTGATCTAGGAATCGTTTGTGTTGTTTCAGGTCTGGAGATGCAGAGGGAGAGGAAAGAAAAAGATATTACTTAAGTATTAACTAATCAGCTTCCCCAGGAGAACGCTCTCCCTAAGTCCTACTCGTTCAAGTCCACAAGATTTTCTTTGATGGGGAATTGCAGCAACTGGTTCTACTTAAAAATTTACAGCCACATTTAATCTCTTGGATCAAGAAAACTTAATTTCATCAATTCAAGGCTGTATTTCATGGAACTGTAAGCATCATAGATTAATACAGTACAAAAAAAGGGGGTGAAAACCCACTAGTATTTTATGAAAGCACCTCCAAAGCCCCTGACTTAGACCTGACCAAGTAACAGAATCAGTTCAGACTGGAGCTCAAGAGCATTAGGGAGGAATTAACATTAACATCAGAAGAAGTATGTTTAAAGAAATAAAAATCACATGGACTTATAGTTATACACCACCTTTAAAAAAGCCTATGTGAATGAGTCTTAATGCTCTTAGTTAGTAAGTAGAGATTAGATCAAAGATGAGTCAGCATTTGCAGAAGGTGGGAACCACTGAGGAATATGCCATGTGGCAGCACGGTGTCCTCACCGGGCACACAGCACTGCAAGGCACACCAGGAGCTGGGCTCAACGAAGATGGGATGCCAAGCAGAGAGAAGTCTGGCGTAAGCCTGGGAAATGCTGCAGAGAGGAACCAATCTTAAAATCTGTCTCTTTGCAGACAAGCAAAACCCTCACTTCAGCTTCCCAGGAGTGATCTCCCTACCGGAGTTCAGTCTTTGCTTCAGCTCCTCACCCAGAAGGCTGTTTTACAGTCACCAGTGTCCTGACACAGAGGGCTGAGCAAAAGTCCCCTCGGAAACTAGTCAGCACCAATCTTGTTTTCTTCCTTGGTATCTCCAAACAGCTCTGGTTGCCCTGAGGGAGTTGATGTGGTGTCTCCCCAGCACTTCTGCCCAGAATTAGACTCCCAACCTACCACGGTGATAGCCTTTATGCCCAGACAGGACTCCCACCTGACCTCCACATGAAATAAATATGCAAGTTAATTCACCAAGAAAAGCTTTTTTTCCTCCCCAGGAAGTTTCTCGGGTGCTAGTAAGACTCTTGCAATGTTAGCCCAAGGGCTACAAACAAAACAGATTGAGAGTACCTGGCTCCCACTCACGTCACTGAAACCCCAACATCAAGGACTTTGCTACATGGGGTATAATATTGTTTGTCCCACAATGAAATTACAGGGATATCCATAGAGGAATGCTACTTGGGACACACGTGGGGGAGAATGGCTAGAAAATACTGAAGTTTGTGTCAGTTTTGCTATATAGTTCATCCATAATTTAATACAGGCAATTTTGTTAGAAGGATGTTTGTTGCCTATCACAGAAAGATATGAAGAAATTTTATCATTTTGTTGTGGGTTTGTTTTTATTTTTCCCCAAAGAGATAGTTAAGAACAACTTAACTTGAACAAATGGCAGAGTACAACTCCTCTGGTATATTCTTCAGCCAGAGCAGATACACTCTGCTTCCTAAACATGTTTACTCAGAACAGTGCTGGGACATGGAGATGCTACTTCTTGTCTATAGGAGGACTAGGCACATAGACAGGTAAACACCAGAGACGTAAGTTTTCTGCAGATGACATGTTGAAATTTCAGGGGTTATGTCCCGAAAACCCTTTTATTTTTTCTTACCTCCCTACATCAGTTTGTAATATTAGAGTCCACTCCAAAACTCTGTCTTCCTGGCATCTTAGAAGCTCATGAAGACACTATCAGAGACAAGAATCTCAGAGAAAGTCAATATGGTTTTTATTAGGAAACTTAAGATAAACCAAACCAAGCAGTGAGGTAGGTGGTAGGGAACAAGCAGAACACATGACAAGTTCTCAATTCATTGTTTCTAGTGCCATAGGACCCAATCCAAAGTTCGCAAACAAAACACCCTTTTCATTGATTGTAAGGAATGTTGGACTCAGCTTAAACAGCCCCTTTTGTCTGCAGAAGAGCTGTTGGGAAGTAACCAATTCATGGATATTCACACAATTGATTTAATAACTCAAGTTCTAATCAAGCAATTAACCGATTAAAGCTACAAAGGCCATCCATCAAGCAAAGTTTATTTCTTACAAAAAATCCTCATACCTATAGTGGCAACTCAGTTCCTGCCTTCCATTTGTACGACTGTAAATCATTACTGTTGAATAGAGGTGAAAATCTCTGCATTTAAAACTTCTCCAGGTTACTTAATTTCCTGAAATGCAAGTCTAACAGAACACATTGCAGCTTCTCCAGAGCCAAAGTACCAGGTATCCAAGTACAGAACATGAATCAGCTATTCAAATCACACCCTTATAACCTAAGAGACAAAGCTTATGTGCAAGGCAGCACATGCTTTTTTTTTTTTAAAAAGAATAAAAAAACACAGGTGCAAGCTTGTGAAAACATGTTATCTTGTTGCTAATAGCGATCATCAACTGGGATTCAATAAAAGGACAACTAGGCTTAGCCTGCTTCAGAAATGGACTCATTAAAAAACAGGAGAAGAAAAGAAAAAGCACTCAGTGTAACAAAAAACAAGAGATTATCCCTTGCAGCACAGTCTCCACCTGTGATTACACGTGTTACCAGTAAAATACATAACACTGTCCAAGTTCCCAAGGAAAGCTGGAGATACATGCCTGCACATTTTCTCACTGTAATTCCATGTCACATAAAAAAGATATTTGGATAATATTCATGTTGCATTCAAGAGACACTTTTTGATTTATTTTTTTTAATATACATACTATGCATAAATAGGTTAATATATAGTTACAGACATAGGAGGAAAGCCAAGAAACCTACACATGGTAATGGACTGCAGATTACAGATGCCATACTACATGACAGCAAGTCAAGTATCATTTCAGATTTCCTATACAAGCAAATTTCCCAACTGGAGAGGGGAAAGGGTATTTCCCTGACATGCACACAAAGCTGGAGCTAAAAAAAAAATGACCAAGCACAACTAGGAACAGAAAAGCATCCATCTTTAAGTAGAAAAAGAGATCATTCAAATATAACATGATCTCGGCCAGTGGTCTCTTCCTTAGGATCTGCATGTGGACAGAAGAGACCTGAGAACATCCTGGGAACCTCGGGAGCTCCCCCAGGAGTTGCAACTTTCTCCAGTATAGACTAAGCCAAGACAGGTCAAGAAGAGTAAGGGTCACAGGTAAATCAAGTCATTTGCTGTGTTACAGACCCACTGGCTTCCCAGCTACCCTCAGCCACAAAGTGCAGACTGGACAAGCAAACAGAGGTACTCAAGTAGGGTCATGAAGTCAATCGGCCAAACAAGGTTGCCCCTACAAAAAAACTGTATGCTGAAAGAATCTCTCAAAAATTGAGCCTTTAGAGAAGTTATCTGGATGGTGAGGCTCTGATAAACTAGCTCTGCCCACGGACAGTGAGGAGGAGCTGAAGATGGCTACTATGCTCTGCGGCTCATAAAACCATTACTTGGCAGGTAATGATTATCTCTACTGCACTTTGCGAGCCTCTCCTCACCTGTGTTAGTCAAATCCTCTTCAGTGATTTCTCAGGCTGGGCTGAGGGACAAAACTGGATACTGGAAGGCTCCCATCTCCCCTTTTCACAGCAGCCCAGCACCAGGCAGCTGGGGACAGCATGGAAGAGCGGTGGTAACATATTCCAAATGCAAGAGCAATTTCTAAAATGAATGCTTCTCTACCAGCTACAATTATAGTTCTCTGGTATACTAGAAATCAGCAAGGTCAAAAGCTATACAAGTAAAAGAGAAAACAGATGAGCGTGTTCTCAAAAATCTACAGCTTATGTGTAGACGTTGAGGAGTGGGTTAAAAGATATAACTAAATATAAGAATTCATCATAGACATGATGAACGAAGACAGGAAAATCGTTCTCCCTCCCTGCAGAAAGAGCAACATTAAATTAGGATTTCTAATGCTGAAGGACTGGGAGCCAATTAACAGCCAATTTCTGCAAGCTGCATTTCAAATGTGATATAGGGAAGTGACAATTACAGGATACTGCACACCAACAGACAACTGTGCAGCTGAACTCACAGCTTGCTACAAACTGTGACAGTGTCCTCAGCCATGACATCTGCTTGCACGGGAGAGTCCCGACAGCAGCCAGGGAGAAGAATGAAATTGGTAAGCGTGCTTGGAAATAAATTATTAAATAAAAATAACAATAAAAAAGAGTCAAGATGGCAAAAGACTGACAAAATCGCTCTGGGGTTTCTTGCTGGTGGAATATTCATTCCCCTAGTAAGATATCTACCCATGGATCAGATTAAAACCCTGTCTACTGGAATGAAAACGTAGCTCAACTTATCCAGGATATTAAAGTGTGTAGCGCAGCTGACATCTGATCTGATCACTTTTCATGCAAAACAAGAACAAAAACCAAACTTTGAAAAGGCAAAACAGAAAGTACTGAGAAAAAAAATCCACCTTGGAGGACTAAACACGATTACAGTGGCAATTTCAGATCTGTATCAACAAAAGATTTTATGGACTGTAAGATGCATATCCAACACTATTCAAAATTGACATGTTATAGGCTATACAGCAACCACTTCCTACAATGGATGGTAATTTTGAAGATGCAGAAATCAGAGGCCAGGGGATATTCTCTGTAGGAAAGATGATACAACACGTATAACTTCTCACATTCTCTTCAGAGAAATAAGCGGCTGACACTAGGAATAAAATGAAAGGGAAATACAGTCTGAAAATAAGAATTATACAGTTAACAATATTAAACAGGTAGCTTTTGAAAGAACCCAAAATAAAATAACTTCTAAGTTCAGGGGCCTGACCCAGAAAGCTGCTATCACCTACAGAAAAAGTACAAACCTGCCCTAAAAGAGTGTAACGGGAGGATATCCACAAACTTTGGAGAGGTGTGAAGCAGGCCAACTCTATTTAAAAATACCAGCTTTAACAGAGAAATTAAAGTCATGGCTAAGCTGCTTAACATTTCACACCAGACAATGGCATGAAAGATACAATAACAGCAGCTTAGGGGAAAGCTGCCAGTGAAAATTAACTCAGAGAAAATGTTGAAACTCTGGGATAAATAGATGACTGATAAAAAAATCCCCAAATTCTTCCAGACCTGGAAAAGCATACAAAGGAAAAACAAGGAAAATTAAGTTATACTCAAAATATCAGATAAAGATTACTTTAAAAAAGAGACATTAAGCTTCTTCCAACAGTAAACAAAAGAGTTTCCTCCAGCATCATCTTTACTATGGAAAAAGGCAGCAGCAAACCTACAGTTAACCCACAGTCTTCTAGCTCAAAGTCCAACAATAGCATATAAAATGGAAAATGCTCTTCCAGTCTCTTTTCCTTAACCACAGGGGCAGGATAAACCCCCCATGATGCCCTCACAGAAGCCTTCTTAAGTGTTGTAACATGGAACAAGAGTAAAACACCATCCACACGTATCCTGCGCAGTTAAACTACACTGAAATTTGAACAAACTATATTAGACATTACCAGTGCTGAAACAAAACCAAAACCAAAGAAACCAGACAAAAAACCCAACACGTAACAAACCCCAAAACACCTTCTCCCACCAGAAAGGCACTATTACCATAGATCTGACTCCAAAATGCACAGAGAATTATCCACTACTGCACTCAGTAACACATTGAGTGAGACACTGGAACCAGCTGCCCAGAGTTGTGGATACCCCATCCCTGGAAGTGTTCGAGGTCAGGTTGGATAGGGGTTTGAGCAACCTGGTCTGGTGAAAGATTGTCCCTGCTCACAGCAGGCAGGTTGGACTCAGTGATCTTTAAAGGTCCCTTCCAACTCTAACCATTCAGTAATTCTGATTAGAAGAATGTAAAGATTGAAGGGGGCAGGGGAAGGGATCCCATCCGGCATTAAGTATTACGGCTGTAAAACCCAAAGCTCATACATACCAAGACATTTTGTAAGAAGGGAGAAGAATACAAAGACACAAACAATTCACCCAACTTGTCCAGAAGAAACAAACCCTTGGAGTACAGACAGGACACACGCTGGCATGATCTGGTCACAGGAGGAGGAGTGGAGATGACTTGAAAATTATTTCCAGCTTACTGTCCGGCAATGAAAACAAAATCTGAAAGTGCAGCTGGGCATTTGAATACCTTCAAAACAAATCCTCTGGGAAAGACCAAGTATTAAAATAAGTGAAGTCAGTGAATAAACAAGAGTCAAAATTGAGGTTTCCCAGGGAAAGATGAAAATATTTCAAGTCTGTCATATTGATGAGGCCAAAACATCTGCCAACATCATTATCTACATGGGT
>JAOXJM010000023.1:110855311-110898297 GCA_026413425.1 Tringa solitaria | reverse complement strand
CTACATGGGTAGTTGCACAACTGGAAAAATACAGAAAAAAATAAAATCCTGTGGTACTTGAGAAGTGACCATTATTGGGCAAATACGTGAGACTATACTGACAGGAAAGATGCAGGGTCAGATAACCCAGGCTTTAGATCCAGATCAAAAAGAAGTATCTGGAGCCTCAGGTATGCGGTAGTTCTCTGTTCCCTTCTCCATGCATTTAATTTGCTCTTTTAGGGAAAGGATTGCCTTCAGGAGCTTGAGCACTCTCTAGGACAGCTGGACCTGTAATATTGATGTGGTTCCTAATTGCTTGTCTGATACACATCAAAATATTAGCTTTTTGCAAAAAAGAAAAGCAGTAGACTCCAGTACCTATAGCTCACATTCACACTGGAGGAGAAACTAAGAGCATATACATTTTAGATTAGCTTATTTTAAGCTGTCAACAACAGGGAAAACATAAAGGGCATCCCTTTGCTTCCAGAAATTTCAGTTCATAATTACTGAGCAGATACCAGATCAAATTTAACAACTTTATTCTAAGATTTGATGCAACCCTCAGCGTTTCCAAGGGTGGTTCTACTTCTTACCAGATCTTTGCCAAGGCATAATTTGTTTTTTTCATATTAATGTAAGAATGTCTTTTTAAAAACATCCCAGGCTTTTTCCTAACTAAATGGAAGATGCTGAGATCAGATAAAATCTCTCATCACTGAGCTATACCAAGTGGTGAAAGAGGAGGGCAGATTGCTCAGTGAAATTACAGACTGCTACATTAGAAGAAAGTCAGTTGTAGAGAAGTGTGAGCTCTCATACCTTCCAGATATCACTTGCACTTTTTTTTAGGATAAGAGACCAACAGTAAAATACTTTCTTTCCTCGTTTAACCCACACCACACCAGTCCCCCTTTTTGTCCCTCCATCCTTCCTGTGCTGTAGTTACTAACTGGAAGGTTGGGGCTGCACCTGCACAGAGCCCAGCAGCTCAGACACCGCCTGATGTCCATCAGTTGTTATTCAGTAGCATCAGTGACAGGACTCCATTTCCAGCCTACGATTATTTGTTACTGCTGAAAATTATTTTTCAAAAAGGATAGGTAAAGAGCACACCCAAAGGTTGTCTGATAAAACGATTACGTACAAAAATGGATCAGAAGTTGAAAAAAACAATAGTTGTCTATGACAACACAGTGGCCCATTTCTACAATTTATATAAGCCCATCCAAAGATTTCCCTCTGAGCATCTCATTAAATCTAGGCTCAAAAGCTAGAATTGAGTGCATTTATATATTTCAGCTGCTGAATGCTGTCAGGAGTCGAAGATAAACTACTTCTTCCAGACAATTTAGATTTTATAATATTTGTTGGCTTCACCAAAGATGAAAGATTGTTGTTGTTTTAAATCATTGCTTTGTTCAATCTGGTTTGCATACATTTAACAGAGAGCCATTTACAATCCCATCAGCATTTGCAGTGCTGCAACAGAAAGGTAAGGCTACAACTGGGTACTTACTCCGTGACACCTGAGTTCAGCTTCCACACAGTCTTGTTTTTCCTGCATTCTTTTCCCAATTAGATCATTTAAGGGGCAGCGAGGACTCTGCTTTAGAGTCCTAAGAGACTCTAGAGAAGCACCCATCTGCTTCACTGAGGTTATCATTTTTCAGTCCCACAGGCTCTTACTTTCTGGCACTCTTAGCATGTACCAAAAAAAAAAACCAACCAAAAAAACCCCTCAGCATCTTCTCCTACTAAACAGCACTTCAGTCCAAAATCAACCCATCAACATACCACTTGGACACACCTGCATAAGAAGTGCCAGGCTATTTTAACTGCTTTACAAAGGACTTCCAGTCTGTTTCATCTACTCCATGTACCCAATCCACTTCCAACTACACAGTTTGTCCAGGGAGCTCCATGCTGAACCACAAGACGAAAATAAGCTGTAGGGTACCAAACCTTTGTTCCTTCTGCCCCTCAGAAGGTAAGATCAGTGGGAGTGCAGTCTTAATACTGTCTCAACAACCACTCTGTAATGACACCAGTGTGAAATGATGGTAGTATGAAAAAAAAGGAGAGGGAAAACCCTCTGCTTCACACCTCTTGCATCACACAATACATTTCTCCAAACGGTGATCATCCACAGGGAAATATCACTTCACGAGCACTCCATCCCTGCTTCTATCTGTTGCCTACAACTGCCAGAGACAAACCAAAGCACCAAAACACAGGATACAGAAGACATCTTCACTCTATTTAGGGCCTGAAAGCTGGGCTGGCGGCCATATTCCCTGCAAAGTCCGCTTTTCCCCAGGAACACACTTAGGGCTGGATTCAGAAAAAAAAAACGCTCAAGAAAAACCTCTTGTACACCCATCTTTTCAGGGACACCTACATTACCTTCTCTGCACAGCCAGCTACAAGGCTACAGCACATCGCCTGGGTCCCTGCACACTGGAAGCCTCAGACACATCCAGGAGCTCACGTAGCCCCTTGTCCAGGGATGATGGGGCAACAGCCACGCAAGTGCCTCTTCTGGCCTGACTTAACCTTCCCTAACTAGCACAGTCACACCACCTCAGAGAAGGCCTCTCCAGGCCCTTGAAAAGTGATACTAGCAGCTCCCGGTTGCTAATGAGCACTTACCCATGAGCCAAAGTGTAACATTTGATAGTTTGCGATAGAGAAGAGATTAACTTGATTTGACCAGGTGCCACTGTGGGACTCTCTGTACTCAACCAAACCCTCACTTAGGCCAGTTTTTAAATGCTTTGTTTTGATACTGCATGACTTCAGTGTAAACAATAAAAATAAAAATCTACTTATTAATTTTTACCAATTTCTGTCAAGCCATTCCCAGGCATTCCACAAACTCTCTTCAGCTACAGGAAAAAAAATATTACATTCAGGAAGGTTTTTATGTCCACAGGTCCTGAGTTTTTATTTACCCTTGCACATCCCTCAGCATTATGATGTGGGTATGACTGATGGCCATACAGCACTTTCCAGCTTTTGAGTTCCAAACATTTTGGTTGTCCACTGAAGAGGTACAGAGCCTCTTCTGATGGACAACAGAACTATTATTTTTCCTCTCCAGCTTATTCCATCTAAAACAAAAATATCCCAGCTTTAATCTTCTCACATTTACTTTTCTTGGATGGTTACTTCTCCTCTTTGATAGAAAATTGTACTGGTTCATTTACACAGCCAAATGTGGCACTACACTGCATTTCATATAGTTTTAATTAATAGCTTAGCTGAGCTACTTGATGTTTAATACTGAGAGAGGTGACTATTTTCTTTCTTTCATAACTGTTGCTATGATATTTACAGTATATTTGAAGTAAGCCTCCAACAGCCTACTTCGTATGACCTAAATATTATCCTTTCTCTATAAAATTCTAGGAACCGGCTCACTGAAAATAGCTGGAGGAAAGAACAGCTTCCCCACTTCCAAAAAGGAAAAGAAGTCCAGACGTTAAATTACAAAGAGTCTGTCTTTGAAAGTTATCTCAAAAACTCTTTATAAAAAAATTAACCCATGATTCTCTTCATTGTACTACATTCATTTCAGTTTGTGCTTCTGGTGAGAAGTTGCTTTCTCCCCATCATATGTATCAACATAAATACAAATATATTTTAAATTAGCATTTCTTGAACCAGAAAGAGATCAGTAGAAGGTTACTAGCCCTAAAATAATACTCATCTAAAACACTGTCAAAGAACAACAGATCATAAGAGCTCCAGTGATTTTGCTACAATATTCTTATGCATAAAAACCAATCTTCGAGGAAGAAAACATACACAGCAACCAGCCAGGCTCACTGTACATTTCCTACCTACATTTTCACTCAGACTATATCTCATAGATGTGGTGTTTGCGGACCTAGCAGGATCACTCTCAATAGCCACAATAAGAAGAAACCTAAAAAACAACATCTGGACAAAGGTAATTTATCAAATTAAGGCCAGGATTTGCAGGACCTCCCTGACAACCTTGCAGGTGAGTAGGACAGGTTGAATCAAGAAGTGGCAAACAACACCTGAGAGGAACAGCCTCCTATTCTTCTATGGGTATTTAGATTTCAGTTAGCACTCTATACTTGAGCCAGTCAAAATAGCAGAAATGGAAGCAGATGGGGAAAAAGAGGTAAACCATGCAAGAAGAAGTGACAACAGGTATTATGCGGGTGACACATCATTTCTTAATTCCCATTTAATTTTGTCTTGCTGTTTCTAAGACAAGGAAAAAATGGGGAAAAATGACACATCAGGAGGGAGGAGGGAAGGTCTGAAACCATTGTCACAAACAAGAGCCCACAAAGGACATTGTATGAGAAGGACTCCAGAGCAGCATCCTCTGTGTTCATCTGCTCCATCAGGCCTTGCTGGGACAGCCCACCACCAGGATATTTCTCTATCTACAGCCCACACACCTTTCTAGTGGGCAGCCAACCTCATGTCATTCTTGGTTCTATTCTGTTGTTTGGTTTTTTTTAAGACACAGTACTTCCATATGCTTTGGAAAAATAAAGGACGTAACTGCAGCATCCTTGCAACTAGTGCTTCCCCTGGGACCTTCCTAGAATAGAATTTAATTCCAGTTTCCTCTGGAAGGGATTACAAACTTACCCATTTCACAGCTTCAAAGGCAGACAGACAGACTGAAAACTAAATGAATTATCGGAGGCAACAGTGGATTAAGACTCATGAGCTAATGTCTCAGCTGCACGCTCATTCCATTAAAATGTAGAGTCCTGTTTAATATTAAAACCAGCCTCAGCCAGAAGGTTATGGTCAGCATCACTGGAGGTGGATTATGGAGCAAGCCCCACATGCCTATTCCCATTTAATTCCATTATTCTCTGCCACAGACATCATGCTTGGCGTATCCATTTTCTGAAATATCCTCATGGTTCTATAGAACTGAAGTAACATATACTGCCCTTTCTGCAAGAAGAGTTGAGTACCACCCAACTCATTACTAAAACTCTGGCTTCATGTCCCACTGCCAATCCCCAAAAGTTAGGTTTGGTTGCTTGCCAAACTGATATCCTAAGGTAGAAATACAAGAAGGCAGCAAATCATGAAGAACCCTGCCCGATCACTCACTTTGGAGAGAGACAGCATCTCCTCCATATGCTTCCCAACAAGCAAAACCATCATTTTGTAAGTGGGTCTCGTGCAGTCAGTTCTGCAAGGACTCTTTGCCAAAGAGTCCCATTAAATTCCCATCAATCACACCACAACCCTGCAGTAGCTGCACACATGAGCTTCGCCACATCTCCAACAGCGTTTTTCTACACAGAATGACTGTAAAGACCACTTCTCACATTTTTGAAAATTATTGCAAGTCCCCAGATGGTGGTATAATCAACAGTTTTTTAAAAAATCTTTTCACAGAACGGTAAGATGGTTACAAATCCCATGTTCACAGCAACACAGTTAAGTTTTAGAAGCTGTATAGGCCTCAAACAAGAGTTATGTTCCCTGCCTGAAGCTTTCATGAGAAATATTCCCTGCTGCATCTTCAGGTGCTCTTCTGCAACCTATATTTAAGTGAGATCATGGAAATCTAGTAAAACTGTTTTTTAAAAGATACTAATTATTAAAAAAACAATGTTTCCTTTAATTTTTTTTATACAATTTAGAGCATTTATTGTCAAAATACTATTAACACATATCAACCATCACAGCTTGAGAAGGTACTTTCTTTTCCAGTTGATATGTGGCTTTCAAAGCCTCTGTTTGTGCTTCCATTCTGACAAATTCTGCGGGATTATTTTATTCCCTCAGTTACCACAGCAGTGAAATTATTCCAAGTTAAAAAAAAGAAATCCTTCCTATGCTTTGGCTGAAGAGAAAGTCCTTCAACCTTCCCACGACGTTTTAATGGAAGAGCAACAGAATTTCTAAACAACAACTTCAAAATGGGATGCTACAAACTAAACCACATGTATCACAGAGGAGATGGGGTGAGAAAGGGGCATTGAGAACAGAGGTAAATGCAACAATAAATACATATTTAAGGCTGTGATCCCTTTGCTAGCTGTCTGCAGACCCTTAAAATTACAACCTGAGGGCTCAACTTCTTTAGTTACCTTGAAAATCTCAGCTCAGCTCGATGACATCCTTTCCTTGTCCTAAAGTTGTGTCCTACTTAAAAACTACTTCGTTTTGCCCCAGAGACATCTGTATTTCAGTTTTCTGGCTAATGACCACAGGGACTGGGTTGTGTTGTATGACCTCCATTTGTAGCTTGCAAAGTGCTTTGGGGTTGTTTAGAATAGGCAGAAAAAAAATAAGAGGAAGGGCCTCTGTTTAATTGCTATGCCTAAGTTTTCAAAATTCCATTGTTTAATTGGATGGCTGGATTTATTTTTATTATTATTTTCTTTGCTTCTTGAGGGAAAAGCCTTTAAGGCACAAAATGGCCTGAATTCACAGACAACTTGTTCTGCAGCCTTATCAGTTTAAGGTAATTTTCACAAAATAGAAGAAACTAGAGCTTTTTTTTTTTCCTTTCTATCTGGAATATTCACTCTCATACTCCAAGGAAGCAGCTCTCTTCTAAGTGGACTGAAACCAAAATTTCCTTTGAGTGGATATGGAGGGGAAAAGGAAGAGGAGGTAAAAAAGACTAAGAGGTCCTTCGATATTACAGACTTAGTGTGCTTCCGTGCTTTTATCTTAAGTCTCAGTTTACAAATAAAAGATGTTCTCTCAACACTACCATCTACAACCCCGCAATACACTCCTGAGTCATCCTGGACTCTCTTCTCGTTGCCCATCCCTACCAGTAATACTGGGACTGTGGGCCAAGTCCATGCACAGGGACACCTGTGCATTCCCACTGTCCCCAATGGACTTGCACAGCTGTTGGCGATGCAGAATTTGGCAAAGCAGTTGATAATTCTGATTGCTGCCTCTGCCAGCCCCACCTCGATCAACACTCTGCTGGCTCTGCAAAACCAACAAAAGCAAAAGCATTCATCAGGAGGAAGGAAGAAAAGAAAAAATAAGGAAAATAGTCCTTGAAATACAGGCTAGAAACAGACCTGCTGAGCAAGACGTCACCTTTTTACAGTCACTTTTCTGACAGTAGACTGATGGTAATACTTGTTTTCCACTTTCTAGAAACCAAAGCTAATATTTTTTCCGCTTCTAAACAACTAAAGCTAGTTTCTGAGTTATAGGCTAAGCAGTTTTACCAAGGGCTTTTAATTTTTATTTTGCAACTTAAAACATATGCTTATGCTACATTTTCTGCACATCAATTGGGCTTCACAACATACAAATTCATTCCGTTCAGATTTATCTAAGTTTAACAGCATTTCATGTACAGCAAAGCTAGCTTTATCTTAACAGTCCTTCATAGGTCAGCAGGTAAAATTCCGCTTTAATGGAAGTAAACAACAGTACACTTAAAGCTCTTTCTGCCTTTAAGGCAGTAACTAAATTATGTATCAGGAAGGAGATTTATCAAAATTACAGACCGAGAATATATTTTGGTATCAACTAAATAAATACCTTTCATTTTGCACAACTGCTCAAACTGAAATACCCAGAAAAGAATAAAAATCCACAACCACCACCAGTTTCACACCACTCAAAAATATTATTAGCTTTGCAGTATGTATATGTGACTTAATTTCTCTGATCACCCTGATTCTTGATCAAGTCATCACACCATAGCAAGTCACCATGTGTCAGCAAGGCAGAGTACTCAGCTGTATCTTCTTCACTTGCACGGAATAAGGCATTTAACTGCCTTCTTCCAAGCTTAATTCCCTTGAACATGCTGCAAGCAACTTGCATAGTGAACTGCCACAGGCCAGATGATGCTGTTACCTGGCCTTAGGAACAGCCAGGATTAGCTTTTGGACTTTCAGGACCAACAGATGCCCATGGGGTCTCAAAGTCATGCTCCTTTGCACAATCAAGAAGCTCTGTGTCTTGTTTCTAAACAGATTTGAAGGGAACAGGACTCAGATTCAGAAGGACTGGGCTGTTGCTGCCTCTTTTACCAAGGTCTGTAGGATTCTGGGCCAAGCCACTGTCTCCCTGCAGGCCCCAAATTCAGAGACTGAAATACTTCCTTATCACCTCAAATCAGAGGATGAGCTTATGTGCTGATATACTTAGTGATGCCAGCCAATAAATAAAAGCACGATAAAAGTTCCTGTGCTCTAAAAATCGTCCAGCATTTCCTACCCCAAAAATCAACATTAAGGCAAATCAAGTATTTCTCCAGACGTTACGTTCTATACTTGCATTTGAAGAGATGTTGCTCTTTAGACTGTGTGGTAAGGATAGGAAATGGAAATAACTAGTGTATTGTCTCCTGAAACCAAAGAATTAGGAGAGACAGGCCCTTATATTGTAGAGACACCAGCCTGCCAAAATACAAATACTTGCAAGTTGCTGTATTTGGC
Organism: Tringa solitaria; assembly: GCA_026413425.1. NCBI lineage: Eukaryota > Metazoa > Chordata > Aves > Charadriiformes > Scolopacidae > Tringa > Tringa solitaria. The sequence continues at coordinate 110,889,874 of JAOXJM010000023.1, read as the reverse complement.
TTCCTCATTAGTTAAATTGATAGCATTTCCCGCAATAAGTAGAGAGAGGGGGAAAAGTTGGATGCAGTGGTCCTATTAGGCTGTCATACTGGCATGTAACAACATAATGTGGTAACATTATTTAATTATTTTTTTTCAAAGACAAAACACTGATGTTAATTCACACTGCAGACAGAGGCAGCAGCCAGAGGAAGTATTTGCGCACATACTCTCTCCTATTGCAATCAAAACAGAAGCACTGGAAACTGATATTTTTGTTTAGAATGGAGTGTCAAGCCTTTACCCAGCAGCGAGCGAGCACCAAGGAGGCTCACTGGAAGAGGACTGCAGCACAGGGGCAACCAGAGCTGAGCATTTTGCTTGCAATGAATGCAGCAGCCCTCCAGCACCCTGTGCAACCACAGACCAACACCAAAGTGGTTTTCTCTGAACCCACCTAAGCATGTACATGAAGATTGTGGCTGGCAAAGAACCCCCACCACAAGCCAACCGAGACATGGACCTTCAGTCTTAGCACAGAGGGTGAGACATATCTCACCCATTCATTGTCAAGGAATCCCAGAATGGTTTTGGTTAGAAGGGACCTTTGAAGATCATCTAGTCCAACCTTCCTTTCATCTTTCACTATATCAGGTTGCTCAAAGACCCATCGAACCTGACCTTGAACACTGCCAGTGACGGGACATCCACAACTTCTCTGGGCAACCTGTGCCAGTGTTTCACTGCCTTCACTGAAAAAAAATGTCTTCCTTATATCTAATCTAAACCTACCCTCTTTCAGTTTACCACTGTTATTCCTTGTCCTGTCATTAGAAATCTTGGTAAAGATCCTCTCTCCATTTTTCTTGTAAGCATCCTTTAGGCACTGAAAAGCCACAATAAGGTCTCCCAGGAACCTTCTCTTCCCCAGGCTGAACAAGCCCAATTCTCTCAGTCTGTCCTCACAGGAGAGGTGCTCCAGCCCTCTGATCATCTCCATGGCCCTCCTCTGGACCCACTCCAACAGGTCCAAGTCCTTCTTGCACTGGACACTCAAGACCTGGATGCAATACTCCAGGTGGGGTCTCATGATAGCAGAGGGGAAGAATCACCTCCTTCAACCTGCTGGCCATGCTTCTTTTGATGGAGCCCAGGACAGTTGCTTTTCTGGGCTGCAAGCTCCCATTGCTGTCTCATGTTCCATTTCTCATCTACCAATACCCTCAAGTTCAGCACCCAGTCTGTACTGATACTGGTGACTGCCCCGACCCAGGTGCAGAATGTTGCACTTCGCCTTGTTGAACTTCACAGGTGAACAGTCAGGGAACAAGCCATTAAGTACAAACTGGCCAAGAGAGGAGGTAACCCCAGCCTAAGCTTAGTGCCTACAGCATCCAAAACAGATGCATTCAGAGGGCAATCTATTTCTTTCGCCTGACTGTGCAGGCACCCTGGGGCAAGGAGCTTAAACTTAGATGTCTGAAGTAAGGGGAGACGAATCCCACCCTCACTGTCACGAACGCAAGCAGCTTTTATTTTAAGAAAGGCGATCAACGCTAAAATGTGCTTGAGTCACCCTCACCATCCGCCATGGACACCTCTCAAATTCTTCTCTTCCGGACCTCCAGCGTTGTTACAGACTCCCCCAGCCTCCCTGTGCTTCCTACCATGAGACATTAATACTACCATATGCACCACTGTGAGCATCACCTGCTTAACCAGGACAAACCACCTGCAGCTGCTGCTGAACAGCAGAACAAAGATTTGTTTGCCTTTCTTTATTTTTTTGAGATCTGTCATCTACAAAACTATAAGCATCATTTGTGTGTAGCATTTACTGGAGGCATCAGAAGAAGGGAGCAGGCTCTCACTGTTACACAAATCTGAAGCACATTACTTACCACCAGCAATACTTTCACAGTTTCATTTCTAGTAGAGGTTTACTTTCTTTGCCAATTACTGAGAGATCCATGCTTTCCCCGGGCAGCTCCCTGTGATCTAGGCTGTAGTTTGCACAACTAGCAATGTGAAAGACTCTGCTCCAGAATAATATTAGTGACATCAGTCAGGATGACTAAGTATATCTGCAAGACTTCATTCATGCAGAAATCATCAGCTCCTTCCACATACCTTTATTTCTCTAAGTATAGTACCAGGTTGGTTTGCTCTCAAAAGCCAGCTATGTCATACAGGCTTGCTCCTACTTCTGTGCAGGTTTTGGGCAGATTGTAAGCCAAACAGGAGCTTCGCAGGGAGAGGTGTTAAATTTTGACTTCAGTATTGAGAAATAAAGTAAAAAAAAAAAAGTAGTAAGAGTTCTCAATGAGAAGAAGTACAGAATTAGCCTGAAAAATGGCTAAAATCTAGTCAGAGCAGCCTGGACAGCCAGTGGGACTGCCTGCCTGGGCATGGTGAGTTCTCCTGGACCAGTTCTACATAGCACTTTGCACTAGCAGTACCCATTTTGGGAGCTGCAGAGCACACTCATATTTATATATTCTATTTACCCACAACCAAGACGGAAGATGAGGGAATAAATCTGCAGCCTAAATTGCAACTCAGTGAAGAGAACACTCCAGTTTGGATTGCTGTTACCACTTAAGAAGCTCCATGGCAGGTGGAGCTGTCATTAATCACACAGTGACAAGCTTCTACTCTCAATCACACTTTCTGACTGAATTCTGCACTAATCAGGAGCTTCAGAGCGGGCTGGCTGTTCAGCAAGGCTAAAGATGCAGATGATATTTTTCCTTTAGCTTCCTAAAGCTCAGTAACAGAAAGAAACAAAATCAAAGTGCCCAAACAACCCCCAGCACACTGCTAAACATCCTACATACAAAAAGGAGCAGCCACAGCACATGCTTTCAGCTGGACAGCCTTCTACCATGCACATGAATTTCTTAAATGGACCCAAATTTGTCTTGTAGTTTTAAGGGCATAATAAACAATCCCCTTTCAAAACTATTACGAACAATACAGCTGCACTTACAGAATGCTTGCTTAGAAACACCTCAAAAAATGCCACATTCTTACAAATCAAAGTAGCAACAGAAATATTTTTGGTCAAGCCAGTATAAAGAGCTGTTTATCTGCTATTTCAAAATAATTAGGTACGTCAGGAATCATGCTCAACACAATGCACAAATACACAGTTAGCAAGTTAACTGTCACAAGGTATTTATTTGCCTCAGGGGAGAGAGAACATGCCAGTCTTTGCTGTTCTCAATAGAGGGCCACATTTTAGCTGACGAGATTCATATACCAGCAGGAGCAGCCCTGTTCAGCTTCCCCAAAGGTGGTTCACAGAAACTCAGATCATACAGGTTTGGATAGATCAATACTTCAGTTTCAAAGAATAGCTGGAGTGAAAGGAAAAAAAAAAAAGTAATAATCAAGACATCCTAGCTTGTGGGAAGCCAATGCAGGGCATCCTCAGACAATATTGCTCAGAAAATGCTTTGCTACCTGTGTCCTGGTTTGAGGGTTTCCTTAAGGGTGGTGGGGGAGGGAGGGGTCATCTGTCTTTCTGGTTGGTCAATTCTGTCAAAACCACAACATTGTGGGAACCAACTGCCTGCATGTGCCAGAAGACTGGGGTAAGCTGAGCCTTCAAAGAAAACTTCATTTACTAAACACACTGAACAAGGAATTGGAAAGGCAACGTGGCTATGAATACCATGACACCACTGCTGCCAAAGTCACCTTCCAGGGAGGGATGACACTTAAGGCATAGCTCTCCCTTTTACAGTTCTCTCTGCAGCTGATTTTGAGGCCAACCCTGATGCAAACCAGGAGTCCAACATCTCAGAAACACTGTTCTCTCTACCCATCCATCTAAAGGACATGATGTCAACATCCAGCCTTTGACACCCACACAACTCAAGCAGCAAGGACAGAAAAAGTGCAGCTTAAATAATTTTTCTGCTCATTAATTCTCTTAGGAAGCACAGTTCAGCCAGAGACAAGTTTTAGAACAGACACTGCCAAGGTTTCGGCTATTTATTATCTCTAATTTAACTGAAAAGGCAGAAATTGAGTGACTTAAGATTCATTAACAGCTTCCTTATAAAATTTAATTTTGGCTACTTACTTCTGTATAGGGAACATAAAGCAACATAATTAAAGCAGATGATTGCACTGATTGTAAAAGGCTGCCTGCTTGGTTTTCACTGATCACTCCATCTCGAGCCACACTAACGAGTTGTAGGTTAAAACCCTCTGCAAGATCTTGAGTGACCACTCACCGACTCTTCTTTCAAGTAATTAAATTAAAGCCCTCCTCTGGTGTATTATGTCTTGAGGGGGAAAAAGCGAAACAAAAACACCACAGACAGTAATGACATGAGGACAGGACTTGAGATCATTTACCTGATCAGCTAGTTACTGTCAGCTAACACAGCACACAGAGGACTACGAGGGAAATAAAACCCTCTAGTGCTGGCAGTGTCAGTACTAAAGACGCAGAAAAAAAAATATAAGAGAAAGGACTGTGACTTCATTTAACACAACACTCACCCATTTGGTTTGCAAAGCAGTTGTTGGTCACATTCTGCTGCTTTTACTCCTTGTTTCAAGCTACCAAATTACATTTAGACACTTCCCTAACACACTTGCTGTTTATGCATCCTCAGTAATTACAGAAACATAGAAGATGAACAGGACAACAGGACTACAGAAGTGAGGACAGTCTACATCACAGAAAGAAAAACAAACTACAGAAATACAGGGTAGGGAATAAAACACTGAAGAAGCAAGTGTACAACACCACAAAAACGGAGAGCAAGAAAGATACAAGGAAATAAACACCTTTGGAAATTCAAATCAGCTTCAATGAGTCAATTTTGTTTATTTATTTAACAGCTGATCGTGGTCTCCAGCCCCATGAACAAAGACAATTTAATTCCTGAGACCCAAACAGCTTTTTATTCATGAAAGTCTTATTGCTGTAAGACTTGGTAGGGCTGTCTTCTCCGAAATGGAGGAGCTTCAGAGACCTGCTGGGGAAGGAGATGCCAGGGAAGCAGGGCAGGAGGCAGGAGCCAGCCTGGATGCAGCCTCCCGGAGAGATGAGCAGACCTGTTTGCACACACTGCATGCACAGCTCTTCCATAAGGGATTTACACCTTACAAGTACGTACTGCTAACCTGCATTTTCAGAAAACTCCAATTCTATTTAAGACACTTGGCTTTTCCTTCTATTTGGGGGGAAATTTGCTACAGATTGTTTTTGAAGACACGGAAAAGGGACGGACATCAACGAAGTCTATGGTACTACAGCAAGGACAGTAACAGTGACATTGCTGAAAGGCCTGAGGGAGCTCATAAATCAAGAGGATACCAAGAGATGCCGTAAGAGACAGAGAACCAAAATGCCTTAACTCATTTCTGGGACAAAGTTTCCTTAGGCCTCCCGTAAGCTGCTCTTGGGATCATCTACAATGCAACACTAATGCAAGTTTCTGCATGAAGTCTCTGAAATATATACAGGCTCCTTTCCACTTTGCAGAACTCCAATTAGTGTCTAATCAATAGGTTTGTTTGCCTGCCTAAAAGTACGATCCAACTTCTGGTTTACGCAGGAAGCATTTTTAATCAGGCAGGCTGAAGCAGGTACTCTTTCTGGAAGGTAGAATTGTTCTTGGAAGCTTTCCATTAAGAGACAGCGGAAGCTCCACCACTAACTCTTAATTAAGTGCTCTATTGCTTTGAGTTTGTTTTTAATTATTTTTCTTTGTAGATAAGTCATTAATAATTGAGTATCTGCTTGCCTGAGTCACGACACTGTGAATGTACTAAGAAGAAAACCAGTGGCAGTTGTCCATCCGAGCAGCAGTCAGCAGAGCTATTAAAGCAGTCTAGAAGGAATCTATTCCTCAAAACTAGTTTTAATAAGTTTTCCCCCACCCCGCAAAATAAGCGGCATAGAGAGGCTTGTGCTTTGAAAACAAACTCACCTCATCCAGCAACCTATGCTGCCACAACTGTGTATCTATTGTTGCCTCTGTACAACAGGCATCCGCAATCTGCCAAGACACCAGATGTGCTCTGAAGATGGGTGTGCAAACCCAGGGACACCCCCCTGTCAGACATCTGAGAAACACCCCCCACAAGCAGGTGCACTTCATGCAGCAGTAGCACGTTTCTCATACTGCTTCACCTCCCTTGCTGTCTAGATCCCCCCAAAAATCATCTCCAATTAGGACCTAAGCATCTATGGCAAAAAAACCAACATTTTTTCTCTTTAATAACCTACTTCCACGTTTTAGTTTATGCAGGACAGCACATCCAGGGCTTGATCACAAAATTGCTGTGCAACAGAAAAACAGCAACACGCTGCTTCTGTAAGGGTCAAAGTGAATTTTGAATACTGCTGCTTTTTAAAATTAGTATTCTTCTATGAGCAAAACAGTCTCCCTCTCCTACATATAAACAAAAAATATATTTTCAGATCACCTTTTCTGGTCAGCCCTACTAAGCTGTTGACTCTAATGAGTTTAAATCATCTCCTGGAGACAGGCCTGCAGGTTTGGGTAAGGCAGAGGGAAGAGAGTGGAAGATGCTGCTTCAGTCACTTTATACTAGCTGTATCATTTGACACGTTGGTACTCAAAATGCTATCTGTTCAACACAGTATGCAGCTAATCTAATCTAAAGCAGCACCGCAGCACTGCTGTGCAATGGAAATGTTTAACAATGCAAACATGATTAGCCACATAGGTGGAGCTTTACATGCAATTGTTTTGGGAGACAGATTTAACAGTGCCACAGTGATAACACAGCCTCCCTCTTCAAATCTATCTTATCAAAACTCACTTCAGACTAGGCTTTAATCTTGCCAGCTGCAATTTTCTTCCTTCTTGCTAAGGTGTAGCCTCATCTTCCCCTAATTATGGCAATTTAATGAAGAGAAGAAAAAAGTTGTTATTAATACCTTTGCTGTTTGTTATGGTTTTGGCCAGTCAAGTTGCACTGAAAGATGCTTAAACAATATTAAGAAGCTATAAAGTACACATATGCCATGAAAAAAACCATTTTTTGCCACACAGCAGACATGAATTAAAAGACCCCAAACAGCAACCCACAATGCATATACCTCAATTGGACCTAGGAATTAAGCAAATATATTTAATAAAACACTCAAGGCTCTGATTCAGGAATATCCTAGAAATATGGGAGAAGCAAAAGATTTCCTTCCAAAAAATTTTACCACAGTAAGGCAAAACCCAAGGATTTCCAAAGTTAGAAATGCAAAGAATTACAGTCTTCTGCAACCGTGCTCATCTGCCACCATTCTGGGATGTGCCCACCGCCTGTTGGGTCTCTGTTTTCTCAAATTACTTTTGCAAATAGCGCCGGGAAGGGTTGGGTGGCATTTAGCTTAGCCCACTTCAGACCAGCTAAGGCAATAATGTTAGCCAACCCAATACTATGTAATGCCAGCGTTAAGCCTTTTGGCATACCCACTGTGAAGGGGGTATTTCCAGCAGTACGAGCAGCTTTATAGAAGGTGAATGCATGTGTATTTAAGGGCTGTTCCTAAGGTCCAGCCAACCTCTGTCCCGAGGGCTTACTAAACAGCCCAGCATCCAAGATCTCAATCCTCCAAAACAGGTTGTGCTCACCTTCTGAAATGCAAGTCTCTGCAGTTGTGAGTACTGTTGCACTGCAAACCAACTTAAAAACATTAAATAAAAAAGATTAAAAGTTCTCAAAGAGGATTTAAATACAGGCAGCAAGTCAGCACTTCACTTCCTACAATCCCTTCCGAGAGAGATTAGGGCACAAGGGCTAGATACCTTGGAAGTAAAATAACTACAAAGAGTGTCGATTTTCTTTCTTAGAACAGTGGCCACAGAAGATAAGAGACACAAATACTTATGTTTTAAAACTAAATACGGAAAGTATTTAAGAGATACCGCCAGTGCAAGTATTAAAGTGATACTGTCAACTTCATACCTAGTTTCTTAGAATAAAACTTTGAACAAGAATTTGGGTCTTTTTTTACTATTAATTTTGTGGGCCTTCAGTATATACATATACCCATATACACCCATAAATACATGTATAAGCATGTAAATATGTATGTATATGTATACACACACGTGCAAGTTGGTATCCATGATGCCTGCAATACAAAGCCAAGCCCTGAAGCAGACTGACATTGAGACTCAAACCCCAGCAATCCAAGAAAGTCTCTCTCCTGAATTTCTATAAAAACAAGTCTCAAGAATATCAGTTTCTACTGCTTTATTTTTGTTGCTTATAAAAAAAAAAAAACAACCTGGGCATAAATAAGAAGTAGCCTATCCTCTTACACATTAAATGGGACATATGTCTGAGACAGGAGGCAACAGCAGCCCCTGAACATCCAGTGAAAATACTTGAAAATATTTGCAGAGTTCTGCCAACCCAGCATTAACACTGAAGTGGTGTGCGCGAGCTGTGTGCACTTTTATTACTCAAAATCCTCCCTCAAGACCTTTGCCACTTAAACAGCCCCATTCACTCTCCTTTCATGCCAAGAGACCCACAGGAGGGCAGCTTTTGGAAAAAGGGGACCTAAAACATCCCTCCCGTTTCTTCCCTCCGCAGTTCCACAACAGCCCAGTGCCCATCCCACAAACAGCAGCAGCAAAACCCCAACCCCTTCCTTTGCTCACGCTGCAAATAATATAAATAAAGCGGGAATTACGCTTTCCTTCTGCCACCAGACTAAGCCTGAGGCAAAGAAGTTCTAAGATACCTTAATCCTTCTGGCTGCCTTCCGTCACGCTGTGCCTCCTCGATGCTCACAGCTCTCCCGTATTACTCTGCGATAATGCCAGCTGGACTCTCTTAGCCACCCCCCTTTTTTAAAAATAAAAAAACAACTCCCAATTTTTTTTTTTAAAAGGCAGAAAAACAAACCCCTGAATATAATATTTCATTCATGAGCTGGTTCTTACCAAGTTGTGACTTGTACAATTAATCATAATTCAAGAAAGCATAGCATACGAACAATTATTGGAACATTTAAAAAATGAAGTGGGTTGCTGGCTCTTTACAATGCTGACATATTTAGCACCCAAAACAAATCCTTTTACTGCTGTCTGTAAAACAAAGGCACACATTTTTCTGCGTGCAAGATTTCCTATTGCAGCACTCCCCATTCTTCTGCAGGAAAAAGGCTATTTTCAGTACTAGAAAGTGCTGGGACAGAATTATAAAAGTGGTTTTACTGGGTGGAAAAAATACTTTTAGTTGTATACTCAGTTGATGACAATCCCCTTATACCATTCAGTAAGAATTTTAAAACTCAAATAATGGGGGGGGGGATAGAGTGAAAAATTGATAAATATTTCCCTTCTACCCACCATGCAACATTAGGGAGGGGCAGACGTATTTTTAGCTGATTTTCTTTTAACACAGATACTCTTTGAATATATTTCATAGTAGTTAAACTACCTTTACTCCAGCTTCTTTGCTCACACTGACAACTATTTATTTAGGCATTCTGTCACCATGGGAAGGTTAGATCTTTATTCGTCTTTCCATTGCAGAGCCTTCTGGAGCTAATATGTTTATTTTATATCCAATAGGGCACAATCATGTAGAAATAAGAAGTTGTGGGAGGGGGTAGAGGGTAGAAATGGAAGAACACACCACATGCGCCCACAGATAAACTCAAAACACACAGCAAGATTTAAGCGATTGTGAAAAAGTCCCAACTTGATATTCCTGATACAGAGACTGAAAGCATAATTTTAGAAGGCCAGCAGCACCCTGCTCAATTCTACAGCATCTCATAATTTCCTCAAAATCAGCTTGGTCTCAGTTTTATTTCTTATTTACACAAAATAAAATCATCTTTAAAAAAAAAATCCTAGAGAATATATCAAGATAGGAATTGATGTGCCCCTAGTGAATAGGGTTTAGGAATCTGAACTGCAATGGCATTTATTAGAATAATCCCAATACAATATTCTTGCCATTATGTCCCTCTTCAATGTTTAAGTTTCCAATAATAGGCACAAAAATAAAAACCTGGCTGAGTCCAAATGTTGCCAAAAGGCTGATGAAACAGTGCATACCCTGGAAGAGTCTCACCACTACCCTTCCACTTACTGACTGGATCAAGCCGGGTAGCTGCACTGTTTTCATAGCACAATGTGAGAACTTTGTATTTAACTGTTCCTCTGCCCAATTTATCTCAAGGCCCCTTATGAACTGTACTCAGTACAAAAGCGTATAATTTGAATCTTTATATTTTAACAGTTGGCAGTGCACCTGACAGCTCTACATTCAAACATTCAGCACTGCATAACCAAAGATGCTTCACAAGCCTAACTTAGCCGACCTGGCAATTAGACACACAGTTAAGTGCTGACCATCAATCACAGCAAAATAAAAATACTCACATGGAAATAATGCAAGAAACCTTCTCTTAGGCAGGAATATTAACCTTAACGCAGCACTTGACTTTGCTGATAAACCTTGCTAAATGAACCATATTTCAAGCACGCCTGAAAAAAATTCTCAGAGACAAAAGGGCCAAGCAAGTTCCAATCTGGAGCTGACCCAGATGATTCCCCGTGACAAAGGAAAAAATCCATCTCTGTAGCCTTCAGTGATTACAGAGTAGCTTGAGATATGACATCATCTCGAGCTCAGTTAGACACAGATGACTATTCCAGAGAGTCACGACACCCCATCGCTCTTCATGCTCGAGGTACCCCAAGTTACTAAACAATCTGCTTTACCACAAGTTCTAAAATTAACTTGCATCTCTCCTAAAACCACTGGAAGTACTTCAGCATTTTCGAGTGAGGTTGTAATACCCTCAAAATAAGGAGTTCAGCACGAAAGATAGCTATTTGTAACCCTCCAAACTTGCCAGCAGTACATAGTTAATGGAGCACTGCAGACCAAGCATAACCAACTCCTTCAATCTGGTTTTGCTTATCATATTACTCTGGATAAAGAAACTTCTTAAAAAAAAAAGCAACAACAACCCACAAAACAGAACCAATGATATTACTAAATGAATGTCAATCATATTTCCAACAGAAGGAACAGAGTTTGAGGGGAAATTTTAGAAGAAATTTATCAGAAACATATCTCAGACTAGATTAAAGTATGCAGGAAAGCACCAACTCTGTATCAAGCTTACCAGGCCAACAGAAAGGAATAGACCTCTGACCAAAAACGTTGCAAACATCTACGCCAAGCATAGGAGACACTGATTAACAGGTGCTCCACAAAGAAGAGCAAGCTCTTTAGCTGCTACCTAAGATGAAGGAGCAACATTCAGATACAAGAAAAAAACAATTCTTCCTTGGCATTCTGGATGCTAGAAACACTAAGGAGCTTCTGCTATATCACATCACCAGGGTTTCTTTCCCACTGCAGTCTTTCCTCAGCTAAAAAGCTCCAAGGCTCTTTGGCTCGATATCACTGTAACTGACCTCCTCGTTTGAGTCCTGCTTGGTGAAGCAAGAAAAGATAAGAGTGACATGATTCGTGTTTTACTGTTATCCAAAAGAACTTGCTGAAATAGCTAGGAAGACATAGATGTGGAACTGCAAAGTGCTAACATCTGATTAAAACACAGTTCAACAAATTACGCAGTTTCTTTCGTGTACCTCTTACTCATAGAAAATTCAGCAGACAAGAGCAAAACCTTGATACAAAGGGAGAACAACCCCACTCCACACAATCATTCTCTAAGAATTAATGCATTTGCTAAAACATCTCCTTTGCCACCTGAAGAGACATGCAGAAGTCCCCTCTATTGCAGGGATTCTGCTTGTGACTGTGACACAAACCAGTGCATCGCTCCCGATACCAGTGGCATGGAAATGCTTTGGACATAGCCATTAGCTCTCCCAACAGCAACGTGAGAATTTCTTCTATGATCAGTTTTCACTAATGCTATACACAGCCTCAGAGAGGGTGAAAGAGCTGGCAAGACTCACCCCAATTGCATTTGGTGTCTCTTGGGAAAGCTGTGAGTAACGGCGGAGGCAGCTGCAGCTCCAAGGGGTAGAACACAAAAAAAGACCGAGCTGCACCGCTCCCCTCCCAGCGTGACACAGAGGCGAAGGGCAGACCGTGGTCTGGGTTTGGCAGCACGAGAGGGTCTGCAATACCTCTGACATTTTCAAATAAAAAAAAAATAAATAAATAAAAATCAAACCTGAATCACAGAGCAACTGGGCTGTGACTGACAACACACTAGCAAGTTTGCTGCCGTCCTGGCAAGTTGTAGGCAGCTGGTTCTCCCCTGCCGTGAAGGAAAGCTTGAATTATGCCTTTAAATTCAGATCAAGTCAACAAGTGCTTAGCAGTATATTGGTCCTGGTCCCAACAATTCCTGTGTCCTTTTCTTTCCCTATTCTCAAATTTGCCAATAAGTACCACAATAGAATCTAATTAATGCTCACTAATGAGTGGGAGACCAATTGCTAATCCAAAAGAATTTGGTTATGTGCAAGAAAGCAAACAAGTTAATGTACCATAAACTGTGTTTTGTTCATTTATTTTGACAACTATAGTTTGCTTTTAATTATGATACTTCCTAGCAGACTAGTTTGCCTATTTTGCAAAAGTACTGAACTCTTTTTCATGCTACTATGTTTTTCCCCAATGCTACTATTTTTTCCACCCAAAAACCACCCCAAACCAACTGATACAGCAAACACTGGCCACCCTCTGTCACAAGAAATTATGACAAAGTAGTGCAAGACCTCAAGAAACTTGCTTGATGAATAATCCACATTTTCTGCTCCTGAACCTCCCTGTGGGGAAGGATCTACCAGCAGTACTTCATGGAGTTGGAGAAGTTCTCATTTCAGGCATCATTGCAGTGGAACTAACAGGTCTTTGCAGAACAGAATTTGCTATCTACCTATGTGGCTGATTTTCTTTTCAAGCTAAAGGTGTCCAGCTGGATTCAAAAGGACATCCCTTTATACACCACATCTGGAAAGTAGAACAGTTCAACATTCTTCTCCAACTTAAGTTAGAGATTTGACCAATTTAAGTATTTAAGCAAGGTCTTCATCAGTGGGAGTTTCCCCCATTATTGCCCTGGATTCCACCACTGCTTGGAATATTGTTTAACTGCTGAACTTGCCAGAAGTGGCATAAGCCAGTAACACACGCAACCATTTGTGAAAACACCCAGCATTTTCTTCTGTGAGTAAGATTTTTTGACTGTCAAACATGTTTTTAAAGGATGCTTTCTTATGGTGTTAAACTATGTATTTGTTTTGCTTTCTCCAAATAAAAAGTAAGCAAACAGCTGACAGAGTAAACCCTGACCCTTCTCGTGCTCAAAGCACAAACCTTTGCCTCCTAGGTGAGACATAGGTGAAAGCTCGTGTAGACCAATTATTAACGATAGATGATGTGTGCACTTTGCCAGGATTGTTCACCAGGCAGCAGGTAACTATAGGGGAACTTCCCTCAGTTCCTGGCTTTGGTTGCCATGCTAAGAACATGTTGTGGTCTAGACTCTGGAGCTACCAAACCACCAGATAATTTGGCACACGCAGCTTTGCGGGTTGGGTGAGATGTCGGTGCCAGCTGAAAGAAATAGGCCACTTCAAAAAAAAAAAGTTGCCCTCTCAGTCTGGTTCTCAAGTGGCCAACACCAAAGCCAGCAGAGACTCCTCATTCCTAAAGCATTAGCTACAATGAGCCAAAAAGGGAAGTGAGAACTCATGACCCCTTGATCCTCAGGTCAGAGCACACCCTGCCAGACCACAGCAGGGTTGGAATGGTTATAGAAAGCAAAAAAGAAGGTGGCCCATCCGGTTTGTTAGGAAGTAAAAGTATTCAACCTTTGGGGGGAACACGTTAACTTTTCTACCACAACCACCATTCAAAGCTTGAAGACTTGTTCTACCACCTGCATAAGCACATTCATGACCAATGCGGAGAAACCTTATCAAGGCAAGAACTAAGAGATAAGGCAAATAAAGCAATTAGAACTAAAAAGAGGGGAGGTAACTGGCAACACCATTTTCAGACTGGAAGCACCGTCACCCTCTATGAGAATACAACTGGAAGATGGTTGGGCAGTAATTTCCTTCTCAGATGGTTCTCAAATATGGAAATAAAACACCAGAAACAATTTGAATAAGTCAAAGGCTCAAGCACCTAGCTGTTCTCAGCAGTGAGATTAGTACAAACACCTTCTTCAGTTGCTACTTCTGGCTTTCTTGAACATTTTGAGGATTGCATAAGCAACACTGCAGCCTATCTTTAACTGGTATTCACTTATTCCAAGCAAAAAGGAAGTACTTTACTTTCTGTAATTGCTCTCCACTTCCCAATAAGCTAAGTTCTTCACTATATCTCCACTTGGGCCATCCATGGCTGCGTCCCCCTATCAGCAGCTGGCAGCCGTGGGTGCTAGGAAAGGGCCGGTGCATCACTAACACAGCAGTACAGTAGCTACCTGGCAGCTGTCACAGCAGATTATCCTCTTAATTCTGCTTTAAGCTCAAACAAGAAAAGCTCTATCATCTCCTGCCTGCACATCCCATTTTCCTTCCATGGATGTTTCCCTTCTAGACAGTGCTTCAGATTTCCAACACCCTACTTGCTCTGATACCTGCTGCTTACACCACTCGTCTCTGCAGCAGTATTACCCACTGCTGCTCTGATCTTGGCCTGAGCCCCAGCTCTACGCTCTTAGGATATCTTCCTGCTGAAGAGTCTGTCCCACCCCACAGCACCAGCTTTCCTGTGCTACTCAGAAAGAGATATCTGACAGTGATTGTCAGTGTCCGGGCATCAGACATCTAGAACAGTGTAAAAGGCTCTTCATACCTCATGACTGCCTGTTTTTACAAGCAAAAAACCCACCTGCAGGCAATAAAGAGTCATTCCCACAGCATCCAGTAGCAATAGGACGAGGACTATCCACCAAGAAAGCCATCACTTCATGCTGTACTGCAGATCAGTTACCCACGTTCTGCCTCCTGCTACCCAGCCTTAGAAGAGGCATCTCATTTAAGGAAGCAAGCAGTTAGGAGTAGCTGCCCCAATTCAACTACCCATACACAGCAACAATCAACACAAATAACCCAAACATTTAGGATCTGAACTATGCTAGCATCCCATAATCACCATAGAATAGAATCATTCAGGTTGAAAAAGACCATTAAGATTACCAAGTCCAACCATTAACCAAGCACTGCAAACTCCACCACTAAACCATGTCCCTCAGCACCACATCTAGACATATTTTAAATACTTCCAGGGATGGTGACTCAACCGCTCACCTGGGCAGCCTGTCCCAATGAAGAAATTTTCAGTGAAGAAATTTTTCCAAATATCCATCCTAGACCTCCCCTGGCACAACTTGAGGGCATTTCCTCAGTTCTATCACCTGTTACTTGGGTGAAGAGACTGACCCCCATCTCTCTACAACCTCCTTCCAGGTAGTTGTAGAGAGCAATAAGGTCTCCCCTCAGCCTCCTTTTCTCCAGACTGAACAAGCCCACCTCCATCAGCCGCTCCTCATAAGACTTGTGCTCCAGAGCCCTTGACAGCTGCGTTGCCCTTCTCTGGACACACTCCAACACCTCAATGTCTTTCTTATAGTGAGTGACCCAAAACTGAACACAGCATTTCCCTCCAGCATGGTGCCTTTTCCACCTTGCCTCACTTGCAGCATCTACAGAACCTCAACCTCAAGCCTTCAAGGAGGCTGTTGAAAGACACAGCCAACTTTGGTTTTTTTTTCTCCCAGGTTTCCTCACATGAATTCTCCCGCCTCAACTCCCAGGCAGTTGAGGCAATCCCCATCACAGCCTCTTTTGCCAGGCTCAGAAAACCCTGCCTCAGTCTCAGCTTTCAAATCATGTCTTTGTCTGCTAGAGCTCTGGTCCATTCTTTTTTTTGCTGCTTCCCTGCCTACCGTGTTCACCAGCTACCTGGCAAGGTCTCTGGGGCTGTCAGCCATCAGGGAGGCACACTGCAACAGACCGAGGGTCTTGTCAATGAGCCTACAGTGTTCCATGGCCCAATATACAACTGAAGTGAAGAACACCACATACACCACAAAATAAAGTAGCAAAATTCAAGTGCTGAAAGCCACAGGCACTGCTGTGGCAGATTATGACAAAGAAGATTTCTCAATCTTTTCTGAGGTGAAGGACTGCTTCGCCTTTAGAGGGAAAAAAATTATAAAATATCACTGTCTTGTCTCCATCTATTCTATGGGGAGTAGGACGGCCAGTCATACTAGAAATAAATTTTATCTTTGTAAGACTAAGTTCTTAGCAGTTGGGCAGCTGTGGTTCTATTATCAGCACTACAGCCTGCCCAAAGCACAACAAAGCTTCACCTCCCTGCTACAGCTGAGAGCCACCAACCCACCCCTGAGGGCAGATCACCATCAACACTGCCCAGGCACAAATAAATAGTGCTGGTCTACAGGACAACAGATTACTTGAGCCTAGAGAGAAATGTGCTATTCGCAATTTTTGCCACCAGAACTGGGAATACATTTGATCTGAGAGCCTCAGGCAAATCCCTTCTCCTCTCTGCATCTCAGCTTCCCCATCCGTGCAGCTTTGCAGAGTCTGACATACGCGAGTGAAAGGCACCGCAGAAATGCAGAAAGTCACTGAGCAGAATGGCAAGACAGGGGCCAAACAGACAGGATCGCCTCAGATTCTTCTGAAGATGGTTATTTATTCATTCTCACATTGTTTCAGGAGCACCGAGAAGCCTTAACTGTGATAAAGGTCCAAGAGTTGCCAACTGAGTATTTTCTTTAATCGCATTTGATGTTGTTCTTAAAGCAGTCTGCCAGCTTCTGGAGTCATTTGATTATATACAAGTATTACTTCAAAGCAAACAAGCAAGGATACGTTTTTATTTGTTTGTTTCAGTGTTTATAAGTGATATTTTCGCAGAATTTGCAGCGTGAAGGAAATTCACGGTACTTATGTTTGGATCTAATTTTCCACGAAAACTGAATAAAAACAGAAAAACACCAGCCACCCAAACCCTTCCTACCCCCCAGTAATTAAGTTCCCGTGAAGTGAAAAAAAGAAAACAACATTGCTAGTCAGCCAACTTTGTTTAGGATATATTTCATAAATCAGCCACGTTCAGCTTAAATCAGCACAAACGAACAGAGAAGTAGAAGCCTTGCGGCAACTGTTCAGACACCTGAGAAATGACAGCCAGAAGCCGACGCCACATTTGTTGGGGGGGAAGGAAGGTTGAGTTTGAGTGGTTTTTTTTGATCAAGTTTTTGAAAGAAATTCAACTTGACTCATTATAAAGGCAGCATGGGAGAATGGGTGGAATGGGGATGAGACACACAAGCAAGAGAAGGGCATTACTCAGTTGTGGGGAATCCAACAGACACCTGTGTGCTGCAGCATAGACCTGGAGGACTCAAACACAAGACTGTCAGCACTAAAGATACTACAGCTCCAGCATGAGCCAAGGGATACCTCAGGGGCTGTGTAGCTCGTCAAACAGAAGGGGCATGATGTACACTAAGTCATACTGCTCCTTCCTCCCCTCCTCTTCATGTTCTATTCATTAGAGTAAAAAAAGAAAGAGACAAAAGTTAGTATCTCATACTGAGAATAGTAAGGAACAGCTCAACTTCAGCAAATCACCCTCTCCTACATCAGTAAGGCTTGCTAAAGAAAGGAGAACTATGTTAGGACCCTTGATAGAATACACATCCTTGATAAACACATGAGAAATCAGCATCCATCCACAAGTTTCTTAACATTAGCCTCATTCCAAAGATAGAGCAAGATCCAATTCAGATTCCCCAAAATGTTTTAATCAGCAGGACAGCTCAAAAGAGACACTGATCTAAGCAAAAGGGAAACTCCCGTCCTTTAAAAACACCAATGATAATCTGTACAGAAGTAAGCAGAATAGACCATTTTCACCTCAGGGAGAGCAAGCTAGACTTTTAAGTATTTCAGCAAAATTCATATGAGCTCCATTCCAGAGAGGTCATGGAAAAATCCTGGAACAACTGCTCAATGAGACAGGGAAAACAATACCAAAAACCCTTCGTGTGTTAGCTTCAGCAATAATGCAGTTTTGAAGTGCCACTATCAAATCAACAGTATTGCTTCCTTGCTGCCTGTGCTAGACACCCAAATCCAAAGGAAATACTGCAGACTCAGAGAGGGCTCAGAGGACCATAACAACAATATTTTGGATGTGGAGACACTTATTTGAAGGCTGACTGAAGACCAAATAGCAGACTGTAGAGACGAAATAAAAATGTAAAATTGTGACTAGCAGAGAGAAGTCATAACTTCAGTTTCTCTCCTCTTGGTCCCATAACAAAGGGGAATTCAATAAAAGCTACAAGTTATAGAACAGATAAAAATAAGATAGTCTCAAAATATCTAACCAGACTGCAGAGCTTGAAGCCAGAAGCAGCTGTCAAGGCCAAAAAAGCAAGAATACCCTCCAAAGCAGACCCATTTATATGATTAAGAACATCAAGAGATTTAAGAGTCCATGATAAAAACTCTTGGTATGAGGTATTTAATGCTAGAATAATCCCCAAAAGGTAGTGAGAGACAAAAATAATTACAACTACCCAAATCAAAGCATCACATGTCCTTTTTATAAATGGTTGACCATGGGAACTGCTGGAAGCATGTTCTTGATTAGATGGACCAAAAGTCTGGTAGCTCAATGGTCAGCCTGTTTTAAAGATTCATTTGGATACAACACATTTAGCCCTTGAAAATATTTTTTTTTTTCAGAAAAAAATATTCACTAAGTTAAACGAACATTCTTAAGAAAAGGAATATGACATGAACTTAAATTCAGGCACAAAACCACCACATTATCATATTTCCCATCTTCTGAGGGCATGACAGAACCATAAGATCGACAAGATGAACAAACTCTTTCTTCCTTTAACATGTATCAGGCAACTATCTCAGCTGCTCAGAAGGACACAAAAATTTGTAGTATGAAAAACTGTGCCAAAACCCATCCAGTTCTCCAGAAGCAGAATTTAGTTGCTGTTTCCCAAAATTACATTTTATTTTAGCAGTCTTAAATCCCACCAAATTCCTAAAGTATTGATAATAAATAATGAACAGTACATCCAATCAGCACCATACAAAATTAGTTACTTTCAGCACAGGAGATGCTACAAACCAACCAAGGTAAGAAGTTCTTGGGTTGCTAGAGGGTTGTGGTTTTTAATTTGGGGGATTTCTTATTAGCTACTTGGTTTAAACACACCGAATACCCAAGCACAGAATATTCTATTGAGACTTGATCAAGTACACTGATAATCACTTAATTCACCTACTAGTCCCATCAGGAGCAAGCCTTGGGGGAGCTGCAGAACAGACACACTGAAGTAACTCCTCCTAAAAGGCTTTTTTGTTGTTTTTTTTTTTAAATACTAAGGACAGATTCAAAAACCAACCTTGCCGTTTCCTAAACTCCTGACTGGATAAAGCTGCCAGCCACCATGAGGCATTTGACAGCCGAGTAAGAGCTCTGAAGTGCTGACATGGAGTCGAACTGACCCCTCAGGCCAGGGAAGAGATTTGGCACCTTCCTGGTGACCTTCCTTTGGGGCAGGACATGGGTTCCAGCCAAGCACAGGGAGCCACCAACTCCACCACTGATTTTCAGTCATCGATATTCAAAAGAATCAAAATGCCAGCAGGCCCAGAACCAGACAGGCCCCAGCTGGGCCCCAGGCTGTTTGGATCAGCCACTTGGGGTAAATGAGGATCATCCTCCTTTAGGTTTAGGGTTGATGGCAAGTTGAATATGAGTCAGTGAGCCCTGGCAGGCAAAAGGGCCAACCACACCCTGGGGTGCACCCAGCACAGCATGGCTAGCTGGCCAAGGGAGGTGACTGTCCCACTGGACACTGCACTGGCATGGCCCCACCTTGAGCACTGTGTGCAGTTTTGGGCACCTCATTGTAAGAGGGATATCAAACCATTAGAGTGTGTCCAGAGGAGGGTGAACAAGATGATGAAAGGCCAAGGGAAAGACTTACAAGGACCAGCTGAGGTCACTTGGTTTGTTCAGCTTGGAGACTATAAGGCTGAGAGGGGATCATGGCAGTCTACATCTTCCTCAAGGCAGGCAGCAGAAGGGAAGGTGCTGATTCCTATGGAGACCAGCAAAAAGACATGAGGAAATGGAATGAAGCTGCATCAGGGGAAGTTCAGACTCAACATCAGGAAAAGGTTCTTCACTGAGAGGGTGGTCAGTCACTGGAACAGGCTCCCCAGGGAAACAGTCACAGCATCAAGCCTGTTGGAGTTCAAGAGGCTTCCAGACAACACTTTTAGTCATATGGTTTAGTTCCAGGTAGTTCTGCGAAGAGCAGGGAGTTGGACTTGATGATGCTTATGGGTCCCTTCCAATTTGATATATTCTATGATTCTCTACATTGCACCCTCCATCACTATAAAACACTCTCCACCTTCCAACAGGAGGCTTAAAGCCCACATGTATGGTGGGGGGAGACACTGCAGCCCTGGTCCCAGCTCATGAAGTAAGGCTCTACAAGCCTTCACTTCTATAAAACACTTAATCCTATAAGTCAACCTTCATCCCCAGTAGGTGACACCTGTTACCACCTTTCTGCTCCTTGCTGGTTTGCATCACCTAGAGAGTTCCCTTCTCCACACACCACCCATCCTGGGGGAAGCTCACCCTCTGCACCATCAGCAGGCTCTCCTCCTTGCTAAGGAGAGTGCTGGTCAGATAAAGAGGTGGAAACAGCTGGTTTTGTGCTTATGTCAAAATTAAACCGTGTGGTTTTTCCTCCATTCTGCTCAAAGCTGTCCCAAAGGTGTCCAAGTTTCTTCCCCTCCCCCAGGCACATGCTGCCAACTCAGAATATTGGTGGGCAGGATGCCTCTAAACACAAGACCAATAACAAAATAGTGAACTTTTCTCTTTGCTTTATTTTAGTGCTCACAAAATGGAAGGACAGTCTTTCTTTACTCAAAAACATTTTTGAAACAAGGCTCTCCTCTGGCTCCAATGCAACCATTTCTTCCTCCCCCCTCCAGAGGTGCTTTAAATCTCTGTTTGACACCAGACTGAGCAAAGCAGCAGAGTTAGAAAAAGGTGACAAGTAGTTGCTTTCCATATGAAAGGCTTCTGCTGAAGCACATCTAAATACTAATTGAAATACTGGATAATCAGCATGTTTATAAGATTTCATCTTGGTGCAGGCTACTTCTGTCAAAAAAACATAGCTGGCTACATGGCCCTCTTCACCAAGCAAATAACTCCCAGAACTTTGCCACAGACCTATATATCAAAATGAAAATACGTTAAGTATGTTTTTGCATATACTTTGGAACTCAACGAATTGTTTCTGATACAACAGCAACAGTGCTAATAAGTTAGCACCAAGATACAAACAGCAGCCAGGTCAAATCCTTAAGTCACTCTGTTGGAAACCTAGATATGAGCTTGTTTTAGCTCAGAATTACACTGAGACCTCATATGGTCCTTGCTAATGAAATGAGAGGAAGCAGTAGTATCTATTCCCAGTGTAACAGCAGGGAAACCAGATTGCAAGGTTCTTCTGCTAATATGAGTTACTATAGTGTTGCGGGAGCTTTGCACTGTTGCAATAATTGCAGATTTAACAGGCTTTTTCATCCTTCTCACCTTCAAATCCTCTCTTCCTTAGAACAGCTTAGTGCTGCCATCTACTTTTTTTTCTATCCTAACGGAGTTTTTTTGGTTTGGTTTTTTATTTTTTTCCTAACAAAGTTCTTAGCAGACTAACTCACCCACTACAACAGCACTGGATGACTTGAGTCTTTACAGTTGGGGCCTCACGTTTGTACTTATTTCAGCCCATTCCCACAGGCAAAATTAAAAGCAAAGGAACCAAAATAGAGGATCAGATCCAAAGTCCTTTTAACATTCATTTACACTTGAGCCCACAAATATTAATAAAGAAAACCAAAAATATAACAACTCCCTCAACTCTTAACCACAAGATAACTTTTACAAGGCTTGCAGGTATTAAGCTAGTACACTGTGATGACAAGGTGGTGAAGACATAGGTCTGGAAAGCAAATCTAGCTAGCTAAAAAAGTTATTCAAAGTTTCAGTCCTAGAGGATCAATAAAATTTTTTTATATGTCATTTATTTGCACAGACCCTAACACTCCTGGAAAAAAAATGGTTTTTTGAATAAAGGATCTATCATCTGAATAAAGAGGCTGAAAAACATCCAGGCATTTACTAGGAGACTGGCTGATGATGATGAGGCAGGAGCTAGTACTGATTAATTCTTCACCTGACTTTTTCATTGTAAATATTTATTTTATTTTTCTTAAGGTCTGAGCAATTGTTTCCTAACAATTCCCCAACCACCATTTGTTGAGGACCTTAACCCTATTTCTGGTAGAAGAGCTGTTCAGACCCCAGCGCTGCTCCCACTCTTGTCTCCCCATGAATCACCAGGAATAAGGGGAGGGCACAGCACTTTCTGCCTCCCCACTAACACCACACAAGAAGGACAGTGCATCCATCCTCACTGGAAGTATCTCCCCAGACACACCTCTAGAAAGCCATGCTCTTGGCTTGTACCTTTCCTTCCCTTCACCCCAAACAAGATCACTCAAACCTCTGTGAATTAGGGCCAGATTCTCAAAGAAATCACAAATTTGGGGTGGAGTGGTGGGAGACCTGCAGGTCTAGCAAGGTGCAGCCTTTTGACCTGAACAGTTTGGAGATCAAGTAATAAAAATTCTTTTTCTCATTACCCATCCTCATGACATCAGCTACTTTTGGCAAGCAACAGACAGGCTCTGAATAATTCCCCATCTTTATTCAGATGGCCACAAACACAACATTGGGACCTAACCACAGGTCCCAGAGCTGCACTTAGGAGGAGTATCCAAATCTCTACTCATTCACCACGTGTCCCACACACACGCAGAGAAGATCCTGCACAGGGAGCAAAGGCTTTTACTACTGCTCTGCCTACATGTCACAGCACAGGCTGTTCAGATCCCTGCCCAGGTCTGCAGTTTGGTCTCAGATGACCCCAAGCCCCTGCTGAGGCTGCAAACAAGTCATGGGGGCTCGGGTGGAGTGAATATATTTGTCCACAGGGAACTGAAGGGAATTAATCACATTATGTGTGCTGTACCATGGCTGACGAAGGTCACACATCTGAACTGGGACAGCCCAACCTTCAGCACAGATGTCAACTTTACAAGGAAGCACCCTGAAAAGGGGGAAGAAAAGGTATTTTCAGAATTATTCTTCCTTCCTGCAGAGGCTTTATTTTGTAATGGAAGACATATGAGAGAAAAGAAAAAAACCCACAAAACCAAAATGCAGTTTTTAAAATAAAAATTCATTTCCTAGCTGTCATTCTTGGATTTTGCATATCATGCCTTAGCATTAACTGCTGCCAAATGCAAGACGTCAGGTCCATCTGGCAGATGTACACTTCCCCGGCTGCCAAATGTTTCCTTAAAATCCAGGGGCTTCACTATTAAGTGTATTTGCAAATTCCAGCCTCCTAAATGAGTAAGGCTTCTGAACAGCAGCCTCTGCTGCTGAGTGCCCTGAAAAAGGGGGAGCAGAGGTACACTGCAATCCTTCAGAGTATCTGCTGTGCCTGTATGGTAGGGAGGCCAGTCTCCTGGTAACGGATGACTATACCAGCTGTGGGAGAGCTTTAAAGAATTCCTTTTTCTCCTGATTATCCCTAAGTAAAATTGGAAAGTATTTAGGAAGCAGAGGGGGAAACCCAACCATTCAAGCTGACATCATTACTTATTTACATATAAATACAGCCAGGAAATAAGCATATGTATTTATATATAAACAAAAAAAAAGCTATCTGTACAATGTTTCATACACTGCTTTTCCATCCAATATTTACTACTTTATTCGTGACTTAAGGAAAAAAAAACTTTATCCCCAAGAAATTGGTGATAAAATGCCCTCTGGTGGGCGTGACTGTGGACCTCCACAGCAACAACCACCTCCTAAATACTTCAGAGCCTTCAATATATTCTTGGGATTACTATTTTTAATGGAGTGAGACAAAGCACATACTTGCTTTCCAGAAGAAACAGATACACCCCTGTCTACTAAGCCCAATTTTTACTGCTCAGTATCTCTGGATTAGAATATGAGCTAGAAGTTTAAAAAAAAAAGTCCTATTAAAGCATTCCTTGATTCCTAAAGTTATTTTAATGTTCATTTTACCTCTTCAGGATACTTTTTCCTCCTCAAAAATAAATAATTAAGAGAAACAGAAAAGTAGTGGCATTAAGTTCTGCTTTGCCTCAGCATAACAGAATCTTTGTAGACTAAAATGGAGAAAGAAGGAGGTGGTGGGGGGGAAGAGCAGCATTTTCAGAGATTATGAATAATTTTTGTCCTGTTAGAGCACAAGGCGCAGCTAAGAAGGAGGTCCTAATTGTACAGACAAAAACAATAACAGCCCTTTTCCCAGAAGAGTTTACTGCCTGAACACAAGAGGCAAGGAAGGAAAAAACCCTCAAAAATAAACTGAAGTTAACAGGACATGCTTCACCCTTAAGATGCTCAATAATTGTTGGTGGTGCTTTCATTAATTTGAAACAAGATAATTCTAAGTAAGAGAACTGAAGGCTTAAGATACAGTTACAGGAGAGGTAATTCAGCAACTTGGGGGCAGAGTACACATGCAGCTACATTCAGAATATATATATGTAAAATATACTGCTTTAAAACACAGCCAGATGGGATGAGGAGAGCCACCAGGCAGATTTAACTATGCAAGCTTGACCCTAAAATGGCCAAGAGAAGCTGTAGTTACACATAGAATTGAAGCTGACCTCACAGATTTTATAGGGATACCTCCCCCTTTCAACAGAGAAACTTCAGATTTGCAGCTAAATAAGGATAAGCACATGAAAGAAAAATCACATTACATGAAAGAAAATGGAAGAACTCTACTGCTTTCCCATGTTCCTTGGGAAGCCTTCGAGCTTCCATCTCATACAGGATATGGCACTTTTTTTGTTCATCCAAGTGGTTAGAAACTTGTTTCCAGCTTCCACAATACAATTTCTAGTTAATTGTTGCTTTATGCTAGGAATATTTGTGAGTTTGATCGTACATGGAACATGAAGCATTTCTGTCTTTTCAAAGATGTTTCTGGGCAATAAAACTTTGCTTGTGAAGTTGTTCTTGGGTATAAACAATGGTATGATTTAACATTCAGCCTCTCCTTTTCTACCTTCAGAAAGCAAACCAAAACTGTCAAAAAAACCCTCATTTACTTGAAATCTGCTCTTTACCTAAGTAATGCACCCCTGCTCTGTGCAGAGCTCCGTCCCTCTCTAGTGGCAGCCAGGTCACATACCAATCAGCATGTCTGCTCCAGGCTGGGCTAAGAGACAGTTATTAGCTCAAAGATCAGAAACTTTGAGTTTAAGATTCAAAGATACCCCATTTATTCCTCTTGGCCAACAGCTCTCCCAGAGATTCAGGGTTATATTTATAATTTTCTCTGAAGACAGAGGCTAAGGAGTGCACAGAGTGATGCTGTCGCTTGGTGTGAGTCTATATAAGCTCTATCACCACTTCAGTATCATCACACTTCCAATCACCTCTATCTAGACATCATGTTGATTGCAGCTACAGTGAAAGGTATTTCTCTCATTAGACACATCAAGCCAAGATCAAATAGCGTATTTCTCCCTGTGATAGTTATATGCACAATGCCCACGCTCCTAAATTCTTTGCCTAAACCTGAAAGTAACAGATTATCTAGGTAAGATTAGTACTGACATTTCTTGGATCTTACCCCAATGGTTAGTCCTTTCCAAAAAGCAGCTTTGTTGTTAGAGTAGCAATTAACAGCAGAAGGTTACACTATTCCCCCATTTCCTGCCCCCTTAAAATAAATACACAAAGTATTTATAAAAATAAAATACATGCTACTATGCTTGACAAGTACAGAAGAGTACTGTTACTGTTCTTTAGAAAATAGAAAGATATAAAAAAAACCCTAATCAAAAAGATAGCCCAAGGCTGTGCAGTTCTGATTGTGAATTTAACAACAATCTTTACATAGAAAAATAAAGGGGTTTGCAATTTTTTCTTTTTTTGGGGGGGGGGGAAGGGGTGTAAAAAACTATCCTCTTAAGCAAATTTACAAATGGCTATAGTAAAATTCAGGAGGTTACAGGTCTACCTCAAGATCTGGTATATTTGAATTTTATAAGGTAATATTTAGAGAGGGGAAGGCTCATAATCTGCTGTCATATGCAATATCAAGCTGCACCTGCATTTCCATCATAAATTAGAGTTTAAGCTTCTCAACCTGACCCAACTGGGCATCATTCTTTATCTCCAGCCCAGACCACCTTAATTGTGCCACCAGAGCACTGCATCTACATGAACTTTTTGGATAAAGGAGCCAGCAGAGCACAGGGGTTTTGGTGATTTTTTTTTGTTCGTTTTACTTGTATAATTCTTGAAATACAATACTTCAGTAACTTTGCTGTTGCAACCACGAGATTTGTCTAAGAACAGTTTTTAGAAGGCTTGAAGGATGCTGCTGTGAACTGTTCAAGTGTGTTATTGAAACAGTGAGTTTAAGGAAAACTTGCTGCAATTTCTCTTTTAGCTAGAGCATCCCCTCCACACACACACAAATGGGCTTTAAAATTTCTATCTGAGACAAAGAAAAAACAAACAAACCAAACTAAAGAGTATTATGGCAACAAGTGAACCACAACTCTGTCTTTGGCTGCATTTCTGTGTCCAAGTACCACTTTTCAAGCCAGTCCTGTATTTTATATACTTCAGGCAAGCCTTTTCCACCACCACCACCCCCCTTACCTCCTATACAATTTCTATGCTCTATTTTTTCCTCCTATAAATAACAGCTCAAATATCAGCCACAACTTCCCATTGCCATTTAGTTCACAGAGAGATAAGGTTGAGATGTTGCAGAACTAGAACTGCCCAGAAGTTTAATCATAAAATTACACACTTCTCTTCCAAAAAGAAAAATGTACTAGAAAATAGGCTTTACTTTGGGGATTTGATAATCTTTAAGAACAGGCAAAACATTTATCTAAGATTTTCAGGGTACCAAGTGTAACTTCATTTAACTCCACAAATTTGGGCCAAGGACAAATTGGGCCCATTTTATATAATACAGAACTACAAGGGGAATGGAATTAAAAAAGGTATTGAAGTACTGGAACCATACAAACCAGAGACCAGAAACTATGCCTACTCTTAACTGGCCACCTCCCTCTTCTGCAGCTGCTGTCATCTACTGAGATTTGCAGACTCTTTTTTGACCTTCACAGTTGCATTTCACAAGTGATTTGTTCCTCGGGGTACAAAAAACACTGTGCAACATCAGACACATATTGGAACATGTCAGCTCCACAGGTGTTAACTAGATCAGGATTCGGTCTGCAGTTCAGCAGCTCTTGTGACAATTCACACATCATGATCAACCAAGAGGTTCCCCAGAAGGTCCCACACAGGCACATCCCACGCTCTTATGTGCCACAGGCAGCTCTTAATCAAATCTCATTACACTTGTTCACAGTCTCAAGGCTCAGGCTTCAGAAAGCAAGAGAGTGGTTTTTACTTTCAGACTTGTACAGAGAACATAATAAAGTATTGGCACAGACAGCAAGAGCCTCACAACTTCTGAATTTGAGATGGGACGCTCAGTCTAGTCTGCAGAATAACCAGACTAGCATCAGTGCAAATGAGATAAGAGTTAGCTCACAGAAGATCAAACCCAACTTTCATTTATGCCTATGCAACATTGATTTCTGTTAACTACATGTGTGTAACCAAGAGCAACATTTGATCTGGAGCCTAGTACCTTGATGTCCAGCTATTGTAAAACAGAAGCAAAAAAGTAGCTACAAACATTTGACTGATGTTGCCTGCAAGCAGGGCGCTGCAGAAGGCTGTACCAGCAATTCATATTGACAGAATTAAGATGGGGCATGGCAAACCTCGCTATTAGAAGTAATTGTACAAATATTTGGAGTGTTCTTAAAAAAAAAAAAAGACATGGGGGAATGGCAACACAAAGCCACAGACCAAGAAATAAGCTATTACATGCAAATACATGCAAGCTTCTCCCAAGTTAATTCTCCTCTTAATGGAGTATTGATTGGTATGCTCAATGTTTAGAATTGTGAAATAAGGGGGGGGGGGGAAAGGGGGAGAAGGAAAGGAAGACATACTCAGAACAGTGAATTTTGTTTAAATAATGTATACTTTCCTCATATAATCAGTCAAAAATAGCATAATAAAGGCGGCAGTACAGTACATGTAACTTTTTGCCTTGCATTGTATTAGCAGATCTATCAGAGATGACCTGGAAGCATTAACCACACAATTTTTTTCTCCCTTCTCCTAAAGAAGCAGACTACAGCATTTTTTGTAACCTCTCACCACACAATATCCTTACTATATCTGGTATTTCTCTGCTCCAAATAGGACAGAGTATCCGTGGCAGAACCTAGGCATTTCAGATGTGATCTAAGATGTTTGTAAATTGGGGGAGGGGTAGAAAGTTTCTTCTATCCCTTTCCTTCTGTCATTCACAGTCCTTCTGAGATTTCCTTTATAGCCTCCAACACATATTACTAAAACAAGCCATTCAAAAAAGGGCAGAAGGGAAAAAAGAAAAGACCCAAAACAGAAGAACCAACTTCTCTTGCCATCAGAGTTCCTAGCTTTGATACTCCAAGCAACTACAGCATCATTCTCAAGAGCTCTCCTGACCCATCCCACTACCAATATATATTAAGGATATACTTAAGAATATAGGCACCATCAGGGAGCTGTTTCATAGCATATAAATTGATACATATGTATGTAAAATGTATGAACTAATTCAACTGTATTTTTGTGCTCTGCTCTTCATTCCAAAACATAAGTAATTTCATCCAGAATTAGCAACTTCTCCCCCTCACCCGCCTCCCAAACTTTATGAAGGGATAAGGAAGAAGCTCAAAAAAGATATTCTTAAGTTTAGTTATTCTGTAGGATTTCATACAGTTTCAAAAGCATTTTCCAGACATTCATATACCCAACAACATTTTGTAATATGAAGTGTTCCAATTTTACGTTTTTCCACTCCTGGCAAGCAAGAGACAATAAAAATCAAGAGAAAGTTAAAAATGAAGGTTTTTTTGAAGTATACAATATGTTCGGAATCATTTAATGAATTCAGGTGTTCAACAAGCTACAAGTCAACTAAAATTTGCAGTACATATATATTTCAAAGCACAGGTAAACACAGCTGCATCCACTTTAAAGTTACTCCATGTCATGAGATTATGATGATGAACTTCCTGAACTCTTTGGCCTCTCTTCTTTTGATCTGGGGTTCACCTGTGGCTGGAAAAACTAACAGCATTTAAATTCTTTTGCCTCTAATTAAGGGAAACAGCATGCTTAAGCCTCAGACTGAGAAGAGAAAGTTTTCTTGGAGTAGCTACAGCACACTGCGATCTGCAAATCCACCAGCATTGTGTTTGCAGACCAAAAACCAAAATCCTACAACGAAGTCTGACAAAGCATATCTGATTTGAATATTAATTACTCATCAGCATGGATTTTAAAAAGGGTCTGAAACAAAAGCTCTTAAATCCATGATTTCTAGTGTTTGCATTGTGATGTGGATCATGGTTATGGGGTGATTTGGGATTTATTGTTATTTTTATTTAAAAAAAAAGTGAAAACTGGTAATGAGTCTGTCTCAAGGTTCAGAAATATCAAGACTTGTATGAACGAAGTCCAGCTCCACAAATTAGGCACATCTTGAGTTTGAGACCTGCTGCAGGACATCATTATTGCTACCTTTATACGAGCATGAGATATTCTTCACAGTATCTCTCAACTACGTTCAGAGCCCAAAATCATTCCTACCACACACACACCTAACAGTTTTTAGTTAACGACATTGCAGAGAATTTTATCAGTAGCAAATTTTCTTACAAACTGCAGCACTGCGTGAGTACCAGAACATGCCCCTAGAAACAACCTGGTTTTCTCAATCAAATTGTGTTTTACCTGTATTTATGTAGAGTTTAGTCCTATAACTGGAGAGAAATCCAAGAACTGTACATTTGTGTCTTCCAGTAAGCCAAACCAAGCCCGAACAGAAGTCCTTTAATATCATATGTCATATAGCATGCTGTAATGGATGGCAGGGAATTAAAAAACAAAACCACAAAACACTGCAAAAGGAATGTTGAATTAATTTTAAAAGTCTGGGTTGGTTTGTAGTTCAAGCAGATTGCTTCAGCGCATCCGTACTACTACTGCAAGCCAGCACTGTAAGTTACATGAAGTTTAAGACTAATAAAAAAACCTATGCGTTTTTCTGATGTTAATGCCAATTACAGCAAAAACCCCAAGCTGGGGATATTTGAAAACCTAGATCTAAGCATCACTGACCAAAAAAAAAAAAGAAAAAAACAGCACATAAAAATTAAGGAAAGTGGCCCCATGTTCCAGATATTCTAATCCACAACATAAAATTATTTATGGAAGAACGTGACTAGGAATTCAGTTAGCATCATTTATCAGATGGTCAGGACAGCAGAGAGGTGAGGGGCTGCATGACAAGAGCCCCAGGAAGGCAGCTCCTGGACCACCTCTGCTCAGCTCTGCTTTAACCTTAACAGGTAACCAGCGAATATTCACCCCTGTGAAGCACGTTGACTTTTAAAAATCTGACAGAGAGGCGTTCCCGTAAGAGATTTCTAATCTATTTCCTTTTAATCTCTTCCTTTATAGCTGAGGAAGAGTTCTTTGTACTGCTGGTAACAAAGGCAACATAGAAGTGACAGCAGCATGTCAAAGCTGTTTACGTCTCGTACAGCCCCGCGCTCCCAGTTGCTGTTGGCAGGTTACTTCTTGAGAAGACAGTCTTCAGCCCGTGCACGGGAGCTCCGTCTTCCTACGAGTAACTTCATAAAAGAGTTAACTGCACAGAGGGATGCTAAAAACCCTTCCCCATGCAGGGTAAGCAAACACAAAGCCAGAAAGGAAATTTCTCAAAGAAAAGAAAAAATATGACAAAGGGTTAATACAATATCTTCAAGTGCCCACAAGTATATTCCGGGCAACATTATCTACTTTGTGTGTTTATGGGCTTCAGGATACAGCTACTTATTTATACCGTGTTTCTTCTGTGGAGAGATAAGTACATTAAGAAAGTGATTAGATACACAAATAAATCACAGAATCTAATGATACTGTGTCATATTTAAGGTTATTGAATCAGCACACTGCGAGGCCAAATATTGGCAAATGGAAGTTCTGAAGGGGAAAAAAGTAAAAGCTGAAGGACCAAGTAAGTCGCTAACCCATGCTGAGATTTTAGCTAGCTAAAAGCCTCAATTATGGTGCAAAGCATTAATGATGTGAAAATGCTGTAGCCCTCTGTGGCTCACTATGAAATTGATGCTCTGCAAACAGAGCAGCTCCAGGATCAGGCCTTCAGGTGTCTGGGCTCCCTGGGGCCAGAGCCCATGGCAGCAAATCCAAGGGGATCCATGTAGCTGGCGGACAAATCACTGCAAGAGCCTTTGTAGTGCTATGCTCAACCTAAAGTTAAAGAAAGGATGCTAAAAAAAAAAAAATAAAATTAAGAAAAGTATTAATGAAACCCCAAAACTTATAAGTGCAGCAAAAACTCTCCACATCATTTTTAAAATTTAAAAAAAAAGTCCACAACAGGGATATTATGGAAGGGTTAAAACAGGACAGACTACAATTTCTCCATTTATGGATCTAGGGGTACTTTGCCCCCTCTCCTAAAGCTGCATGAGTTTCCAGCACAGCACACAGAGGCTCTACACACAGAAGAAGGGAAGGAAAAAAAAATAAAATTCATTTTTCCCCCTCTTCGAAGCACAGGAAAAAAAAATTAGAAAAGAAAATCAACAAACTGGGTCCATAGGTTTTTGGAAGTAAATTAAAAGGTCAGGAAAACAAGTAGGCATGGACAAGACTGAATTGCAGATGAGCACAGAGAAGCAGAGAACCAGCAGCGGGATGAGCGTCAACAACTGGAAATAGTTAAAGCCCCGATTCTGGTGGCCCTTACTGGGGTGCCAGACTGGAGTGACTCCAATGGGAACACGGGATTGCAACCTGGGAGGAGAAGGACATAGGGGAGCAAAGCAGTGTCACTGGTGAGACGGGCGCAGCAAACCCGGGGATAAGGAATTCCTCTTGCAAACAGGCACTAAAAGCGACAGCACCAGATCCGGTGCACAGCAAACCCAAAAATCATATCTAATTTCTAGATCTGCATCTTCCTCCCCCTCCATTGAGAGGATTCCCAGTCAACATACACACTGTATTCTTTTTATTATTTTTTTTTTGAAGAAGAGCAGCAAGCCTTGCAGCTTGCTAATCTACAGGAGAAATCTACAGGAGACAAACAGAGGTGGTTACTTTGTTTCCTCAAGATTTCTGCTTTAAAAAAAAAAAAAAACCACAAAAAAAAGCGAACAAGAAAGGGTTTGCTCCACACACCACCACTTTTTGTTTCGTTTCAGCAAGACTTTGACAAAATCTAATTCACTATGCCGTTTATCTAATATATTGGGTACTTGAAGTATGACCATCACTCATTAGAAATGTAATTAAAAAGTGACAAAACTAGACTCCCCCTCCCCAGCATGCAGATGAAAACCAGTAACCCTGCCTCTATTTGTAACCATGACAACTATAGAATATTTTATTTCAGTAATATAATTCACACCGAACATTTGCTCATAGGTTTTGTTGTTAAGGGAAAGGTTGACACACTGTGCACGCATTTCATAAGCTACCGGAGACAACAAATACAGGAAAGTCGGGCAGTTTTCGAGACCGAGAACCCAGTATGTATTTCATAGTTCATTTCAGACCCTCTACAGGAAGCTAAATGAATATGAACAAAAATTCAGCCAAATTAAGTGTCGCTGGTCATTACTTGCAAGACAACTACTTGGTATGACTGGTTGTTTTTTGACTTTTAAATAAATGGCAATGATACTCTCGTATTTTAGAGGTAGTAACTCAAACCCCAAACTTTAATTTTCGATTGAAATACCATAGGCATTATTCGGTTTCTATTTGGAAATATCAAATTAGATGTTATGGGTAAAGATATCTATACCAAACGAGGCAATGAAAGACATAGTCTGCATATCCTGGCTAAGTCTTATTCTAGATGGGTCACTAAATTATTTGCATAGCTCCCATATTTCATCTTAAATTGAAGACAACTTCCATAAATACACACAATGAAGACAGGTTATAAGAACAAAAAACCCTGTATATTATTCAGAGAAGATTAAACAACCTCTTGAGCATAACTAAAGTTTGACAGAGATAAATGTCAGTGTAAAATATGGCTGTACTTTATTTTTCTCCACATGGGGAAAAAAAAAATAATAAAGCCATTAGCAGTTTAAACCAGAACACGACAATAATAAAAGAAAGATACACTGTTGCTTTGTTTTGGAAACAGAAAAATAATAATAAAAATAATAAAGCTTGCTGGAATACTATTCCTTCTCTCACAGAGATCATCATATCCATCAAAGAGGATTTAAAGTTTCAGCAGATTGCTAATTATAAGAGACAGTAATACTGTTATCTGCAGTCACCTTAAAGCTACAGTAGTTTAGTTCTTAAGCACCTCAAAACAGACCTCAGAAGGAGAGCCTGACAAATGGGTTTCAATCGGTGGGAGAGACTCACACGTGCCTACACGTACACACACACTTGCTCGGTTGTTTTAAAGAATATCAGGAAAAAGAAAGTTTATATAGAACGTATTTCTCATAAATGAAGAATCTCCCATTAAAACAAATAATAAGCCTGCAGCAAACATGCATGTCTTTTTCCTTCATCGATGGAAAAGTGATTAGATCCCCCTTAATTTAGTTACCAGAACGCTGTATTTTTTCTAAACAGTTTTCATATACAATAAACAATAGATATGCAACCCACTACATGACCAGGTCTCCACAATTTTTGGTGGCGGTGAGGAGATAAGCCACCTCCAGTAATCTAGGAATATTTTCAGTTTAATAAATTAAGCCAGAGGTGGAAAAGAAGAAAAAAAAAAAAGATCTCGGAGACTATGAGCACACACTATTTATGAAGTGTCTGAAAAACACCACCATCCATCCCCAGAACTCCCTCCTCCCTCCAGACCTTTCTCCACCCTCCGGGGAAGCAAAGGAACCTGTACCCAAAAATCCCGGGGACCACAGACCTGCATCCTCGCACGACAAGGACAGCTAGTCACATCCACTCAATGTCACAACAAACCCAAGCAAAAAAAAAAAAAAAAAAAAAAAGAAAGAGAAGCAGCATCAGTAGAAAACCCCAGCAGCGGCCAAACAGAACCTCACACCGGCGAGGAATGTCACCCGGCGTGGCAAGGCACGGCGTGGGAAACGCGTAGGGAGCGGCTTGGTTTTAAATACATATAGATTATTTTTAAGCAATATTGTGCTGAGAAGTTCCTCGTACACATCGCGCGTGGGGAGAGAGGAAAAAAGGGGG
>JAOXJM010000023.1:110819621-110854227 GCA_026413425.1 Tringa solitaria | reverse complement strand
CTTTCCGCGGGTGCGGAGCCTCCGCCCCGGTGCCTCCCCGGAGTCCGCGGGCGTGAGCCGAGCGCTCCCCCCCTCGGTCGGCGGCGGGGAGGTGCAAGGAGGGGGGGGGACGGACAGACGGACACACACACACACACACACGAGTCGTTGGCGGAAAGGTCATCGGTGTCCCAGCTGTCTTCAAAAAAGTAGCGTGTAGTTGAAAAGAAATATTACCCCGCTTTATTAAATCAGCGCTCGCCGGGGGCGTGATCCAAAGCCTCTTGAAGTCCACGGGAGTCTTTGAATAGGTCGGTACCGTTCTCTCCCCGACACCACTCTCTTTTTTTTTTTTTTTTATTTATTCATGATTTACTTATTTATTTATTTTAATAGCCACCCTGCTTGGAGTCGCCACGGATTTTACGCCTGGAAATCTGCATCTGTCTCTCCGTTCTGTGTAATCTGCGCCTGCTGCTCCGTAGGGCTCTCTCTGATGTGCACCACAAGCTGCAGTTTTAAACGTAGAACACTTTTGTCTTTTATGTTTCCTGTAAGCATAAAAATAAGCTTCGTCGAATTCTTTTTGCCTTGGCCGGTTCAAAAACGCCTCGTGGAGAAATAGATGCTCTTAACGTGTTGAAAGTGAGGCAGCGGTGCCGAGTGACAGCCGGGCAAAGCGAGGGGACGGGAGGGGATCACACAACCCCCAGAAACAGGCAAATGCAGAGTTTTATGAAGAAAAGGGGCACACGCTGCCCGGTGCCTGGGAGGAAGCAGGGGGCTGCCTTAAAAAAGGGCAATTTCATTTTTATTCCCTTCCCAACCTCAGAAACAAATGGCAACACGTTATTGCAGCGGGCTAAAACATTCCTAAAATTGGCCATCCTCATTAATACCAGAATGCTTTCAGCAGAATATGGCCTCACTCTGAAACAGGAAGGCTCCATACGTTTTTGTCGTTAATAAAGCGTGGATTAACATCGAAACCCCCAGTCCTGTACCTCGCAGCGGAGTGTGAGGGTCAGAAGTTCAGAAGAGTTTAAATCTGAATTATTTAGCAAGCGCACACACGACACACTCTTCCAATTTCCACGCAGCTTTTTTTTTTTTTTTTTTTTTCCTTTTCCCCCCCTTGGTTTTCTCCCTTTTTAACGCGAGAGCCCCGCTCGGTGTTATTTGCCCTGATGCGGTGTTATTTGCCCAGCATATATAGTTGACCCAGAATCCGACAAAGCCGATGAGAAGAAGTCTCAATGGGACTGTTGACCTAACAAGTAGCATGTCAGTCTCCCGATGGCATTTGAATGTTCTCGCAGCGAATGCTTCGAGACAGGAGAGAGCATGAAGCAGAGATTCTTTGGAATCCTTAATTAGACACAGTGATTTTGGAGTACTGGTTTCTGCCGCTATCCTCTAGTGCCTAGTACTTTGTTTTGTGACCTTGAGGTTAAGGATACCAACCAGCCCTGTTTATTTTTAATAAAATCTTACAGTTATATGAGACAGTTCTAGGTTTTATTTATTTTTAGCATAAGTGCTTCCATCTTATCTGCCTCGCAGGTTTATAGTAAGGATTTAGCTAATATTTGGACAGCACTTTTAAGCTATGAAGCTCTATAGGTCTATTATGCTGACCATTTTCTGCATTTTTCATTTTAGGAAGGTAGTTTCATACTCTTTCACTTCAGGAAGGTAGAGTGCAAATCTTGACCTTAGTTTTCCCCTCAAATTTTGTTAAATACCTGATTTACAAATGCTGACATAGGGTCAGATTCTGATTTCACTTACAGGTAATGAATTTCAAAGAATTTCTTGAACCTCAGTGACTTCACTCTAGATATAAATCAGTTTAACTCAGAATATGAGCCACGATTTTCATGAAGAATAAGCATATGATTACATTAAATACAGTATTCTACATAATTTTATTGCTTTGATTTTCTCCTTTTAGTAACTTCAGTAATTTAAGGAGTGCTTCATTTTATTAATATATTTTTTTCTGCTGTGTTTCTGAGGGAAAGCCATCTACAGGTGGGCTTTGTAGAGAGGGGCAGGTGGCTGAAAAATAATTTGGGGAACATCCTGCTCATGGTGTGACAGTTTGCAAGGAGTTGTTTAAAAATTAAGGATGATACCTGAGTCTGGAGAAATTCCTCCGTGCTTGGCACGCTGCTCAGGGCACTGGGAATGACACACTGCTCCTCGCATCCTTTCTCAGCATTCGGGAAATCCTCCCCTCTCATTGAGCACGTGTTTTAGGGGAGGCAAACTTACATCCAAGTAATAGCACTGAAAATAGGGATCCTTAAAATGCTAAGGAAACAAAAGATCTATTTACAGAAAAACAAATATTTTGTGGTGAGGGTTTTACTTGGGTGGGTGAGTGACTTGTTTAATAGAATCTGTTACAAGGTTGTACTTGACAGGCTGAGGATTGTTTGTGAGAATCCTGATTTTGGATTAGGCAGCTGATAGCCTGCACGACTTTGGTGGCTGGTAAGGCTTGCTCCACTGAAAGAAGAGATTTCCTCTTTTAGCAATAGATCCTTATGTTACAAGTCGTGTATTAGAATGAGAATAATACGACTTCCCCTGTCTTTGCTGATCGTATCAAAACTAATGGCATCTTGAATTGTCAGAGCATCAAGTCCATCTTCTGATAAAATATTAGAAGACACACAGATCTATTCATCTTATTGGAGATTTCATTTTTGTCTGCAAAATATTTGATGGCAATGCCGCTAGAATACCTGTGGGCAGATTGCAGGGACCAAGACAGTAATCGGGTACCAGGTTTTGCAAAGGGCTTGCCATAAATATTTACCACTTACTTTGTGGTAAACACTATCTCCTAGGTTTGGACGTGCTTCAGGGAATGAAATTCTTATTTATTTTAAGGGATTTAAAATACAACTCTTTGGATTGTTACAAAAAAAATTCTTACTTTTTGATGCAGGTTGAGTCATTTCAAAGGTAATGAAATTTCATCTCCGGAATTGTTGTATTAGATTTTTCTAAGCCAGACCCAAAAAGAAATATCTGCTATCTGCTACCCAAACTTTTACTGCAAGGTTTGACTCCTCTTTACAGCTAGTGAAGGTTTCCTTGATGACAGATTTACAACTTGGATAGTAATGTCAATGTTTTCATTTTCTGCTGCCTGAAAATGGTAATAGATTTGGTAGAATATCTAGACAATCTGGTAATAGATATTTAGTAGATTTTCAGGGTTTTACAGGTTCTGAAAAAGTCAGCGGGGATCAGGAAGATATCTCAGGATTTTTCCAATCATTTCTTTTTATTTATTTGAAGTATAAAGACTGTTCGCTGATACTTTAGCATTCATCTGTACATATCTGTTACAATTATCCTTAGCATTTAGCAGAAAAATAATCCCCAAATGAAGCAGGAAGTGACATGTAAAGTAATTTTTGAGCATGCAGCTTGAGTTAATTGCCAAAATACAAATTTAAGATGGTTTAAAACTGCTAAAAATGGCAAACCTGTGGAATCTAGTGAAAAACATCACTGACTTTTGTGGACACGCCACGTTCAATGAAACACTTCTTTCCCTGAGCAAACCTTCCCTCTTCTGCTGGGTGACCAAAGCTGGTATCAGGGGTAGGAAAGCAGAGCCAGCAGTTACAAGGTCCTGTCACTGGGAAATGGTTGGAAAGGGATCCTCTACTTTGTCCATGCCAAACCACACACATCTCCACGTCATTTATAGGGGAGTCATCAAGGCAGGCAACTACTCTTGTGAAATGAATCAACCATCAGAGAAGAAGAGGAATGTCAGGTGATCAGCGTTTGGCTGATAATCTAGAGAGGGAATAAAATTTTTTTAACCAAGAGAGGAGGAAGATATTAATCTTCTGAATATTGGACCATTCTTCACATATTTTTTCACAAGACGATTATATTCTAACTTCCAGACTTTACATATCCCTGAGTTTCTAAGGCATTTAGCTTTTTATACTGACCACAGACTGTCTGCAGGTACATGCTCTGTGGGCAAAGGTTGTGAAGTCGTTTGCTTGGAAGTGGCAAAATAAAAATTTGTGCGATTTCAGGTGTGCGAGCTGAAACTTCCTTGTTCCTGGCTTGTCAAGGGAACGAGAAGAGTCTGATCCTCTAAAAGCCAGCAGTATATTGAGTTGATTTCTCTTAGCCATGACAGAACCATTTGCTAAAACTTCCCCCAGAAGACAGAAGTGGGTTCTGCTGGAGTCGTGATTTTGATTTCTGATGGGCAGTAATAGAAGTAAGATCCATTTCACTGTGTTGGCAAAGTCTAGAGGTCTGTCTTGAATTATGTGAAAATCTCTAATGGTTGGGGGATAGCAGAAAAATCAGGCTTTTTGGGGAACTTTTTGAAAGTTTATGAAGATTTTGTTTAACAACTTTATTTCCAAGTCACCTCTCATTCCACTCAATCACATGGAGAGGCATTTTCATTGCCGTTGAAGTCATTGCATCAGTTGCTTGAGTTTTGTCAAAGTAACCCCACGACACTGGTTTGTGGGGGGAGGTGTAGGGGGAATTGGACTTTCAGGGTGATTTTGGAGGGAGTTGTGTTGTTCCATTTGTTTGTCTAAAACAATAACAATATGTTTCCACCTATTCCTCATAATTATACAGGGAAGACTAAACTACATGCCATTTTGAACTGAATGTCTGTATTAAATTGGTTTGACTCCTATTTTCTGCCATCTGTGGCATAACTAGAACAGAGTGAGAACAAAAAATATAAATGACTCAGTCACATTTCCTTTAGGAGACACATCATGCCCCCCATTCTTGTCAAATAATTCATTTCAGCTCTGAGCAAAAACAGTGTTGTGACACCCTGAGCATGGAGAGGAGATGCTGCTTTATGTCATTTGATAGAGGGACTCAAATTTATGCTATAATATTTTGGTTAAGCAGCTACACATAATTTTTTTCGGTATTTTTAGATGGCCTCCAAAACAATCTCAGCACAATGCTCGGATGTAATTCAGCTTAATTAAATACTGAATTTTCCTGTAAATGTTAAGTACCTCGTAAGCCAGACTGTGGAGGGAACCAGAATTAGGTGCACAGAGAGGAAACTGAGACAAGTAGGTGCTGCAGAGGCCTCTCTTAAGACTTAGTTGGCACCTGATTTAGTTGCCACTGACTCTGTAAGGAGCTGTATCTAGGCTCTGGAGAGAGATGGAGACAGTGCTATGCCTTTGCTTTCCTTCTATCCAGACTGACCAGAGTGGGTCCCTTCGGACCCATAGAAACAATGAGAGAGGGAAGTTGATGACACCTGGGGCTTCCCTTGGATGTACTTGAGGTACAGCCAGGTACGCCAGCACAGCTTGGAGCCTGGAGGCACTCAGAGGTCTCACATACCTATAGGCATCTATTTTAGAAGGGCTGATTTACCCCAAAGTTTACATATGAGGTAGGTGCTTGAGGCAAACAAGTTGTCCCTGCAGTATCTCACCAGTGTCAGGGGACTTCGTCATCACAACACCCTGGAAGGAGGTGGCATCGTTGCTCCAACTATTAACAAAGTTTTCCTCCAGTATACTCAATAAAAGTAAAAGTCAGGTTGAAAATGGTGGTGGTGCTCCAGCTTTGATTTAGTTAATGCTTTGCACAGACAGTGTTATACAAAACTCTTTTTTAATGGATTCCTTTAGGAATCAAGTTTTGACTAAAGGCCAAATGTTTTTAGCACTGATCAAAGAAATGATACAGAATGGTTTACACATGGCACAGGTTAACAGTGAACAAATGGAAGAATAAGTGGTAAAGGGGCAAATTATCATTGCTGAGTGACCTGAAGTACTTAATGAAGAGGTCAAATAAAAAAAAAAAAGGTTGAATATTAGCTAGGTACACGGCAAGGTAATAAAGAACGAAGACAAGAGGCTACACAGGTCAGGAGGCTCTCTTTTGGAAAGCAAGGACTCTGAAAAAGATTTAGGATTCTTTTTGGATAAGCACCTCAAAATGAAATCTCACTGTAACTCTGTGGCTAAAAGGCCAATGCAATCCTGAGATGTAAAAAAGAGTACTATCAAGCAGATAAGAGGATTTGATGTTGCCCACGTGCGCAACAGTGGTAAGGAGACTGTTAGGAGCTGTGTCCAGTTTTGGTGTTGACAGTTCAAAAGCAATGTGGAAATACTAAGGCAAGTTCAAAGGAAAGGTATGAAAAAGGATTCAGAAAACAAGCGTGACAACACGAGGCATAAGCAGCTCAGCTTATTTAGCTCATCAGGGAAGAAGCTGAGAAGCGACTTGGTCACCGCAGGTAGGTACTGACCCATGGAAAAGATATCCAAGAGTGAGGAGCCACTTTATCTACCTGACAAAGGCATTACAGGACCCAGTGGTTGCAGCTTAACGTAGACAAATCCACCCTTAAAAGAAGACACAATTTCCTATCCTACAGAGCCCTAAACAATAAAACTGCTTGTCCTGGAAAAGCTGTCAAAGGTAGGGATGTTTAAGAGGACGATAAATATGTATTTTTAAATGCATGCTTTCATCCGTTTTGTGGAAAAACCTGTACATCTTTCTGTGCATGTGTGAATGGGAGCTTTATCAGGAGATCGGTGGCAGTTCCTTGTCTCGCAGTCTGAGAACCTGTTATTCCTCCTGTTACCAAGTCCCTCGTGAGGCTCCAGGGACCGGCACTGCCAGTGTTGTTCTCACCATCCTCGGAACACTTGCATTTTGGAAAGGGAATAATTATTATCAAATAATCATTCTCTTGTTTCCTGGCTTTGGTGAGGTCTTGGAAACTGTCAGGAAGGATTTATTTTTTCTCTTGGATGAAATTGGCCACATATATCTTGGTTATTTGGGAGTTGTTTCATTTTTCTGTGTTCCCCTGGAGCATCAGAGATGAACGGGTGGCTGGAGGTGAGGCCCTCGGTGGCTTTTTGCCAGCGTTCTGCACTGGTGCAAAACCACCCTTCCCCAGTCATAGGTGCCTGGGTGATGTATTTTCCTTTCGTATTTATGGTCATACTAATTCCAACAGTTAAATTAATTAGGACTTTTGCCTCGTGTCAGATTGGCAGGGATCTTGAAGGTTACCCAACTTCTCCAGTACATTGGGCACAATGTGCACACTGGGATCATCTAGATGTTTCTCATTTAGTCCACTTGTTCTTCTGCAGAGGTCTTGGGCATCAGTGACAGGTTCTTTTCCTTTTATACATAAATCTACTTACCCAAAGACTAAACTGCTGTGATTTAATTTTGGGCTTTAAAATAGGGATAAAACATATTGCTTTGAGATATACAGGAGATCAGGCTCTCAGCTCTGTTTTTAAATCCTGTGAAACTTTCTATAAATGGTTTGTATAGTCAATAAGGATATGATTAACAATATCGTGATGAATATTCTGCACAAAATTTTGGCATTTGGAAATTCAGAGGCTTTTGTATCCTAAAGGAGGTATGCAGTGATCTATCTGCCTTCTTTCATTGAACAGTCTATAGAATTTCCCCTGGTAATTCTTGCATGGAGCGTAAATCTTACGGATGAGCTAATGAGCACATTTGCAAACAAACAAATGCAAACACCCAAATCTTGATTCTCTTATAGTATTTCCTGGAGAATGTATTGCATTCCCTTCTCGGTTATTTGAAGTAATAATTAGCCAGGTTGATTTTCATAATGTTGTCTAGGTCTAATCACAGCCCTGCGAGCAGAGGCTAAAATTCTGGCACTGGCCGAGCTGCATGAGGGTTTGGTTATGAATAACCCTATTCATTTATATCCCTTGTGCAGAGCACGGGTTAGTAAGCTGTGGTATGTACGCAGCTACACGCGTGTAAATACTGAGAATGGTGCCAGGGAAGTCGAATTCCTCAGTATTTAGGAGAGAAAAACGTTAGCGAGAGGATTTTTTTTCCCTGCCCATCCCTTTTGAAGCTTTGTTTCACGGTAGCCAGAGGGAGAAAAAAACACATTATATGAGTAAATTGGCTGGAGAATGTAACCAGGGCCCCAGTAAACACTAAGAATGAAAACCCATACAAGTGTGTATTCAAGCAAGTATGCGCAAAGATGGTGTTTTCTGCAAGCACTCTCTTGGAGAAAAACGCAGTTCTGTAACTAAATAGCTGAGAAGAAGTCGGGGTTTGGCTGAACTGCCTTGTGTTTAGGTTTTCACCGAGGTTCCCTGATTTCCCCCTTTCGTTCCCCTTCCTCTCTGCCCCAGCGTAATTTGTGTGGTGGTACCTGATACTCTGAATAATTCAGCTGAAATCTGAGGTCCCTGATGACCAACACCAATTTTCAAATGATCAGGCTCAAACTGTATGATTTTGGAGTGACAGAGGTGGGATATTTTAAATTCTATTCTGTCAAGGAATGATTAGGACATTAATTTGGGCCGTATTAGTACATCTCCCCTGTGCTAATGGGAGGATAGACCCCCTTTCATGTTTAATCTAAAGAGGGATTGGTGACTGGTGAGGTTGTCTCACGTAGGGATGTCTGCCACCGAAATAAATGATGAGCTCAGTGAGTGCAAATGTTTAGGCTGCACTCTCTAAATGTGCATTTCTTCTCTGCCGAAGGCAATAAAAGCCCTTAGGTGGCAGCTCTGTAGATTTTTCTCATTGTGGGCAAAAATGAGGGGTTTTTTCCTTATTTGTTAGCCCAAGGCTTCTTTCTTGAAGTTGCTACCGATTGTTGATGCTGATTTCAGGTTTCATAAACAGCCAAGTCATGTTCAAGAAGCAGAAAACTGACCTCAGAGATGACATAACCACTGGAGGCGGAGGAAAACGGCAGCATCGCCGCTGTCTGACGGTGAAAGAAAAGGGCACCTTGCCTCGGAGTTTGCCAGCAACTTTTCCTTGATGTGTGAGTTTAGTACTTTGGTGTTAGAAGAACAGTAAAGCAGCTTTGAATTAGAACAGACTAGAAAAGTTGCCTCATGTGCTTTTTTTACTCTATTACTTTTAACCCACCACTGCAAAATTCCTTCTACCTGTAACGAGTAATTTAATTTGGAAAGGCAAATAAGAGCTCATTAGCTGATGCACTGCTACAGAGTAAGTGAGCAGATTTTATGCCTAGGGACAGACTTTTACAACCATTTTGAAATGGCAGAATACAATGCAATAAATCCCGTAGCCTTTTCAAAGAGGAAGAGGAGAATAACCTCCTTCCATTACTTGGATGCAAGTTTTCTTCATCTTAAAACCCTTTGTATTTGAATATTGGGGAAATGGATGTATTCCAGGGGATTGCACACAAATAAGTTAAGCATGTGAGTGTTCCCAAAATTCGTCTTATATCTGCTGTGTTTTTCCCTTACATTCCCTGTGTATTGTGGCTGGACAGAATTGCCATATCTGAGAGTTCTCCATCACACTCCTCAAAGAAGAAGCAGTAATATTTCTGCAAAGTGTATTTCTCAGTATCTCATGCTATGCCTGGGTATTTCGGGAGATGTTAAGTTTCCTTCTGTCTCAAAAAGCTGGTTTCTTCCAAGTCTCACTGTTTTAGAGACAGCTTTTAATTTAGAACTGTCTTTTTACTTCTCTACTAATATGTGATATTCTACAAGGACTTTGCCTTTCATGTTACTTATTTTAATCATTTTCAGAAGTCATCTTAATGATTTTTATGAGCACTCACCTTAGTTTCTGGCAACGTGTGCATGTAGATGTAAAGCCCAGGCGGAAAACCCTCCACATCAATTGGTAACCACAG
Organism: Tringa solitaria; assembly: GCA_026413425.1. NCBI lineage: Eukaryota > Metazoa > Chordata > Aves > Charadriiformes > Scolopacidae > Tringa > Tringa solitaria. Next base: position 110,844,524 of record JAOXJM010000023.1, on the reverse strand, counting down.
TTGAGGGCTTTCAGTGTTTTGCAGCATCAATCTTGTATATAATATGGCAAAAAATTTTCGGTGCTCAAAGGATGGATCTGGAAGGTATTCAGAGGCTCAGAAATCATATTAGTGTCTCTTAAAAGTTGCCTTTAAGTTTTGATTTAGTAAAACACATAAGATATTCAAACTACAGTGAGTTATCATTCATTGACGGTGGCTGAAATTCTTGCAGCTTCTACCTTCAGCAGTTGTTTTATGGTTACCCCAGAACCACAGGAGTGAAACAGATTTATGACTTGTGAAACAAATATTAGCACGGAGCACATCAGTCACTCGGTGCAGCTTGGAACATGTTTTCTCCCGGTTGGAAAACCAGACAGGTATCATTATGGGGGTGACTCTGCTCACAGGTGTCATCTCTTTGGCTTGAATGGAGAGTTTTGTATGTGAGCAGGTGTTCGCTGGCTGGAGCCCAACGAGAAACCTCTGGGAACTCTTTATTTCATGAAGTACTGTGTGCATAGGCTTGCAGACCCTTACTCGGCATTAAGAAATAACCATAATAACCTCTCATATTCCTGGAAACTGAGAATGTTTGGCTGCTCTGTCAGGCATCATGATTGGCAGGGTTTCCATGTGTGTGACAGCGTCACCTCTGGACTTAGGGCCAGCACAGGCAAATAGCAGGCGCCGGCTTCAAAACAGCCTGAGGCAGTTGTTCTGCTCACCATTCGTGCTGCACAACTTCTCCATACAGGACATTCACAAAACTGAGCGCTCTGAATGTCAGCAGTTTATGTGGGTTTAGAAAGGGCTTGGATGAATTCCCTAAGGAAAAACGTCTATGGAGAGCTGCAAAACACAGAAGCACCGGCGCCGGCTTAAGAAATCCCTTTGCTGTAATTAGCTGGAGCGGGAGAACACGTGCTAGCGAGGTATCGCCACGTAACCTCCCTGTTTTACATTCCTCCTTAGACAACTTCCCTTGGCCCCTGCCAGGTAGGGTACAGATGGACCTCTGGTTTTAGATAGTAACTGTAGATCTGGTAAAAGCTTTTGGTGGATGGAGTCTTCTGGGGAAAATGTAACTCTCAACCAAGTTGTGGACACCCCATTCCTGAAAGTGTTCAAGACCAGGCTGGATGAGGCTCCGAGCAACCTGGTCTAGTGGGAGGTGTCTCTGCCCATGGCAGGGGGGTTGGAACTAGGTGATCTTTAGGGTCCCTTCCAACCCAGACCATTCCATGATTCTATAACCTTTCTACCAGCAGCCTGCAAGGACATCGCAGGCGCAATGGACATCGATGTCCATGCAAGGACATCAGAGGTGCAGGCGAGGCAGCAGGTCTGCGCTGCAGGTGTTTGGGATGCGGACTCTGCAGCAAGAAACATTGGGGAGTGAGGGATGTTCCTAGTGGAGCTGCTTGGCAGCTCTACAAAAAGCAGTTTTATGGAGACAACTTGTTTTTCTGGGCAAGGACTACTACCATCCCATACCACATCTGATTGATTAATTCTCAGTAGGAAAGATGGCCCCTTCAGAATGAAGTACTAGAGTGGTCTTCAAGATCCCCTCTTGCACAAGCTGTGACTTTTCTAGAGGTTTTGAAGCGTAAGAAACTGAGGCTTAATTCCGCCTATTTAAGGCTGTCAAACCCTATTCTAGAAAAAATAATGGGGAATATGTTGAGTCTTATGCTTACTTTAAGGTCAAACCTTCACTGTATTCTGTTTCAACTACAGATAAATTCCTCCAGTTTATTTCCTTTTCTGTCGGAAACTCAGCATATGAATAACGTGTCTAAATTACTGTGGAAATGCAGCAAGGGACATACTAGAATAACTGCTTTGAATGTGATTTGATTGGAGTTACACAGTGATTCCAGTTTAAAAAGACAACTTTAGCACAGTTGGTGAAGAAAAAAAGAAAATCACCCACTTTGACATTTGTTCTGTGTCAAAATCTTCCTGCCATTCTTTTTGGCCCCTCCATGGCCTCTTTGCTTGCACCTTCGCATCACACGATTCCCAAATAATCCTCACCACTTTCAAAAACTGTTTTAAAACGGGAATGCTCAACTTGCTATTGAATTGTGGACTCACAATTTGAGGCCGAATCTGCAGGCCTTAACAGAGATAAAATTTGTATTGACCCTAGGCTCTTTGATGGTATATGGCAAATGTCACCTGAGTTATTAACAACCAAACAGAATAATGGGCTCTGGTTAGTATTTGAGGAAGCCTTTACCAATGAATTGGAGGAGATTTCTTCCTAATCCCAGATGCTGATTAGTTTATATTCTGATCCACACAGTTTGCTAACCTTTATGATTTTTATACTAGCTGGAATGAGTGCAGAAGCTGTTATTCAGCTTGTAAATGGCTAATCTTTTTAGAAATTTAAGATTAGCAATGTACATTAAGAATGTTGAATTTAAACGTAATCCTCTGTTCACTCATCAGTGCAGACTGTTTCAGGATATTTGTTACTACACTGAAAACATTTTCGTCTCTCTTGGAAATGGCATTTATATTTCCTATTCCAGTGCACCAATGACTGTTCTAAAGAGCAATATCTTGTTAGGCACTAGGGATAAGAACTAATCCTTGCATCCTGGGGAGCTGGGACTCCTTCGTGTCAGAAACCCTCTGCCAGAAACACACACGTGCTTCACTTGACTTCCAGGAGTAATCCCTTGGTCTTCAGCTACTCATGTGAAGTTTAGGCACATGGGTTAGTGCATCAGGGGCTGGAGTCCCAAAATTAATCGCTTCCAGCCTGTGCGTTTCTCAGGGTGGTTGTGCTGATAAAGGCAAAGTGGTAACAGCAATGCTCTCTTGGACATTAAACAGAGGTAAGAGGGAAACATTTTGACATCAGGGTCAGTGAAAACTACTCTGTTATCTTGTCTTTGTGATTCGCATTCATTATTTACCACGACTCCAAATCAAACAGGCTCATCATTGGTTTTCCTTTTGACACAGCCCTTCCCTCCCTGGCCAGTGTCAGGGGCTGCTGTCCTGTGAACTGCAGCTGTGACCCAGAGTTTTCAGTTGTTCACCCAAGCCTTTCTTTTTTTTTCTTCCAGCTGGTGTCAAGCTGGATACATTTCCATACAATGGGGGTGCTCCCCTCTAGGAAAAAAATTTAAAAAATCATACATTCAATGATGCCAAATACTAAATGTCCAGTGTGCTTTCTGCCAACTCGCAGTAATGTTGTCATAGAATCATAGAATGGTTCAGGTTGGAAGGAACCTTAAAGATATCTAGTTCCAACCAATTTTGATAGATACAGATAAAAATATTTTTGAAATCGGTGCCTTTCAGTGCAGAATATACTGATGGTGATTTCATGCCACCCATGCCCACGCAAGAAGGCAGTGAGAAAGTTGGCTGTGAAATGGGTGATCAATTCAAGCACAGACAGTGAATGCCACAGACCTGTATGGGGTCCCTGAGCCCTAATGGCCTCCTGAGACTGGACCGTGGGATGGTGTTCATGTGTGTCCCAGGTATGCGAGTGCCTCCATGACAGCCCACGTGGTCCCAGCAGCATCCCACACCCTGGTGCTGTCTGTGCGAGGGAGGGGGCAGCAGCAGGAGCCTGCAAGTTTGCTGCTTATGCGAAATAAAAAGACATATCTCCCCTTAGAGCAGCTTTATGAACCAGCCTGTCCACCCCTCTTATACTCTAATTACTCTTCAGTAACTAGATCAATTGCTGCTCTTCATGACTGGTGTCCGTGCCCCTAGAACACCAGGTATGGTGCAATTGTAGGATGGCAAAACATCTGCCTGGCATTTTTAATGTAATGCACAAAAATTGCTTAGAGACACATCCTGCTTTATCTTTTACCTATTCAAATGACCTTTATTTTTAAGGAACGTAGCACTTCTGCTAATGGCACGTCAGGATTTTTAGCCCGCAGTGCCCATGTCGGGGTGCCCTGGGAGGATGTTGTCCCACCTGTGGTTCCCAGGGGCAGACCCAGCGTGTTGCCCACATCCTTCATCTGCAGAGCCCTGCGGACCATGGGAATTCCTCTCGTGGAGCCATTTGGTGAGCAGGTCAGCAGGGATCCCTTAGGTAAGTTACATGCTTGCAGTTGATTTTACATATCATGTAATTGCATCTGATATGTAGAGTATTTTCCCCATCATTCTTTGAACCCACCACGCACGCGACCCTACCATGTGAGTAAGACTTGTTCTTACTCTGAACAGCAGGATGTGAAATGCTTTTGTGATCTCCTTTCCATAACAGATAAATGCCCTGAGTAGTTTCAGCTTGTGATTCCTTCAAAGAAGTCTACTGGGGGGGGAAAAAAAGAAAGACCTGCTGGAGATACTGAATTATAAAATATTTTAAAACCAGAGAATTAATTAAAGTGAGTGTTTAAAAAAAGTTAGAGATGCCTGGATGCTTTCAAGCTTTTTCTGTTGGATTCCAGCGAGTCCAGAGGGAATAATTTGGTAGAAAATCACATTCACTAAACGATAACCAAATGTTGGTTCACTACATTCAAGGAAAGCCAGATGTAATCCCAACCAAAGTGTGGCCTGATCCAAATTACCTGAATAACCTGGCCTGCCTCAGTGGTACTACCGCTTTCAATAAAAGTTTTGACTGCTGGGAAATTCTCTTAGGTGCAAATATTTTTTTGAATAAGAATAATAGCGGAAGGGTTTCAAAGTTATGCAAGTATTGAAGTTTCTAATTAAATAATTCATATCTAAGTCAAAGATGAAAAATCCAATAACTGTAATGGTATATAAAGCTGCTGAAAGGTGTCTTAAATATATGCATCTATAAAGCTTCATAGCTGGATTTCTAGCCCAGCCTTCTTCTGTACTCTAATAAATCCTTCTCTTTCTTATATGTGTTATCCCATCTTATGTCTGTCACAGAGCACTGGGCTGAGAGGCAGATGCTGGGATCCTCCCTATAGACACAGGCAATAAAAGCCATAATATCCAAGCTTTTTTTTTTTTTTAAGGCTCAAAGTCACAGAAATGTGAAGCTGGAGGTCTGGTGACTGACGAGTAAGTGGGCAGAAAGAATGTGTATGCCTCCAAAGATTATATATTTTAAAATACTTTCCTCGGTCTATTGGTAGTTTAGCATTTAAACTCGTCACATATTTGTTATTGAAAACAATTTTTGACATAAAAAAGCCCTTTTGAAATAAATAGGAAAGACTCTGCTTTTATCAAAAACTTTCTCTTTTTTTTTTTTTTCAGTTTTCAGCATTGACTGACTTGGAAAAATTTCCAGTCCCTTTCCTTTAGAACATTGTTATGATGAAGACTATATAAAAATCGAAAGTATATACTAAAAGACAGAGGTTTTCTTTTCCTTTGGGATTTTTTATCTACTGCAATATATGGTATATCTCGATTCCTTTGAAGTCAATGGGAGCCTTTTCATTGATTTTAATGGCAGCTGGATCAGACCTTTAGTGAAAAGCAATGTACAAAGGCGCCGTGCTAACTTCAGACTAGAAACAAATCCTTTTAGGTGAGTAACACCTAATGGCAGCCCGGGCTTTGCTGGGGGAGGATGATGCCTGGTGTGGCACTATTCATTTCCCGTTTCAGTGCTGGGCTACATGTAACCACCCTTTTGCTGCCCAGATCCTGCTTATTTGGGATAGAAGACAGAAAAGGCTATTTTTCAGAGCGACTTGAGAGCTAGTCGTGAAATAAAGTAGATGCAGGAGACTAGTAGGGTTACGGTGAGGGCGGCTGTATGGGGAGAGGCTGCCTATAATTGAGAAAGCTTTGCCACGTTTGATTCTGGGAAGGGTGTTCTTTCAATGTGGTGTGTTTTGATAAGCGGTATGAGAATTTTTAAAGTCAATAACTTGGTTTATAAACTTCAGCTCAGCTGGACTTAATCCTGCAGCTAGCAAATCCACAGACCAAGTAGCCCAGCTGTGTCCTCATTTGTTAAGATCTTAAACCCAAGAAGACGTCTGGGATGCTGAATTTTATTTTTTTTCTCGCGCATTTATAAAAAGCTTAATAAAGGCAGATAGGAATAAGATGTGCTCTTTCAGTAGCGAAAAGAGGGAGAGGAAAGAGATGCATTTAAATCATCTTTGGGCTGGCCCAAATTTGGGACCTGCGTCTGTAAACCTTATCTCTGCCTCAGGGAAAATACTTGCAGCAATCAGGCTGATTCAAGGAAGCACATAAGCACATGCCTAAGGCTTCTTGTCTTAGGTATATTTTCCTAAACAGGGGTACTTTACTGATTTGAAGCCTGTGCCACACCATCGTATTTTGTAGTGTGAGAGCCTCACCCTGTTACTCCTGAGCAGAATCTTTGGGGACTAATCCTAGGGCTTGTGTGGTTCTCTGTTAAATGAAACTGCAAAGTTGAACACGCACACAGCCCCTAACAGGGCTGGGGTAGTAATGAAGAAGAAATCTTTCTCCTTGCACAAGTGAAGAATTATCAATAATTTGAAATATTTTATATTATTTTCTATACTGGTAATAAATATGATAGATTATTTTATGCATTATATTAATAAACACCGTACTCACTAAAGAAAGAGCCTCGACATGGGCCTGTTTAAGAAAGTCATGTATAGCGCAGCTGTAACTTTTTAAAAAAGCCATCCATTATTTGTAACACCTTTCAAACTGTTTATTGCTTTATATTTAGCAATCACTGGTATTTCCTTCTCTCCTTCTGTTTCCAGCTGAGCTTGATTTTAATATGGCTTTTTTTTGTTTACTTCAGCACAGATGGCGAGATGTATAAGGAGAGCTTATATAGAGAGCCTACTCTTGTTCCCTGTGAAATCCATATGAATTTTGGCCACTGACTACAATGAGTGCAGAAGTGAGCCTGGCATCAGAGATTGCAGTGTTGGATTGCTTTGCTTGTAAGAGGGTGACTGAATGCAGATATTTATGATTGCAGAGAACATAAATAAAACTGGAGCAACCATTTCTTTTCTCTTTTTTCCCCTCTGTTTTCCCAAGGGGACAAGAAAAATAAGTGTGCTTCATTGAAGTAGGTTGCATATAAATTTTAAGTCAATAGAAGGAAATATTTCCTCACACTGCACTGTAGACAGGCTGTTAAGATCACTGCTGCTGTGGGTCATAGACCCAAAGTAGTTCTCAGAGACAGTGAGTTAATTTTGGGGCTTGTGGTCACAAATAGTCAACTCTCAGACTGAAGAGTGCTGAGTAATTCCTGTGGCAGAAGTACAGTGTTTCTGTACTTTCAGGAGGGACGTCATACACTTCTTCTTCATGAACTGAGGGTGAAACTTGGCTCCCAGACAGGTCACAAATTCCCTTCCTCTCCATGGGATAACAGTTTCATGCCCAGAAGTTGCCAGTTGCATAGGACTAGGACAGTTTCTCAGCAAGAAGGAGCAAAACACCGTAAACCAGGCAGTTGTGGAAGTGCCATTGTGATGACTTGGGCAATCTGTCTATGGATGATTTAGGATTTCTGTCGGAAGCTGTAAAGATGACCCCATGAACTTCTCCAGTAGACAAGGCATTTAGCTATTTGCTGACTAAACTTACTTCCACCAGACTAGGGACGATAATTATTAGGCATTAGTGATTGCTAGCCAAGTGCAGACAGGAGTTTGGCAAGCTGAAACCCTCCAAAGGCAGGACAAGAACTGCAGTCCTGGCTGAGCTCTTGGAGTATGCTGCTGGAGTGAGTCAACAAGAGCTGTGCGGAGCCTTGGTGGAAAGGTATTTTGGCCAGTTTGGCCAATATTCTCATCCGGCCAACTTGACCAATAATCTTTTTTGGCTAACTTGGCCAACTTGGCCAACTTGACCAAAGGTTGGCTTAAACAGCTTAAAAAGTCAGTCATTGCTTGTCTCCTCCAGCTTGTGCAAAGTGCTGTGGGGTAGGGCACGTTCACATGGGGTGAGGCAGGCAGAGCTGCCCAGATAAGGTTGATGGAGCAAGCTGGAGATAACAGCTCCTTCAGCAGGGACCATTGTGCTAAAAGAGAACATTTGGATCTTGTTGGAGAATCCTATACAAATGCCTGTACTCTCATGTGCTGCCCCATGGCCTTCAAACACCAGGCTTTGAACCTGGAGCACTGGTGTGGCTGGGATTTGTTAGAAATTGTGCTTCTTGTCGTCTACATGTAGAGAATTGCTGGTGTCAAAATAATTCGGGGCCAACAGTTTTGTTAACTTCTGGTACAGGGAGAAAGGGAGATGGGCAGAGTGAGTGCACTTAACTCTGTGACTCATTGTCTGTGCAGTTGGCCGTCTTACATATCCCAGCAAAAAGGCTTTTATAGAATAGAGAGAGAAATGGAGATTACAGCGCACTTGGTCAGATTACGGATCTTTTATTCAAGTAGGTCAAATTTTGCGATTTATCTACTTATTGGTGTCTCAAAAAATCAAGCATAGCTTTGAAAGTTACGGTATTTACGCTAATGTACAAGTCACTGGAAGATCACTGGCTTTTATTTCACCAAATCACAGAAGTGATAATCACCATAAAGCCCTGCTGCCTCAACAAGTGCTTCCAGTATCTTGTTACCCGGGTCTCAGTACTAATGCTCAGATAACTCTCGGGGGGGGCACCTTGCTGAAATCCGTGTTTGCACAGGAGTCCACACACAGGGAGCTCATTGTAGGGCTGGGGTCTAAAGCCTCATTATATTTTTAAAAATCCAAGGTGTTATGCTATCAAATATCACCAGAATTAAACTCAACTATATTTCCCAGGATAAATGAGCACATTTGCTTTAATATTGCGGTGTTCACATTTAGATTTTCTTTCTGCAGTTTATTCACTTATTTTCTAATTCAGAAAATGCACTAATTTTCAGGTTTGCCTGTTACTGGCATGAATTAGGGTGCTTTTACTGTATGGTAAAATTAAAACCCACAGTCTAGCAATAATATCCCTACTGCAAAACACCCTCCTTAATTAAGCAATAGGACATGAAAGGCTGTATATTTCTGAGTGATTATAGCACACCTCATGTTGTTTTATAAGGCATGAAATCTAATGCAGAGTGACCACCCGAGAATTGTAGTAATTGCCCTAAAAACACTGCCTGGAGTGCCTGGTTGCTATTGTGAAATGCAATCAAGATGTAAAAATGAGGATTAGAGAGAGACCTGTGCATGAAAAAAAGCCCTTCTCAAATATGGCTGTTGCCCTCCATTATACCCTCTCATTCCAGTCCTGTCTTATGCAAAGTTTTAAAAAATGTAACTTAACAGTGAAAGTGCAATTAAAGATTTGTAAACTCATTGTAATCAGCATATTCTTGACATAAAATTGTTTAAGGGAGTTAAACCCCCTTATAGACAGGATCATACATGCTCACCTGGATTCTTTAGGTTTATGTTTAGCTTTTTACAGACCCTCCTTGTTTTCAAGTTTTAACCAGGATTTTTTTGGCATTTAGTTAATCACTTCTACATAAACAATAATTAAATGGCCATCACCTTGGAAACTGGCTGCGACGTTAATCTTGAACTCAAATATAGGGTCTGTTACAGCCAACAAAACAATTAACCCAATTTGTTCAGACCATTAATACAAAAGATAAAACATTCAAAAATCAAACCTTAGGAGAGGCAAACATCGGCCACAATTGTGTTCTCTGCTAAGCTGGGGAGTGCTCCAGTTTTGTGTGTTGATGTGCATAAAGTAATTGGTAAAAACCTGTTCTGCTGGGCTGTTCAGTTTAGGTAAGGATATATGGAGTCCTGTGTGGTTGTGGTAGGTACCACAGAGTGTTTTAACCAGACTACAACTTAGGAAAAATAGTGATTACAGCCTGCTACAGGCTGAATAACAACTTTTGATATGTTCTAGCAGCATCCTGTGGTGATGCAGCCAAGGGTGAACACAGGTAAATGTAGTTTACCCCCTTTAAACTTGGGCAATATTGAGTTTATACCAAACGGGTAAGGATATCTATTTTTTATTTATTACTACACCACTGGAATGATGCCATTTGTGTTCCTTCTGACAACCCTGCAAAACACGTCTGTTTAAATGGACACTTTCGGGCACACTTCAGGAGAGAGGAAGAAAAAAGACAGGGTGACAGACAGCCATAAATACCTTTGCTGGAAACTTTCAACCCAACCTTTCCTTTTTTTTTTTTTCCTTTCTCCATTTTCGTTTTGAATTTTCTTTAATTGAAACCTCAGTGGCAATTCTAGCCTTCATTGAACATTGAAATGCCAATAGAGCTGCTCTATAATGGAGGGCTGTGTAGCAAGACTGTACAATAATATCCTGGTGCAATATAACAGTAGGTAGCTGGGGAATGTAATCGATTTCCAAAAGAACTGGAATGACCCTCCTCGCAGACACGCAGCGCTCCGAAACTCCGCTGACTCCAGCTCCGATCAGTTCTGGTTCACTTCCTTCCTTAAGAGGAGGATGTTTAATCTTATCAAGAGCCGGTGTGAAGCTTTTTTTTTTCTCCCTTCTTGCTTTAAATAGCGTGTGCACCGTTATGTTGTCACCTTTATTTACCTGCCACACTTTACCCGTATGCCTTTATTAGGGGATATTTATGTAACGTTGTAAATGTCAACATTTCTTGGATTATTTCTTTGCGGGACAGTGACTGTGGTCTAATGCCCGATGCCATCACTTGAAAGGGGGGAGGATGGAGCAAGTACTGAACAGGGGAATGATTCAATTTAAGAGAATCCAGGGTTTCTACTGGAGGTGTCCTGCATTTCTGTACGAAGGATTTCTGATCAGAAGAGCTGCACTTCTGCTGGAAGAGATCCTTAATTGTGCATGAACGTACCCTTACTGTGTATATACAATAGCGATGAAACGGTTAGCCATGTTTTTAATGTGCCTTTCAATTTTTAAGAACTTTCCTTATGAAATGCACTTGCTACAGGAGAGACACGTGAATATTTACAGTTCTGAAATGAAATTATTCTTCTGTGTATGTATCCATATGTAGAATCAGGATCTAAGTAAAGTAAATAAGTAAAGTTAACTATGCTTTTGTTGTTTTTTGATTTCTTGGTATCTTCACATGCTATAAAGGTCTTCTAAGGGGTAGCACAAAATTGGGCTTGGTGTTCAGGAAAACCATAACAGACTTCAAGATGAATTTTGAAATATTTCTTATTTGAATTATAAGAAGCAACACAAAATATCGTAGCACAGTGAACATTCTTGTCTTGCAAATACTCATTGTTTTATAGCAGATGTGGCACCGTCTCTCTTTAAATGAGAGACTGCTTTATGAAACAGTGTCACTGATTTAGCAAAGATTTTACACTCACCTTTTTGTTTCATAAACATATTCTTCAGGTTTCTAAACCTGCCCTTTACAGGCAGAAGCGCTATCAGTTCCCTTTAAAATCAATTTAATGTATTTGCATTTCAGATGAAACTGTCAGACAAACCAAGCTCTAGTTTTTAGAGCCTTCTTTTGCTGTTTGCCTGTGCTGAATATGCTGTTTATTACTTCCCTTTTCTTTTTATTTTCCTCATTTCGTGCCACAGTCACCACTGCCTGTCTCAGCTTGGCTTGCCTCTGCTACATTCAGTGATATTTAAATAACGTAATATAGTATCAGGATTTTTTTTTTTTTTACAAAACCCAATTCAGTCAAAGACTTCACATACAAAAGCATAAACATTAAGTAATCAAAGGAACATTGTTTGCCTTAATTTAACTGCATCAGTAAAGTATTGCAGTTCCACAGAAATCCGAATATGAAATTATGAGTCTTTTTTTTTTTTTTCCCAGTTTTTAGTTTCATTTGACCGTGTGCCCAAAGCTAATATTTTAATTAAAAAAAAAAGGGTCAAACAGCCCTTAGTGACATTCAGCGCTTTTTTCCCGTTGTCTGTGTAAATTTGCAGTTCGGGAGATCCGCGCTGCCGCCCTTCAGTTCGGGGCTTTGGCCACCAGAGGGGGGTGCGCGGTGCTCCTGCCTGCCCGCTGCCTGCCCGCTGCCCGCTGCCTGCCCGCTGCCTGCTGCCTCTCTGCCCGCTGCCTGCCCACTGCCCACTGCCTGCTGCCTGCTGCCTGTCTGCTGCCTGCTGCCTGTCTGCCCACTGCCTGCCCACTGCCCGCTGCCTACTGCCTGCCTGCCTGCTGCCTGCCTGCTGCCTGCTGCTTCTCTGCCCACTGCCTGCTGCCTCTCTGCCCACTGCCTGCCTGCCCACTGCCTGCTGCCTGTTTGCCCACTGCCTGCTGCCTGTCTGCCCACTGCCTGTCTGCTGCCTGTCTGCCTGCTGCCTGCCCGCTGCCTGCTGCCTGTCTGCCCACTGCCTGTCTGCCCACTGCCTGTCTGCCCACTGCCTTTCTGCCCGCTGCCTGTCTGCCCTCTGCCTGCTGCCTGTCTGCCCGCTGCCTGCTGCCTGTCTGCCTGTCTGCTGCCTGTCTGCCCACTGCCTGCTGCCTGTCCACTGCCTGCTGCCTGTTTGCCTGCTGCCTGCTGCCTGTCTGCCCACTGCCTGTCTGCTGCCTGTCTGCCCACTGCCTGCTGCCTGTCCACTGCCTGCTGCCTGTTTGCCCGCTGCCTGCTGCCTGTCTGCCTGCTGCCTGTCTGCCCCCTGCCTGCTGCCTGCCCGCTGCCTGCTGCCTGCTGCCTGCCTCTGCTCTGCCTGCCTGCCCACTGCCTGCTTGCTGCCTGCCACCTGTCTGCCTGCCTGCTGCCAGCCTACTACCTGCTTGCCTGCTGCCTGCCACTTGCCTGCCTGCCCACTACCTGCCTCCTGCCTGCTTGCTGCCTGCCCTCTGCCTGCTGCCCACACTTGCTGCCTGCCTGCTGCCTGTCTGCTTGCTGCCTGTCTGCCCACTGCCTCCTTGCTGCCTGCCCACCGGCTGCCTGCCCACTGCCCATGCTTGCTGCCTGCTGTCTGCCTGTCTGCTCCCTGCCCACCCGCTGCCAGCCCGCTGCCTGCCTGCCCACTGCTTGCCTGCTGCCTGCCTGCCCGCCCACCAGCTGCCTGCCCCGCTGCCTGCCTACCCGCTGCTGCTGCCTGCTTGCCTGCTACCTATCTGCCTGCTGCCTGCCCCGCTGCCTGCCTGCCCGCTGCTGCACCGCTGCCTGCCCCGCTGCCTGCAAAGCTGATGAGACGCTGATTTCAATTTATCCCTTTCCAAGTTCAGCGTTAGAGATGTGATGTAGTTCCTCAGATCACTGCAGTGAGAAAGACACCGGACAACCCAGAGCCTCTTCGTTACCCTGCTATTCATCAGGCGTTAATGAGTTGACTCTGTATTTTCCTCATACTAAATAAAGAAGCTCAGGGACTGAGGACCTTGGCAAACCTTCTCACCTTCCACTTTCCCCGGTGTCTGCCTCTTTCACCTGCCTTCTCCAGAATAAGAACGGACAATTATATTAATCTCTTCCTTTCTCCCCTGAAAATCCCAAGTCCTTTTAAAACAAAATATTATGCTGCACACACAGTTCACCTTAATAACAAGAAGGAGAAGACGAATGATACCCAAGAAGTATTTATCATGTCACTGATAGTGCTATTGGTGAACAACGTGCACTAAAAAACCACCTTGACTAGAACAGATTTAAAATGTGCAAATTTCCCTGCATTTAGGGAAACCGGGGAGCTGCTGGGAAAGGCCAGGAAGTGTTTTAAGAATCTGGTTGCAAACAACCGTTAGAACTGCAGATACGCATTTAATGGTTTTAATTCAGTCTTTGAATCTTCCAGGGTTCGTGGGGCAGTCAATAAGGTGCTATGCATTTATCTTCAAAATTAAACCTGACTGCTGAGATTTTGCCACTCCTGTACAGAAAGGTCTCAGTCCTGCACCTGCCCCATTGTAGCTGGACATCCAGGGTTACACAGACCTTGACGGTTGTGGCTGTGTAACTCTTTGCCAAGGATCTTTGTGTTATAAAAACAAGGTTTCAGTCCCAAATGTCAATATTGTCCCAATCTTCCTTTCTTTCTGCAGGTGGCCAACGCTCTGTTTTCTGCTTTTTCTCTCTTCTCCATCCAGAGATGGTCTTGTGGGTATAAAGCCTGTGAAGCGTTTTGGAAATGAATACCGTTATGCAAATCGTTGCTAGAAACAGAGCACAGACCTACGCGTTGTAGATTCAGGCTGAGCTCTCCCTGAGATCAGCTGTAACGCTTGTCTAAATAACAGAACGGTTTACAGAATCGGACAGGTATGCTGCATTTATTTATATAGGCTTTTGGAGACCAAAAGGTGAATTTTGGCATACCAAATTGTCAGCACACTGGCAGCTGAACCCGCTTCTGTCTGTTGCAAAAGTCCTGTTGGATTTAAATGATTTCTTTTTAGCGTGCTCAAGTCCTTCCTCAACCTGCTGGAGCCCCCATTTTAGCTGCCTGCTGGGACGTGGAAAACCACAGCTCCAGGTAAGAGGAGCCTTCGCCTCATCAGGTGGAAAGGACATAAGAAGTGTTTGACATTATTAAACTGAGCAGCGGCATGTGGCACCATGTGGCAACAAAGCAGCTGGAGGAATTAAGTTTTGAAACAAAATAAGGTTAATAAAAGAAATGTTTGAGGTAGAGCTCACAAAAAACACGGGTTATACTAGTTGGAGGTGCCTGTAATCTTGTATCAGGGTACTCAGAGGAAAGGATTGGCTTTCATAGTTCTTCAGCTGAAGTCATCCCAAAAACAGAGCATCAGTCACCCTTGTACTGATGCCGTCTAACTTCAGTAGGCTGGAAAGCACACTTGTATCCTAAAGGTGCTGCCCAATAACTTCTTGTGAAACCATGTTTGCTTAAAGCAGTGAAGGGAACAAGATTGTTTGGGGAGATGCAAGCATTGGGTGAAAAAAACCCCAAATGTTTTGTTCCTGGCCCCATTCATGTAAATATTACCCCTTCCCTGAGCCATAATCTTTCTTAACAGTCCAGATGCTGGATAGAGTTACCGTGGAAAAAGGTGACTCAGGGTACAAGATTGGTGCTGGCCACAGAGTGTCTGAAGTGTGGATAGGCATTGGGCTGGGATTTTCCAAAGCAACCAGTGATCGGTTACCCACCTCTAAAACAGGTTGAGAAAGGGCAGTTCCTGAATATTGCCTGGAATAAGTTGCTCAGCAAATTCAGTTGTGGCTGCTTGTAGGATACATCCTTTGAGAGTGAAGTAGGTCTGCTTTTAGGTGACTTTTCGGGTATATTGCATATATATTTACAGTAGTTGATACAGCTGATTACCATGGTTACCACACAGAAGCATTATGCACCTTGTTTGTAATTTTGGTTGCATGGTTAGAGAAAGAGAGAGGGAGGGATAAAAGGCATATTTGAGAAGTGTAGCCTGTACTTAACTCATAGGGGTCTTGTAAGGTTGAATTAGCTAATATTTTCTGCTTTGCTTTGGAGATGTAAAAACTACTTATGTTTTATTACTGTTATTTTTTTTTTTTAATTTCAAAAAATCTCACCAGGTTTAAGAAGCCGCATTTCTTAAATAGCTTAACCTTTCAGACCCGTAGGAAGAATTTTATGATACAGGAAAACCTTTGCTCCTAAGGAGAAGGGAAAATGGATGATCCAGTAATTAAGGTGCTGAGCTGCACCTGTAAAAGATGTCAGTTAAATTCCTGGCTTTGAGAAGTCTTTCCTGGTAATAAGTCACTTCATCTAACTAGGACTCAGTTTACCCTCAGTGGAGGGTAATGCTTTCCTTTCTCATCTGGTTTACTTTTAGACTGTAAATTCAGAGACTAGAGACTGCCCTCGACTACCTCTTAGCATCTAGTGCAGCTGCAATAAGAAGCTGGTCCTAACTGGGGTTTGTGTTTCCTTAAATAACCATGTCCGCCATGAACAATTTAAGGATGAGCTAACTATTTTTCTTGAGTTGTTTAGGTGTTTTCAGTGGACAGACAGAAAGGTGAAGGAGATGTCATTGTAAATTAGTATTTTTTCTGACTTTAGCTGTACAAAGATTCATAGTCAACGGACGGCAGTTTTATTACACAGTCTTGGGAGCTATTTTATTCTGGTATCTTTAAATTTACCAAGGCGTTAACTAGGGTAGTAAAGAAAATGGCTCTTTTAGGCTTACTGAAGCTCCACACAGACTGGGAAGCCAGATCCTCTGCTTGCAAATGCTCGTGTCATCATTTTCCATCATCTGGACAGCTGTCTCAGTATCCTGATATTAAAGGGTAGGTTCTCACTTTAAAACCTTAAGCAAAGTGGAGAAGGGGTGTCTCAATTACTCCGATTCATCTTGAAATTGAAAATCAGGAGATTAATGAAAGCTTTAGTAGATGTGAATGGGAAGATAGGTAGATAAATAAGCCTTTTCTCAACCCCTTTTGTGACAGGGTTGTGTTAGAGGGCCACCACCCATTATCCTATCTTAGAGCTGCTGGGCAGGATTGATATGAAACGTCAGGAATATAGTCTGTCCAGATTGCAGAGGGCTTACTTATGCTGAGCTCTGAAAAAGTAAAATGTAGGCAGAATATGAGCCAGCAGCTCAGGGTGCAAGTTTTAGTCCCATGGAATAAACTGGAAAGCATGTGAACTCCCTTTGCCATGCAGAACAGCTAAAAATATTGCAGAAATCCAAGCTGAATGCTGGAGGCCTTTTCTTCTTTTTCCTACGAAGCAGATCTCTGGTAAAAATAATTTTTCTGCCACCAGAGAGCTCCAGCAAGAATGTACTCTAAAAGCTGATGGGATGGGCTAGTTGAATATGTTATTTCTCAGAACGTTTTAAAAAAAATATGTTTTTGTTTGCTTTTGTTAAAGTAATAAGAGCTTTGTGTCTCTTTGGTATGTAACCTTGCCTCCAGACTGTGCTGACCAGGTCTCCAAAACAAAGAAGATGAATGCATCCATGTGATCCCTGTAAAAACCACAAACATATTATCCCCGGTACAAATTATTCCGAAGAAGAAAATCTTTTTTTCTCATGTTGGTAGGTATAACATTATATATGGCACTTCTATTAAGAGTTTCTAGAATAGCTACACTGCATAAAAAGGTGAGAGGGATGAATAATTAGGTCTAGGCACAGAAGATGTATTTCAAAACGTTTACCTTAAAGCTGCATCACAGAGAAATGACATCCCGGTTTTAATTTGTCAGGAAACTGGACAAGTGGATGCAAAGGCGTCACTCTCACAGAACACGGAGAGTCCGGCTGCCTTTCTTTATGCACATGCAATGAAATGTCTTTTCTTCTTTTCTCTCTGCTACAGATGCGTCTGAGTCTTTGTTTCAATTACATTGTTTAAAATTAATTGCACTTTTGAAGTTCTGTAGACATGAAGCAGAGGATATTCTGCAAACCCCCTGAATGAAGATATGAATAAAGCATTCTGCATAAATATGCCCAGACTTACAAGCTGGATGAAAAGATATGTGATCTGAAGGTTTTCTTGGACTAGAAGAAGTGGTCCAGGCATCTGAGCAGTGAAATAGTGACTGAGCACTTGGCTTCAATATCTGTAGTTGTGTCTCAGGAAAGAGGTGACAGCAGATACTGTAGATTTGCTAGCAGAGAGAGGTTGCTTCGGGTCACATCACCTCTTGTTCTAACCCGAGGCTGGTTCTTCTCATTTGCCATTCAAAACTGTGGTTTTATAACAAGTGTCAGGACCCTTGGGTCAGCAGAGCAGTGGAAAGGCGGGCTGTCCCAGCTCAGTGTGGCTGCAGAGATGTCTCCAGTGCTGGAGCCAGTCTTCTGGCTGCCTGGCTCGCCTTGGCCATGAGCTCTTTAGCTAGGGATAACGGGGGCTTCGGACAGTGGAGGTGTGGAGGCAATTCCAGCCGGGGCTGGGTGCCTACAGTGTATTGCCTGTGTTTTACTGCAAACTATTTCACGCTACGGGCCTTCTCCTAAACACAGAATTAGGTGGACTCTTTCAAAACTTCATGGGTGATAGCCCTGGAAGTAGAAGGTCTTCATGACTCACTGAGTATTGTCTGTGAGGAATGATTGAAGCCATCTACTCACAATTCCCCTAATCCCCTGCCATGTCTCCGAGACGGGACAGCAGAATTCCTCCGATGAATGTATCAAATGCCATGCTCAAGTCCTGCATGAGGAGTTATTTTTCAGAGTTCTGATAAAGGGAAATGTAGGTTATTATGAGAAATGGATATAAATTTAATAACAAGGTCTGATATAAGCAGGAAGGCTTTTTACATTGTCTGTTTTACTAAGATTACGGACAGCCTCTATAATGTGATGTGCCAGCAAAGCAGAAAAATGTTTTATGCTATTACAGCCTGGTGTTGGGAGTGTGGATCTTCCCTTTTCAGTGATTCAAGTGTTGTGGAAAGAGATTTGTGTGCAAATAGCAGAAACGAACAAACAAACATAAATTCAACAGCTGAGAAAATCTTTGGAGTACTCTGTTTTCCCGGAAAAGCTGGTAAAGTGTGTCAAAGCAAATGCTCCAAAAATCTTACTGTCTCTTCAGAGTTAGTTCAGGAATTTCGCTGATTTAGATAGAAAGCCCTATAGGTGGCACATGGCTTCCTAATACAGGGCTTGGACAGTTTTCTAACTAATGCTTTGCGACCATTTGCAGCCGCGAGGGCGTTATTCACAGCAAGAGGAACAGATGCTGTTGGAGGGTTTGTACAAATGGGCATTTTGAGGAACAACTGCTGTTGAAGTAAGAGGGAAGAGCACTCCTTTTGTGAAAGGGCTGATTTACATTTAAGTCGGTAACCATTGCATTGGCGATTGCTACAGAACATAGACGTAGCGGTTATGCTGAGTGTAGAATTAATTAGTGAAAGCTTTCAAGGTTATGCAGTATTGGGCCAATGTTTCTGGTTTGAATTCAATGGATTCTACAGCAGAACACAGCTGGGTTAAATGCAGGAATGAATCAACCTCAAGAACATCACAAAAATGATGACCAGGTTTCAAACAAAGAGATCAGCTGGGAGACACTTGATAAATGTGTAGAGAGCCTTCCCTTGCTGTTGTTCGGTAAATTGGTTTTTGTTATTGTCTGAACGAAACAATGGCAGAACATTATGCAGGTTCGCAGTGGAGGAGCATCCCAAGGTATCTCAAAAGAATGTGAGGACAGCAAGGTGAAGTACCCACCACTCAGAGCTGGCAGCGCTGTTTCCTCAACTGGTTGTCTTCGATTATGTCATGGTCTCTTTCAGCAGGACCCACTTTTTGCAGTGTGCAAGAAAGGGCATAGGGCACTGAGTCAAGGAGTCTGGTCCACACGTTTATCCTCAGTGCTCAGGGGAAGGTCCCCATCTCATTTACTGAACACTAGTCCAATCTTGTTTCGAACAGAATGTTTTTTCTGCCTTGTAGAAGGGACCGTGGTGTCTGAGTTCCTGATGTATGTTGACAATTTTACCCTTTTCATGTCCCAGCAAGCGCAGGATGTGGTGTCAAGAGTATTTCATATATGAAGGACACAGACATAAAGCAGTGAAGTGATTTATGTGAATCCATATAGGAAGTCTGCAGCAGAGCTTGAAAAATACCACCATGGCTGCAAGTAGAAGAGGGGCTGTAACACTGAGAGGAGTGGTACTGAAGTTCTGATATCCACGCTAAATTTGTTTTGGAGGCTTTATGTCAGACGGGGTCTACTCTCATCCAGGCAAATGAACTCCTGTTGACAGCTGGCGTGCACTTGGAGCACATCCTTTTGTTTAACTTGACCCCCAAAGAGTCCAGTTTGCCTACTCTGAGACCACTCCTGGTGTGACCCTACAGGTGATGATCAGGAGACTTGTTTCTAGTGCACAGTCCTGACTGGAGCTAAAGTACTGCTGTAGAGACACTCTCTGTCTCCTTCCCCACTCAGTTCCCCTACAGTATTTACGGTGAATACCAGGAGGTGCTTCCTACAGTGTCTCTGACATCACGTGTAACACCAGGCAATTACTTGCAGATTATTGATACCGTCCTTGGCTCACTTTTCTCATTTAAAACCTTCCTCTCAGTGAGCTCGCTGCCTCACATGGCTTCAGCTATCTGCTTTGCATCAATGACTTACAAATCTACCTGTTCTCTCCTGACCTCCCCGCCTCTGTCAAGTCCAGCAGCTTGTCATGTTTCTCTCTGAAATTTCCCACTGAATGTCTTGCCCTCCATTTAAACTTCACATGGCAAAAACATCATAGCTCAGTGAGCTGCTTGAAGTCATTACAGCAGGAACCCAGACAGCGATTAAACATAATAAAATTTTACATATGTCTTAGGTTAGTGGTAGAAAGAAAAATGTTTCAGATAATTGAGCTAATTTTTTATTAGGTATTTTATTTCAGTATTGTATTAAATAAGTGTAATTCAGTAACTGTACTTCAAGTGTTTTATAAATGGTAGAACAAAGTTTAGCTGATATAATGTTTAGTTGTGCTTTTGAAATAAACTTCTCAGACATCACAGAAAGCAAACATCCATTCTCATACTTGAGGATCCCTCTTGTCGTGTTTGACATTGTTGGCCAGAAGCTACCTTCGCTTGTCTCAAGGAAGCTGTGAGCCCCAGGGTAATGAACTTAAATGGCGTGAGACCTGCTTTGAGGCAGAGTTGCAGCAGGCAGTGATAGGAAACAGCTCTGCTGTCAGGAGACCTCTCACTGATATGATCCCACACAGATTCCTCTCTCTCTCTCTACTGTTATTCAGTATATGAGTCAGTAAGATTTAAGTATGTCTCAATCTGGGATCTGGGATGTGTAAATCCTCATCCCTGCAGTGGTGACCAAGGTTGTGTTGCCATAAAAAGCCTGCTCATATCTTTTCATTGGAGGGCAGGGCCATTCAGTGACTCAAATGGAGTTACATGTCTTGATGCTGTCAATGCTAAGAGGCACGTCTGGGTCAACGGGAGCTGTTGTGTGACTCATGATGAGCCTGAAGTAGAGGTCAGGAAGGAGAAAAGGACCTAGAAGAGGCAGTACTGTGTCCTGGGGCAGCAGCTATACACAAAGACCCAACTCTTCTGCTTCCTTGGGGAATCCTGTCAGAACCTCCCTGAACCACCTCCCTAACTGTCTGTACTGGGAGCTGAGCAGAAGACACTGTGTTTGAGGAGTTAGTGATCTTGAACAGGCCTTTTCTGCTCTATTTGCCATTGTATTTAGGGCTTGAGATGCCTGTATGCTATTAATATAATCTGTAAGTCATCACGTATTTGGGAAAAGAAAACTCTGTGTGAACTAAGGGGTAGAATGTATTGATCTTGACTGGGAGACCATTGCCGAGGAGCTGGTGATCCACATAGCAGTTAACCTGAGCAGCCTGTGCCACGCTGCATTGTGCTGCACGTCTAGTGTGGCCTCCAGGCCCTGTTGTGCTACAACAGGGACCTGCATGGCCTTGCCTTTATCTAAAAGAGCAGCAAGAAATTGTCATGCAAACTTCCTTTGTGAATAGAATTGTTTTCTTGTAAGAAAATTATATATTAGCTCAAATGACCAAAAAGGAGATGTTTGTCTCTCTGGACACAATCTGTGCAATGTGCTGTGGGAAAATCCATCCAAGGTCTGTGTGATGCTGCACGAACATGGGGTGCCACTGTCTGAAGGGACGTAAGGCTTACCTGCTGTCTATGTTTCTCTTTTTATTCTGTCTTACCGAAACAGTTATCAATCTGCCTTACCCAGGAGCTTGATCATCAAAGAAGAAACTTCACTGACGTGCACTGACAGGGTTGTCCATTTAGGATGAATTGTCAAATGAAAGATTTTGGGCAATCTTCCCCCGTTTCTGGATAAAATGTCCCTAGACCCTCACAACATGGCCACTTATAACTGAGGTTGAGGTTTCGCTTCACCCCATAAGGCAGCATGGGGTGCTGCTCTCTACCAGTCCCCCGGAAACTTACCTTGCCCAACCATCCTGGGCAACGTGTGTCTCTGGGTACTTCTGTTTGTCAGTCCCAGAACTTACTGACTTTTACCTCAACAAGGGAAGGTCTGCTGCGATTAGTAAGGAGAAGAGTGGAGAAATCTCTGATTTGGCAGAAGTCCTCCTTGATTGATTTCCAGATCACAAAAGATAACCAGCTGCCAAGCCTCGGGAACACTCCAAGTCAGCATTCACAGAAGCAGACACCACACGTTTGACAGCTGTTATTCACATTGCTTAATGCTCCACTGGATGCTACAGATGTGAGCGTGGTATAAGAACCTACAGAGGAATGAAGGGGATAGAAAAAAAGCACCAAGTGACAATTTCCCTGAAGAGATCGTTTCCATACTTCCTTCTCTAGATTCTCAATGCAAGTTCTGTTGTATAATTAATAGCATATCACCTTTATTCCCCTACCAGTCTTACGCCTTACAGGCTGTCATCTGAAAACACAAGCGTAGATTTTGTGCTGTGCCGATTTCAGCTAGCAAAGGGTTATGAGAGAGTGTTATAGCAGAATCAGTTATAGAATTTTAATTTCAGATTATTAACCTATATACATATATATTTATAAGCATAGGTTAAGTCAACCCATGGTCCTCTCTACCTTTTGCCTGCTAGAGACAAACAGAGTGCAGGTAGGAAGGTGGAGGAAGGCAGGAACCGCCTGTATGTATTTTGGGTAGCAGAGTTATATGGCAAGAAAGCTCATCTGCAGGAAATGGATCTTTAGCCATGTCCTGTCCTGGGATTTCTCTGAAGCTTCACACCACAATTTATATTCCTACATGAGAAATAACATCTTTCCTGAAAACAGCTCTTTGCCTTCTTTAGTTGGACTTGCCGTACTTCAAAAGACACGTGAGCTCTGAACCCTACCACGCAGGACAAAGCTGTTAGCTGTTGGTATCTAGCCATCCCCTGCATCCTTTTCCTTACAAGCTCATAACAAGGGCTGTAGCAATGAAGCCCAAGATGACTAAAAGAAAGGATGGCTGAGGTTGCATGCTCAGAAGATAAACATGTTGGGGAACATAAGTTCTGTTGTACAGGTATTCCTCAGGGCTGAACATATCCCTACATTTTTCACCTTGTGCCATCATTACAAGACACTGTGAAATCTCACCGTTAAATATTTTATTCTGTTATCTGTGTTACATAAGGCTCTGGAATAAAATCTTGAACAATTTAGCTTGCTTGTGTGTACTGAGCAGTAAACAGATCCAAATTCAAAAGTAAAAGGAGAAAAAAAATGCCCTCGAGAAACGTATGAATGAGCTTGAAAAGGGCAAATAAAACAGCAGAGACATTTATATTGGTCTTTCCTACTGCTCTGAACAAAACAATTATGAGATAAGAGAGGCAAGAATGGGAGGAAATTCTTTCATTTTTCACGTTGGAAGTCCGAAGGATCCAATAGCCTCTTTATGAAGAGCGATAAAGAAGATACATGAACTCAGTAAAGATGTTGTTACAAATATATCGGCCTGTTTGGAAAGGCCAGGAGTTTGGGATTTTGGGGGGCTTTTTTGTTTTTTGGTAGTGTTTTTACTTTTTATATAGAGCTGTCACCTAAGTTTTTAAGGGTGGGTTAGTTTTTTTTTGTCAAGTGAGCAATAACTGACAAGAATGGTTTGTTATAACTAGCAGAGAATCCTTTTATTTAGGATTTGGAAATGATATGAAAAGGAGGCAGATGGGAACCTGAATTTAATGAAGCTTAAATAAGCAAATATAACATTGGGCAGCTTTTACTCAAAGTTAAAAGCAACTATTCCTTGTTCTTAATTTGAAGCTTTAAAAACCAGAATGCATCTGCTTGATACAATGATGCTAAAAATGGTGGCTGATGTTCAGAAGGGAAATTTATCACTTTTTTTGCTTTCTAGTTTGAAATATGTGTTTTTTTTAAAATGGTGCAGGGAAACCCATCCTTCTACCAGTTAAGGGATCATGTTCACAGCATCATGGCACTTAAAAAGCAATAAAAGTAATGCATGTGTATTTTTTCCTGATTTTTCTGTCTCTTGTCTAAAGAAAACAAAATAACATATTCCAATACAGAAATGTACCTACCAGCCTACTAGGGACTGTGTAATTCCGTGAATGAAAATCCAGGCTTAGGAACAATTGTAAGGTCTCCACAACTCTTCCACTGTCCCCCCTACCAAAAACTTTTTTCTTAGCAAAATCTGGCAGTCTGAGTGATGTGTGTGCTGCAATAACTTTTACTAGTGCTGTATTCCCCTATCATAATTAGACATCAAAAATGTTTAGACCAGAAATCTCTCCACGTCAAGAAATCAAAAATTAAGTAATTCCATAATCTTTTAAAATTATTATTGGTGTAATAACCCCCTCTGGGGATTAGCTACAGTAGCAAAGCCTGTGATTAAGGTTCCTCAGCCCTTATCATTGTTGAATTCTGTTTTCAGCAGTTTATAACTTTGCCAGACTGTAATAATTTGGATTAAAACTTTCCCAAAACGTGAAAAGCGTCTGTGTTTAGCTGAATATTTTAGGAAGCTTTCAAGAAAAATAAATCAGCACTTTTCAAAACTGGGTCAGGGAAAATATGTTTTTTTGCCAATATTTAAACAAAAATATTACAGTTGTTTTATTAACAAGTTTTTGCCTGCTCTGTTCTTAACTGTTATTTCCAGCAAGGACTTCAAATTTGGCAGGTAGATTGTCTGTGTGTCAGGGAAGTGCTGTCCTTGTGCACAGCTGCCTCCATTTAGCCAGACTGTTAGTTTCTGAAACATCTTTGTATGCATTTTTGTCACTGGGGGGTTATTGTAGGTCCTAAAGATTGAGCACCCTGAGAAGTTGAGGCAAGTTGGGGACTGCTGCAGTGTGAATGGCTGAGATGTGAATCATAGAACGGTTTGGGTTGGAAGGGACCTTAACGATCATCGAGTTCCAACCCCCCCTTGCTGTGGGCAGGAACACTTCCCACTATACCAGGTTGTTCAAAGCACCATCCAGCCTGGCCTTGAATACTTCCAGGGGTGAGGGATCTACAGCTTCTCTGGGCAACCTGTTCCAGTGCCTCACCACCCTCACAGTAAAGAATT
>JAOXJM010000023.1:110808341-110819184 GCA_026413425.1 Tringa solitaria | reverse complement strand
CTCCAACAGGTCCATGTCTTTCCTGTGCTGAGGGCTCCAGAGCTGGATGCAGGACTTCAGGTGGGGGGTCTCACCAAAGTGGAGTAGAGGGGCAGAAGCACCTCCCTCAACCTGATTTTTGTACAAGGACAAACTGCAGCTACACCTGTATGAGTAAGCAAGGTCAGGGCACATGTCCCAGTGCTGGAGTACTGTAGTTAATTTTGTTATATTTGTTATATATATTTGTTGTTACAGTTTTGACCTGAATAAATCATCACACTCCCAGAAGACGCTCAGGCATGGCCCTGGCTCTCGTGTGTGTCAGGGACTATTTGCAAGAGGCAGTTTAGGTGTAAACTCCCTATTTTGGGGTGATGGGGAAGTTTAGCTGTTTTCAAGTGAACCATCCCATTCCATCTGGATTTAGTTATAAATCACATCGGAAAAATACCCATTTATTCCCCCCATCCACACCCAGAGGCTGAGAAACAGTGGCTACTGTCAGCTGCTCTCTTACCTCTGCTGGCAGGCTCTATAGAGCAGAATTGGAGGTTTCTGTTAGGCTGGGAAAGAAGACAGGAGGAAATGTGATGCTATGTTATTTTACTGTTTTTTTAAAGACTCAAGTTCATAAATTCTTCAGAAGTTGCATATGAAAAGAAAACCCGCGGCAAAAGAATATCTGGCTGCAAAAGGGAGGTGATGTGGCATGAGAGAATGGAAGAGGCTGTGCCATGCCAGGCTGTTTGGTGTGGCTCTGACTCTCTTCCTTCCCTAGTTAAGTCAGAACTGCCTTAGGAGAGCAGAGTTAGACCAATGCTTGTGGTTTTGCAAGCTGCAGACCTCAGGATACGTCCCGTTAGGGAGTGTTGGCCACTGGCTCTTCTCTCTGAGAGCAAACTTGGGCCCAGGATGCCCCCAAGACTGCACACTTTTTGCTGGTATTGCTGGTATGGGCTCACAGGCTCCTGGCAGGGCTTAGTTCAGGCTCTGAATGAATGCACTGCAAAATGGGTGGCCAACAAATAAGAGGGTGGGTTGGTACTTGGTTACTAACTGCCTTGGCGTATTCTGCAAAGCTCTTCTCCAGGCTTGACATAGACCTACAATCGATTGTATATGTTCTTTAGGTGTTTGTGAGGAAGGTAACGTGTTTGTGGGTAAGGCCAAAATATAAGCAAAGCATAGGAAATACTTTTATTTCCTATGATGGTTATAGAGGTTTTCATATTTCCAACAAAGGGGAAGAACATCAACATAGATACATCAACATAGATTGCGTATTGATAATGCATGTGTGCTAGAAGTTCCAGTGTTGTCTTGAGTTGATTATACCTATAGGTGGGGTTTACCTCTTTGACAAAACAGGGACAACAATGTCATGCCCATCTGTTGTTTTACCTATTTGGATTTTGAATTATAAATGAATAACTCAAGTATTGGCTGCTTGATGTGTGTGCACATGTATGTATGAACTCATATGACCATCTCTTGCATCAAATCAGAAATCAGAAAACTTCTGTTTTATTTATGATTAAAGTACAGTAGTGAAGTGTAGTTGTGCATAGAAAGGACTACAGCGCCAAAAGTGACAGCAGAAGGATTAATGCTTTCTCCAGGCCCTTTTTCTCTTAGAAATGATTGACAAAGTAATTTTCTTCCTGTACTTTAATAAAAGTGTATACATTATACACACCAATAAATCCTCACTGGGCCAATTACAGATCACATGACTTATCTTGTCACAGCACCTAATATCCAAACAATAAATTAAAAGGTATGCTTTATATGCAGATTTGCATATGAGGATGTTTTCCAGTCCCCAGACTCAATTGTCTTATGAACACTACAACATACAAGAAAAAGAAACAAGCTGGCTAGGATTTGTGACTAATAAATCCTGGCTGGTGGAACAAACTGCATCTGTATGACTTACAAGGGTGTGCTGTATAAGTAACATTTATTTTACATACTGAAATTATATTGGGAGATGAAATACTGAACAAATATTGAAGCGCTTCCTTCTGCACAATACTCCGCACACATGCAAAGACATATTAGCTTTATATATGCAACACAATATATTTGATTCCTATTCATACCACTTTGCAATGTAAAGGGCCCTTTCTATAAATGAGAATCTCACTTGTTTTTCATTTCCAGGTGAGGAATTTAATGGGGAGTGGGAATTCTAAAATTTGCTTTCATCCTAGTGGTACCTGCTGAGCTTTTGAAAAGCTTTGATTAGATCCGAATGTATGGTTTCTGAGAATGGTTCTGGTCTAAAGGCACAGGCATGGCTGTGGATTTTCCTTAATGACGGCTATCAGTCTTGTTTGTCCTAAACTAAACTCTTTAATGGTATGGAGCCAAAAAGCGGGGCATTTGTCTTTATCACTATCCTAAAGCACATTGATTCATAAGATCTAGTGCAACATGTGCAGCATTCCTCCCATTTTCTGGTGTGGCATGACCCATGCATTGTGCAGACCAGCTTCATTGGAGGAGAAACCTCCCCGTGGACATGTGGAGGTGATGGATTAGGTAATGGTTCTGCACCTCCAGCAGGCTTGGCAGTGCAAGTGCCTGAAGGGAAACAAACTGTTCAGAATAATGGAGCTGAGATGGTTGTGCTGGAGGGAAATGGGGAAAAGATTGTGTCCTCTAAAACACAGTCCATTTCTGATTCTCCTCCTGAGCAGTGAATCATCCTGCTGTCTCCTCCTCTGACCTCCTGGCAAAGCCACAGTTTAGCTCTTTGTGAGTCTATGAATAGAATTACCCATTTGTTGCACTCTTGTTAGTTGGGAGAACTTGTCTGAAAGAATAAATTGTTGGCCAGGTTTTTAGCATGTGCAGGATATCATTATGAAAGTATGCACATGTTTGGTTTTGGAGAGTGTCTAGACTTTGTTGAGGGAACTGAAATTGTATAGCCCCTATAAGCCCAGCTAGCACACCCCTCTCCATATACATCAATAATCACCCTAGAAGACAGGCCACAACAGATTAGGCTTTTTATTCTTGCCCCTTTCATTAATACAGTCTGCTAGTTCAGACTCAAAATGTGTTTAAATTACTGTGCCTTTCAACTGTTTTAGACTGGTAAGATATGTTATTCTGGCTCTAAATATTTTATTTAAACTAGTGCTTTCACAGAAACATTAGGCCCTAAACATTTCATTGCAGAAGAACCTAGAAATAAGTAGTTAAAATTAGTTTTTTCATCAAAACTGCAACAAATACAGCCTTAGACTCAGTGATGCCTATGAGACCACACCTTTCATGAAACGTGGATCAGCATTGCTTGAGCTCCATTTCTGCAGAGCCAGCAAAGGGAACACTAATATACCTGCTCCATAGACTAGTGCAAGGCAATGTGTGATGCTGGTGTTCAAAGAAGAAACTAAACAAATGAGGAGTTTTTGCTCTATGTGCCATTACAGAGAAGAAGAAACAGAAAGGAAAAATGTTAACACACCCCAGTCTTTTCGAAAGCATTTTAAAGGGGGGTGGTGTTTCTACCTAACTTTAGACACCAGTCTTCGGAGCTTAAGTTCGGAGATGAGTACCATAAGCCTCTTTTGCTGTTCAGTAGAGAATTAGAAACTCCTTCAAAGGATGAATCAGCACAGCAGGTGGTTTGAGATACTCTTCAGAAGAGCCAGTCTTTCTCCAGCATCAATAGCTAGAGGCTTGGATGACCAGCCTTCTTTCCCATTTGTAATGACAGCCACTGAATCACACAACAATAATCCCTGTCAGATCACACAGATACTAATTTATGACACATTAGCTTCCAACACCTAATTAAGGGCGGTGAATAGAGTTAAGTGTGTTGCTAACTCTGCAGTGTGCTTCTTTCTTATTGCACCGCTGACTTCAAGAAGCAGTCAGCACTTCACAGGCTGTTACGTGGCAGTGAAATCCCATTCCATTGCACTTGGCAAAGATAACATATTTTTGGTTATCATGGGAGCATTGTAGAATTTATGGTGTCTTTTGCTCTTCATTTTCTTGCTTTTAAGGTTTGATATTTTTAGCCAAGTTTCCTAAAGAAACAAGGCTTATGCCATCATACTGTCTGTCAGCTCCCTCCTTATAACTTCCGAACCTGGGGGCCAATTTCAGCTCTATTTGACAGAGGAGTAAAGGTTTCAAAGATATTACATTCCCACAAGTATTGTGAAAATCAACAGCTTGGTAGATGAGAGAATATATCATTGCTCCAGCTGGAGTCATGTCAAG
Organism: Tringa solitaria; assembly: GCA_026413425.1. Classification (NCBI taxonomy): domain Eukaryota; kingdom Metazoa; phylum Chordata; class Aves; order Charadriiformes; family Scolopacidae; genus Tringa; species Tringa solitaria. The sequence goes on along the minus strand of JAOXJM010000023.1, from coordinate 110,814,954 downwards.
GACAGTTCAGGTTTTATTTATTCCATTTGGCAATGTCCACCTGGCCAGTCCCCGTGAAGCGGCTGGTCAGTGCGAAGTAGTGCTGAGCTAACCACAGCCCAAGTCATCTTTCACCCATCTAAGTGGAGAAAGAGGGTCTGGAGGTGGCTTTGGGAAGTTGAGAGGTATTTTATGCCATAGTGAAGGTTGAGGAGTTGTAATAATGGTAGCGGTACGTTTCAGAAGATGGGGAGGAACTGTAAATATTCCGGAGTGAGGGATTTTGGAAATGAGACAAAATGAAATTCTTTACTCACCAAACAACCTCCCCTTACTGTTCTATGTTTTGTTTTATGTATTTAAGTGATGATATAATAAATAACCTGATGGCTTTAAAATGGGGGTAGGAAGGAAAACCACTGACACAGAATGAGATGCAAACACACCTCTGTGTTTGTAAAAAAGGAAGAAGATGCCTTTAAGAGTGCATTGCAAGCAAATTCATAAAATGATCTGATAATCTGCTGGTCTATCATCTTTCCTTTACCTATAGATGGAATTAATTAGCAAATGATCTGTATGGAAAATATTTCCTATCAAGTTTTGCTTATTCTTTAGCCTCCAGTAATGATCTTCAATAAGTTTTCTAATGATGAGATGTTAGGATCAGAGAAACAGCAGCACAGAACCTGTTAAATTATTAGTCTGTTCCAGTATCTAGTCTCCAAAAGTCACCATAATGAGGTACATCTAGGGAGGGTGCAACTAATCTCCTAATGAATAACTGTACCAACCAGACCTTTGGGAAGATTTCCTCTTAACCCCCAACAGTCAGTGATAGGCTTGTGCCCTGCAGCAAGAGGGCTTATGTCCATAATGAATTTATATTTCCGTCATTTAGCTATGGACAGTCTTATTAATAATATAAATGCAATAACTCAATGTTGGGATTAAAAAAAAAAGAAAAGGAGAAGAAAGTGTAGGAAAGAAACTGCTACTGCTCAGTGAGCACAAGGATGGAAAAATTGGAGTTTGCAGATGTGACAAAAACACCAGCGTCTAATAAAATTGCTTTTATTAGCCTAATTTGCCACATATAGCGCAAATATTTAACTTGAATGAGGCATGAATTAGTAAAAAAATATGTGCTGTACCATTTAAAGTGCTATACTTGAATAAAATAATGTATATCTTTTCATATGCAGTCCTTGAAGTCACACTACATACATCTTTAATTTCTTCAATTAAGAAAAAAAAGAACAAATGGAGTTAGATTTTAATTATTCATAGTTCATTTGAGAAAAATCTTTGTAAATGAGAGGAAGGAGAGTTGTGCTATCTATCACAATGAGGAAAAGAATAGATAGAAAATCCACTCTATGAACTATTTGACAATACATAAGCTTCTGCCTTCATTAGGTACTGCAGCCCGATGTGTAAAAAGAGAGAAGCATTATAGGAAGAGCTATTTGCGAGACCATGTCATGGAAAGCGCTCCCAAAAATACTGAACTGCTGGTTGAAAAGTAACTACAGTGCACATTTCATAGAGTCCTACTAAGGGAGGTGGGTGCAAAAATGTCCTTGAAGCTTGTTAATAAAAAGATGGGAATATAAGGAACTGCCATATTGGATCAGGCTTAAGGTCCATTCTGGCCAACTTTGTCTTTGGCAGGGGCCAAAGCTAGCTGAGTCAGCAAACATATGGGAATGTTGTAGGAGATGTGTCCAAGAAAGTTCATATTCACCAGAGTTTGACTTAAACCTTGGAATATTTATTCCTTCCAGCACACTTTTTAATGTTGTTGTTCAAAGGAGGGATATTTTTGTTGTCAATAAGAAAGCAAGATCCTCTTTGGGTTTTGCTAGGCTATTGATCTCAAGACTGCTTTGCTGCGGTGAGTTCCACAGTCTTATCATGCAGTGGATGAAAAATGATTACTCTCTATCAGCTTTGAATTGATTATCTTTCATTTTCATTGAATGTCTCCTTGGCAAAGGAGAACAGAGCCAGCAATCTGCCTTTTTGAGCAATTCATTATTTTATATGCTTTTATGTAGGCTTTCTAGGTCTTCTAATTTGCAAAGTCAACAATCCAAGTCTTTTCATTGTGATTTTACGTAAGTGACCTCTGTGCTCTTAATGATTTTCAACCTGTCTCTGAACATGTGATTTTTAATAACTTTTTTGAGATGACAGGCTCTGATTTGGATACAATATTTTAATGGCACATCATTATTTCATATACTGGTATTATGATTTTTCTTGTTATTAAATTGCATCTGCTTGTTTAATTGCAATTGCAGTCTTTGTTACATGGTCACAATCGTAACTGATCTCTTTCTTAACATAGTTTAAAGCAGTTCATGTTGTATGAGTAACTCGATTTCTTTCAGTTTGATGCATATTACTTTCCATTTCCCAGTGGTGAATTTTATTTGCAATTGTGTTCATTAAGCTAAGATCTGTATAGGTTAAGTTTCTTTGAGAATTCCTGAAATGGTTCCCAGTCCTCAGTTATGTAAATAATATATTGTCATCTGCAAATTGAGATGCTTCACTGTTCATCTTCCTGTTCCAGGTGTTAATAGGTATGTTAAATAATGCCAGTGACAATGTAAAATCTCAAGGCATCTGCTGTTAAATTTTTAACTTGGCCATTAATTCTTACTTTGTTTTCTGCCTCTTAGCCGTTTCTTAATTCATACTGATACTTTGCCTCTGTATGACTTTCTAAGTTCAGAACTAGCATGTTGTTAACAACCCTCTCAAAAACTTTGTGTAATCAAAGGAATCTTTTCTCCTTTACCTGCTAATTTATTGACACATTTGAAGAATATTAATAGACTAGTGAGGCAGAGTTTCTCTCTGCAGAGTTTATCCTAATTAGATATTGTCTTATCATGATTTATCAGGTAGCATATTATTACATATGCAGTGTTTATTTTAAAAAATTATCAAGATATAACACTTTCCAGTGTGTAAGTCTAGCCTTTTCTATAGTATAGAGGCAGTGTCTGCAATCCCTCAAAACTGCAGTAGAGTAGCTATCTTGAAAGAGATTGTATATTTTGCTTTCAGCTTGGCCACTTCATTCTTAAAATCCTTGGAAGACTTGAACTATAACCTCCTTTGTCCAGAAAGTCAATCAGTACAAAGAGAGAATCAGTATGAAACGAAGTTTACAACACTGGTTCCCAAAACCGAAATGCACCTACAATAAAGCTGAGTCCTTGAGCAGAACCCCAGATAATAAAATCTGTTCCTGATGAGACAAATGTGATCATTTCTCTGATATGTCCCGCGCATCAGCCACCTTAAGAAAGAGCGATTGTAACATCTCCTGTGGGAGTGCCCAGAAGTGCGAGCTTGTACAAAATGCAAAGGTCCACTTAGCAACCAACTCCTTGAGCTGAGAGCACATGCATTGCTGCTCTGCAGACTACTAAGTCTGCCCACTCACCACCATGGAGAATCCGGAAAGCTGGTGGTAACAGGAGAGCACCAACCTGTTTCCTTGGGAAAATATTTTCTCCTCAACTTCCCTGAACTGGGGCAACTGAGGTTAGTGATGAAGTTGCATCTGGATTTCACCATCTGAGATGTGATGGAGCATCCTGCTGGCTGGTTTTTGTCAGAAATGTTCTGATATCCTCTTCAGCTCGGATTTCTTAATATGCTTGGCCTTCTACGTTGCTCTTTTCCTGGAGAGGCCAAAGATCTAAATTTGTAGTTGCTGTGAATGTTATTTTTGAGGAATGTTTTAAGATGACCTACTGGACCCAGATATTTGGTCTAATAAAAAAAAATTGTTGAATTACTTTTTAATCTTTCTTTCTGTACTTTAATTAATGTATATGGTGCCTAGAGCAAAGGAGGCCAGGCCCTTCCAATTAAATTGAAATTAATAGTAATAAAAAAATACAGAAGACAGGAAATAAATCAGAAGCATAAGGATCAAAATATATCACATTCTTCTTGGCTTTCTCTTACCATATGTAGGAGTGCTAAGTCCATTCCCAACTTAAAATATATTCTGGAACTGTGTCAATTTTCTGCTAATGGAAAACTGCAGAACACCCCAACTCTGTGGTGGTCCATAGCCACATGAAACTAGGTAATCATGACTTTCTTCAGCTGAATGGCTGGATAGAAGGAAGCCAATAGCCAATAGAAGGAAGATACAGTTATGTTTTAAATTTGTCACATCATGTTTTTTTCCTTGGAGTTTTTGTTTTGTTTCCCTAATGACTTTTTTTTTTTGACACAAATTATGCTGTTTTCAATCCAAAGGCCACCCTCACGTGTCTGAGAAGAGCCTCTCTGACATGAGTGGATCATCTTGTATGAATAAGAACATCTATTACAAACACTTATTTGTCATATTGGATCCCAAATGCTATTGAAGCAACAGTTGTCCCTATTGTGAAGAGAAGAGACTTGAAGTAAAGTAGTGGAACAAAGGATTATATAAAAATAGAAAACCTTCTGTATGAAGTGTGCGTGCCAGGAAATTATTGCTCCTTTTTACACAAACCTTGACTTGCACAAACGTGCAAACACACAAATGATCACTCACAGTGTCATAGGCTAACAGTAATGGGATGCTGAAAATGACACCACCAAAAATTAGTAACATCACAAAAAACAACATAAGGTTTGCAGAAAAACATTGTGAAACTGTTTTGCAATAACATAAATTGTGAGTCCTCATGGCCCAAAGTAAAAGGAAATGTTCATTTTTACATCAGTGCAAGAGAAGTTTTGAACATCTTAAGCAAAAGACAGTGGTGATAGGAGTTACAAAACAGCAACTTATTTTAAAAATGTTCATATCTCACTGCCTGAAATGATCACATAAATCTGGATTTAGGAATATAGATTTAACTTGTTTTTCAGATTTGCTGAAAATATAACACACAGTGAAGTGCGTGTGTGTTCCCAAAAAGGTACAGCAGATCTGTGTCCTGGAAGACCATATTCTTTGGTGAGGAACATAAATCTCAAATTACTGCCTCTCAAAGCAATGTTCCTCCAGATTATTACACTGAGCCCTGCACATACTGGAGCCTGAGAGGCTGAAGCTGGGGAGTGCCTGGAGCAGAGGCAGTTCAAGTAGGAGCTGTTTGCCGGTTCTCCATACTCTAACTGATGTTGCAAATATTGGTATTAGATTTATGTAACTTCATCACAGATTGAGAAAATATAATACAAAGATAGTAACAAAAATTCGGTATCTTTTATATGTCTGAATTTCTTCTTCTGCCTGTCTTACAATCTATTTCTTTCTTCTTAAACGTCTTAAACTTCTTTCATGCTGTCTTAGTAATATAAATGTGATATTTTCCATCTCTGAAGCTCCTGTCATTTAAACCATCCTTACTATATCTCTTTGTCTTCTTGTTGCTTCATCTAATTGGAAAAACATGTATTTTCTCCAATCTCAGAAAAGCCTATTGTTCAGCCACCCAGGACAACTTAACAACCAGCCTGGACAAATGTAATTTAATTACTTCTTCCTCACTGGCTAAGGTGCTGACCTGCATTTAAAGATCTTGGGTGTTCTCCAACCTCATGCTGAAAAGAAAACTATCTTCCACCTCAGTTTCTTTTAAGTGCTGCCTAACAGCAGGAAAAGAAAAGATGGCTTTGTTCAACCAACCATTTTCTCAGCTTCTACCTCTGTCTTGTTCGCCAAGTGTGTCTCCTTAGCAAAATAATGACAGTGCTGACATACATCACAGAAGAACCAGGAAAGCTATAGTTCTTTGCCAGAAAGAAAATTTGCAAATATTTTCTTTGGGAAAATCACCTGGGAAGAACATGCCTAGCTTTTAATTGATCTTTAATTCTCTTTCAAAATGCAGATTATTTTTGCAGCTTCATTTAACTCTAAAATAGGTTTTAAAAGACCAGTTTCTTCTGGCCCTCTTCACCAGTGGTTATTGCTCAGAGACCTTTCCTAGAGTTTCAAGATGTAGCAGGAAAAAATCAGTGACCGTATTTCCTTGTCCCTGTCAGATCCACTAAGGATGCAAAAGTCGTTTCCTTCCAGTTCCTCACTTCTGTACAACAAAGGCAACAATTACATGGTACTTATTCTTAAGAGATGGACTCAGTTTGATAGTTGAGTAACACCCATTCCTGAAATGAGAAATCACCTAATCTATGCTAACCACTTTATTTCTAGAAGATGCAAGACAACTTGTCTTTTCAATTATCTTCAAGATGGGAAGAGGGGTAAAAAAAGATAAACAGAAAAAATTCTGTTTCACTGATTCCCTTACCCAGCAGCGAAATCATAACTAAAAGTCAAAATACCTTCGTGTTTGCAGAGTCTGCCTTGGACTTTGTGGAGGATCACTTGGATCACAACGACCCCATGCAACGGCACAGGCTTGAGGAAGAGTGCCTGGAGCTGCTGGCAGAAAAGGATCTGGGGGTGTTGGTCAAGAGCCAGCTGAAAATGAACCTGCCTGAGTGTGCCCAGGTATTGCATCTTGTGCCCAAGATGGCCAACAGCATCCTCACCTGTATCAGGAGCAGTGTGGTAAATAGGACTGGGGTAGTGATCGTCCGCCTGTACTGGGCACTGGTGAGGCCCCACCTCGAGTGCTGTGTCTAGTTTTGGGCC
>JAOXJM010000023.1:110785831-110807950 GCA_026413425.1 Tringa solitaria | reverse complement strand
ACAACCACCTGAAAGGAGGGTGCAGAGAGGTGGGTGTCAGTCTCTTCTCCCAAGTAACAAATGAAAGGAAGGAAGAAGAGGAAATGGCCTCAAGTTGTGCAAGGGAAGATTTAGGATGAATATTAGAAAAAATTTCTTCACATAAATGGTTATCAAGTATTGGAATAGGCTGTCCAGGGAAGTGGTGGAGTTGCCATACCTGGAGGTATTTAAAAGACATGTAGACATGGTGCTGAGGGACCTAGTCTAGTACTGGACTTGACAGTGCTAGGTTAATGCTTGGACATGGTGATCTTAAAGGTCCCTTCCAACCGAGACAATTCTATGACTCTATGATTCTGTCTCTCAGCCTGGGTTCATAGGTGCACTTAAAGCCAACCTTATTGAAATCCAAATGACTTAGTCTCACTGGCTAGCTCCAGGCAGTCAGAGAAATGTTCTCTGCAGTGCACTTTTCCATCCTGGTCCTTCACACCCCCACATTTGGGATCTACTGTAGCCATCCCTGCCACCCAGGCTGGGGTTTCATTTATGATGAGGACGTAGCGGGGAAGGGGCAGTGGCAATGGGAACATGCAGCATACTTGCTAAGCTGCCAGATTCCCCCAGTTTGGATACAGGTCTCACTGACTGCTGTAAAAGGGGCATGCTAACACTGTCTTCTCAATCTCACAGCTGTATGGGGAGGAAAAATCCATTAAAGTTTGTGATTTGCTGATATACTATGGTTCTGGGAGCCACAGAAGTACCTAAGATCGACAGCTAATTGTTACAATTTTGGCAGTACATCCCATGATGAGGCACACTGCGAGCTCTGTGAAAACTCTTTTTTTAATAGATGATTTACTAAAGCTATTCAAAATATACAACTTTATTGTTTGGTGTATTCCAGAAGCCTAGAGGCCCAAATTGAGCGCGAGAGCCTGTTGAGTTTCATGCTGTCCAAAATGATATTAAGAGATGTACACGCACACTGCCCTGATGAGTCGAGTATATTAGCTGAGAACTGAGGATGTTTTGTCATTGCAGTTTTATTGATGAGCTGAGACTCAGGAATATGAAGTCTAACTCCCAAGGTCACACAGCGAGACTCAGCACAGCCAGGACTTGAATGCACTGCCATGTCAGATCTGTGGTCAGGCACAAGACTATCTTCCCCCAGTACTGTCTTATTTTTTAAAAAAAGCAGATAAGTAAGTGTCAAGTTCCTATTGCTCCCAGACATCAAAAGTATGCATAACTGATCATTGTTTTTTACTGCATTTACTGGTTCTTTTGCTTGGAGTATCTGTAGTGTGTGATGTGTTAAATAGCATCAGAGGAGCCTGCAATCATGGTTTGGAGACCTGATGAAGTGGCTACACCTATATGACAAACTAAACAGTGCCTTTGGCTCTGGATGTGGCAAGATAGTACTGGCTCTGTAACACAGGATAGCTGCATCTGATGTACCTACTGGGAATGGACCATGGTTCATATGAACTCCTAAACTGTGTCTCCAAGCTTTTTTGGGGGAGAAAGCTAGTCAGCTTTGGGTAAAAGTATGCCACGTGCTGTTCAGACCATTTAATGGGGTAGACAGTTGGGTTCCAGGGCCTGTACCCTGGCACTGTTTAATTTAGAAGTACAGATGTAGGCAACAGAGTGAGTTGAGGTATCTTGAATGTAGATTCTTTTTGTCCTACACATACTCCATCCTCAGACAGCTCCTATTGGGTTTCTGTACTTTAGATCAAGATTATGGCTGAAGGAGTCAATGCTGAGATTAATTCATATTCTGCAGGTTGCTTGAAAAGCCAACCCAATTCTTAGGACAGAAGAAACAATCAAAAGAGAAAGAATATGAGATAATATTAGACCTTCAGCACTATGATTGCTTCAAGCAGTGCAAAGTTACAGTGAAAAACTGCCTTCTCTTGCGCTCACGCACAGGCATAGACACATGCAGAGAAAGTATGTAACAGATATAACAAGAAGCCTAGTGCTTGCTGGTAAAAAATGTCACATTTCATAGCTTTCACATAATAGCCATCTTTTTTGAAACTGAAATACAACATCCAAATGTCAGCCTACTCCAGGTATCTTCAAATCCCTTTCTGATTTTTTTATATGTTATTGCTCAGTATATTGCATTTTTCATTTCCACTTGCTGTGATATCATGGCATTTGATTTTGTTCTGGCCAAGAGGCCAAGAAGCTCAATTCAGTGTCAGGTGTCTCACTGGTCCATGGATTTGCCAGTGAGACACCGTGGATGATTGATGTAGCAAGTGTCCCACCTTGCATGCAATAGGAACTCATAACCCCCACTAGGAACTCATTCTCCACTTGGTTTGGGGCCAGGAGTACAAATCTGTTCTCATGCTGATGTCTTCTGGCTTTGTGACCCAAAACCTTAGTACATCCTTGTTTGGTTTTTTTTTTGGGTTGGTTTGTTGTTCCCCTCTCTCTGCCCCCCTCTTAAAATTTTAATGTCAGGGGACCTTCTTTAATGTATTTCTTTCACAGATGAAAGAACCAAGCTCCTTATTTATTTTTATGAGAATGTATGTAGCTTTTTCATCTTCAGTATTTGAGCAGTGACTAGTACCTTTTTATACAAAGCAGCACGGCACTCCCCTCCTTCTCCCCTTCTTAATGGAAAAGTAAATGCTTGTTCTTTCCTTCTACCTGATGCATGCCTTCAAAATACTATAAAGATATGAACCCGATGGAGTTTCTAAATTATAAAGCAGGAGTTCTTTTATATTACCGTGAATAACAACTGGAAATCTAGTTCTTTATAATAAGTTATTTATTCTCCATTTTGAGGTTTTATCCACACCCCAGGAGGTGGCCATGTATATTTCAACAGGTGCTGCATCAAGATTGCTATGATACTCTCAAACCATATTAGATTGTATCCAGTGGAAAGAAATGAATTTGAGAGCAAGACTTACAGGCTGATGAAAAACGAAAATCTTTTCTCTTGTTGAATGCAAAATTTTCTATTAGGTTCATAGCTGTTATCAGCATCAGCCTCATGTAAATACATATTTATGATCTAATACACAGCGCTGACAGTATGTCTGGGAGAACAAGTATCTGTGTAGTGTACTCTGGCCAGAAAATTTACAGAAGCTTTCAAAATCTTCTGAAAAAAGCGAACAATAGAGTTCAAAAGGGACTAAGGTGGTGGGCAGGGGGAGGCTTTGCAGTAGGACCACCATGTGCCATAGTTATTTGCTTGCTTTTAAGGAAAAGTAAGCACACCTGTTTCTGATTCAGGAGGGATGGAGGCATGGAAAAAAATAGTATATGATCTTAAGGGGAGAGAGGGCATGCGATGTTGGAGGTAAACTTTTTTCCAAATTAAGTGGTTCTTTATTTCCAGCAAATGCAATCCCTCTTAACCATAACAATGTATTTAAAAAGAGGAAGTGAGGAAGTATGTTATTGTTGAAACAGCCTCTCATGAGACGTATGTTAAAGTTTCTGTGCATGGTTGATATAACCCATCTCACCAAAGTACGTGAACACTTCATAATCTTCAATGCACTTTTCCTTTCAAAACTGGGAAAAGCTTTTATTCTTATCACTGCAGATGAAGAACACAGACAGAAGGGGCTATTTCCACATTGTTACTTCAGATGGGCATCTGATGCTTCTTACCCTGTGTCCCTTATCCACACTCTGCTTGACGTCCCAATTCTCATCTTCTCATGAAGGGCTCCCTTTCTCATATAGCTATACCATGACCTGCAGAAGAGAATAACGTCTTAGAAGACAAGTCGTCTTTTTTCAAATAAAGCTTCCTCTCAGTATGTTTAAAATTTTATCCAGAAATGACATAACAAAGTCTACTTCTGAGCCTGTTGAAATTTGTTGCAGTAGATGTGTGGAAAGGAGTATTGCTAAGTGAGATTGCCGAGACTTTTCACCCCTGCCACCAATACAGTCAGATTTTCTGCTCTTCTTTTATAGTTACCTGCTTTTTATACATATATCCACATACATATAAAATATAAAATATATAATCAAATTTTGATTTTAATTTGATAAGTGCAGATGGCTCTGTTTCACAACAGCTAAGATCACAATAATGATAATAGCAAAACCCTTATGTCTGTCTGTCTGACAGAGTGCAGGAACCCCTGTTACTTGAGACCATTTTCACCAACTGCCAAATTTTTCTCAAAAAATTCCTCAAAATGTATTGGACAGCAGGGGCAGACCAGATTAAGAATCTGAATATGCACCTGTAGGCAGATGCCTACAGATATTAGGCCAACCTCTGTAATCAGAGGAAAGATAATTAATGAAGTTAGTGCAGACTACACAGTTCTTCAGATGGCCAGTGGCTAGAAGGAACGATTCAGTTGTCCATGCAGTCATGCAGTGACATCTGAAATACTCTCGGGTATTGTACCTGCATGGGAAGGCTATGAGGCTGCTTTGGGTCCTATGCCAGCCCAATGAGGATATCTTATATGGCATTAGATGCCAATATATAGGCCTGTTCAGCCTCCTAAGCTGGTGTAACCTCAGGTGTGGTGGGCTATGCTGAACTCCTCTTTCCTGTCACCAGTCTTATGGTGTGAGGGTCTTGACCAACTTAGATAAGTTGTCTGGGATTGCAAGGACCTGTCAGAGAAATCTCTGCTATAAGGAGCAGCCGCAGCAGCTCTCCACCCTTGTCTTGTGAGCTGCATTTAATTAGTCCTTGCTTGACCTACGTTGACCTATATGACCATTAGCATCCATGCCATGGTGACTGGCTATCTAATCTGTTGATTCAGTCCCTGCCTCTGTCCTGGATCTACCTCATCATTGTGGTCTTGTCTGGCAATCTGGGCTCTTGACTGGTTACCATCGCTGGACCTGCTGTGCTCACCTTGCTGGGTACCATGGGGCAGTCCCCTTGCTGGTGAGGTCTTTGCCCTGCCTGCCCTTTTTTCATCCTTGCTCTCAGCTCCCCTTCACTTGTAGGACAGCATCAGCCCTTGATGCTCCCTTGTGCATGTGATGTATTGAGTCCCTGTCACATCTCGGACAACATTGTGTTTAGACATCTGAGTTGGACCTCCACCTACTTTAGGGTGCACTAAATCACCCTCTAGGTGCCATTGTCTGCACTGACTAAAGAAGAATTTATGTGCCCTTCTGAATCTGCAGCTGGAGATATTAAACCCTAGGGCATGTCAAATGGGAGTGGAGACTGGATGAGGACAACTGAAAGAGCCTATGGTGCCAAGTGACCAGGAGGAGCTAAAGTTATTCCAGGTTGTCTCTAAAAGTGGGCAGGCAAGATCAAATGTAGGGTATGACTGAAAAGTGACAAAGAGCAGAAGCTTAGAAGTGCACTCTCTCAGAGTAAACTGAGTGAACACTTTTGAGAGGCTTTTAAAATTAATTACAATCTTTTCTTCTCTCGCAACAAATCTAGGAGATATGCTGAAACTTTACATAAATTATAGGCAGAATTAATTTTTTCTTTGGGTCAAGGAATCTTTTTCCCCGCTCATCTGAAATGTGCAAGGTAATAAAATATAGGATTAATGTGTCTTAATGAAACTTCAGGCATACATATTTATGCATAGATTTTAGCATAATGATATACAAAAGAAAATTTCCTATGAAATAACTAAAAAAAAAAATCAACTAATCTTTGCATTCTTTTTCTTTCCGTTTCTCTTTTCTTTTCTCTTACTTTTGTTCTGTAACTTGGGGCACTTATCCAGCAATTATTTATGCCTCATGACTGTTAATGTCATTGGGGCTACTCATATGAATAAAATTAAGTGAATACCTAAGTGCTCTTCAGACTGAGTCTTCTACAGCCGGAAACCCAATATGCATGAATATTTGTTTCGATTCTGAGTATCTGCTCTACTTGGCCACAGTATCACCCACAGTATTTGTGGGAAGGGGTTTCTTTTGGACTTGAGGAAATGTAATAGTAATACTTTTTGAAGGGTTGAGAATCCAGTTTGATTTTGATAACTGGACAGGTTTCCCAAATATGTCTTGAATGTCTATACACATGGAGCTTGCCTGGCTAAGAACAGTGGGCTTGGTACAGCTGAAAATTTGGGGTAAGCATGTTTGAGTTAGTAGTACACCTGCCTTGCTGGGCATTGCAGCCTCCGCAAGTATCACTGCAAAAGAGATTGAACAGAAGGATAAAGTATGCCTGGGGTTTCCTGAATACTGACCCTATAGGAAAGTGTAAGATGATAATGTGGAAATCCCACTGGCTTTGGCGGGTCTGAAACCCCTCACTACCCTCTTCTCTTTCCCTATTAGAAATGTGGAGACCTCCAAAATGCTATTCTGTTATGACTCCTAAATATCCTGTCCTGCTTTGTTCCCCTGTACCCTGTGTCCTGTTGGGGGCTTTGTGAACCCTCCTGTGCCTTTTTGGATGCTACAAAGGTATGAAGAAGAAACCACCAAATGGGTCCACTGCAAGATGCAAAACCCCACCAAAATCAAAAGTCATCATCAGCATGATTTCTAGATAGGTCTGTCTTGTAAAGAAGCAAAGGGAGAGGGAAGAAGGCAGAGGATATGAATTGGAGGTGGGCACTTGTGACAAACAGTGCAATGGGCAGGTTAAAATCAAAGCCAGATTTGGTTAGGGCTTGGCAATTCCCCATTCTTCCTTTATGTAAATACCTAGATCCACATGCAAAGAAAGATAATAACATAGAATGATATCTGCTATTCACCAGTGGTTATTTTTTGTTGACCTAATTAAATTTTTAAAAAAGTTCAAGCCATCCAGTCAGGAAACAGTGTCAAGTGACATAAGTGCCCTTCAAATCCTCTGAGAAAAGAATTGCAAATAATGAAGGAGCTAAATCAGCTTCCCTCATCTTGGTGAATTTTTTTCACAGAGAGAATTTAAAGAATATTTTCCAGTAATGGATATATCTGTAGGAATCAGGACTCATTTGCGTGCTGTTAGGAATAATGCTTGTGAAAGACAAGAGTCACTAAATCATAAGGATCTCATTCTAAGATTGTGGGCAGAGATTTCTCCCACATATTCTGCAAGGTCATAAAACTACAAAAGACTGTTCATGTGTAATCTGACCACCGTCACACAGACAGACCATAGAATTTTATTCAGCTTTTAGTCCATAACTTCACAAGTAAGTGGGGTGTAGTGGCCTCTTGTTAGTTTTAGGTTGACCACAGAGATCAGTAAACTGCCCGAGGCTGAGGAAGATCTGTCAGGGAGGAACTAGTTAGAAGTATGGATTAAATGTACTTAATCTCCTTCACAGCAAGGGAATGGTTAGATTAAGGTCTGTTCCAGCTGCTGGCTTCTTAAATATAGAGCCATGGTTATAATTTAATTTAGAGACACATATCAAATCTCAGCACTTCATTTCAAGAGCGAGAACGGGACCAAGTCTTTGCTTGGATTCAATTTATTTTAATGATGGATTGAGGATTCTGAGTATCAAATCTGCCTGAACTACTTCTGATGTGACCTAGAGGAGACAGGCAATGGCAACGGCAAGTAACAGGTAGCTAGAGTTTATCCAAAACAGGACATGTCTGTAAGGATGAAAACACTCTGTCTGTGCTTTAGTTGGGTGGGCACAAGCTGGGTGTACCTGGGGACTGGTGCTGTACCTGAGCTTGTGTATCCTTGGAGTTTTAGGGTCAGCTCTGTGCTACAGCAACAAAGCTGGATACATGGCTTTCATGTGGGGGGTATCTTCCAAGCCGCAGGGCCAAATTCTGTTCTATAAAACTTCTTTAGCTCCATATATTTAACTGCTGTTACTGCTTCAGATTTACAGTGCTGTAATTTAGTCTAAACTAGATATCTGATCAAAAGTCTATGCGTAGAGAAAGAAAATGTCTCTAAGCCTGGACCACTCTATTTAACTGTGCAAAGTTTTATCCAGACGTGTTTGACATTATGCATGAATTTTAGCTATTATACTGTGGAGTTAGGATAAGTCTTAAAGAAGGAAGCATAAGGCTTTTTTCTGCTTGCTCACCACAGTTCATAGGCATCTCCAGACACATAAGCAAGCGTACCTTGAAGTTAATAATGACGAGGGGATTGTGACCTGAATCCCTAGGCTTCTCAGGTGAATGATTTACCAATGAGTCCACGAGATAATTCTGAAAACCAGTGAAAGGTTTTTCAGGAGCGTTGCTTTGCATCTTATCCAAAGCTCTTTTCACAAGGCAGGAAAGTACAGTGATAGACTTAGCTGTGCAGTTACACTAAGGCTGTCAGGGTTTAAGCATCACTATAATGTATCATGAGGAATGCTGTACCACTTGCATTGGAAATGTGTCAAAGCTCTTTCTTTCTCTCTCTTTTTTTTTTTTTCTCTTGAGCTGCAGAAGACAGGAGCATTTGTAAGCCATGAAGCACAAAAGGCAAAACAAAAGCATTTTTATTACTATAATTGAGAATTCGGAAGAAGGGAGTTAAGTGCTTGTACCTAATTGTACTGCAATTACCCTGTTTAATCCAGCAACAGACTTCTTTCAAGCTTCATCACTATACCTGTGTAGAAGAATCTCATTTCACCACTTACGAAAGACTTGTCACTTTGGATATTAAGCACAATAAAGCTTCTCATTTCCTCTGCCTCAATTTTCTGGGATCATCAGAAAGATAAAGACAGACAATGCAGAATGTGGCCTCATTAATGAGGTTGTACCAAGAATGAATGGAACTCAATGTCTACAGTATTTACAAACAAGTAAGACACAAGTTATTAGTGTCTGATTGCTTACCTTACCTTCATTGCTCATGTGTTCTTTGCTACTGTAGTAAGCAAATTCTTCATCATCTTTAATGTGTTTCTCTACTTAAAACCCAGGCAGAGTGAGGTACTGCTACCCCTCTTTTATAGATGAAGAAACGAAGTTCAGAAAGACATGTCTGGTCTTTCCAGGATATTACCTTCTATTTAAATCAGCAGGAACAAGGTGCCCATGCTTCTCTGGGCTTCTAAGTGTCTTGCCCAAGATCACATTCGTACTGAGCAGGACGGGACCTGAGTTCCAAGCAAGTCCTTTAATGACTAGTCTGACCCTCCGTAGTTATTACTTAGACAATCTCTGATTTTGGTTTAACTCTCTGCCTGAACAACACAGCTCTCCGAACCCCCTTTTGTATTACATCTATTTAGGAGTACCTGACATGATCTGTCTTTTCATCCCTTGCTTCTGCATGTGAAGAATGTAAGCACATCTGTGTTTCATGGTTCCCCTGGTGTCCTAGCCATGTGCTAGCACTCTCTTACCCTGCGCTATATGATGTCCTCACTCACGCCCCAACGGCTGCTATAAAGGACTCTGGAATACTTTGTTATTTGTATCATGATGCAGGCTGCTGTCCGCCTCTTACTTCTAATGGTTCAAATTAGTCGGGCCTCTCAAGATTACGGAGTGACTTGAGGTATACATAGAGTTTTCTGCCACTTGAGTGGTTTAAACCTTTCCTCTCTAGCTCTGCTCAGTTTTTCTTGTTGTATAATGCTCTGTTTGAGCTTGATGAGATAAACTGTGATGTTCCTCAGCGCTCTGCAATGGCTCCTACCCTCTCTAGCATTTATGTGCTGGGATCCCACTTCCCTCTGTTATAAAAGTTTGATATAACCTAAGTGCTTCTCCCAGCTCAGAAGGCAGTTAGGTCCTTTACGTTTTTGCTACGCTAGCATATCCAGGCAGTGTCGTCTTTACACCTCTTCAATATATGCTGGACATTTGAGGCTGCACATTTAAAATCTGGCTGAAGCCCAGCTTTCATAAAATGCAGATTCTTCTAACTGACAAACAGGCAAACTCCCAGCCTGTTGGTTATTTCTGCATTTTAATGGTAACTCAGTTAATCACTTTAATGATAATACAGAACCTTGCATTTTTATAATGTCTTGTTTCCCAAAGGATACTGAAGTACTTTGCAAACTCAGTCTAATCTAATCTATCTCTTTCCCCAACGCTGAACTGCAGATTTCTTTGGAGTGGAAAGAAGTGGCTGTCTAAGAACACAGAATAATGAAGAATACTGAAGAACTTGGGATGGAAATTCTATACAAGCAGAAAGAATTATCATATACCCATTGCTAACTTTTGATGGGAAGCGGCATGCAAAGCCACCCAGAGAAACAGCTGATGTTTGGTCACTACTGATGCTGATTACCCAGTTATTGCTGCAGGAGTAAGAGGACAGAGTGGCCTGTGAGGAGGAGAGGTGACAAGAAGGCAAAGCTGATATCCTGAAACAATGGGGGTAGAGGCTAATCCTGTGAAGCTCCAGTTTTCTGCAGCGATGCTTGGTTACAGTAAGATGCACTGGACTAGAGTAACTGGGAATAATTAATTGGGACATTCATTCTCCAGCTTACAAACAAAGTCCATTTTTGTTCAAATTGACTCCAATTCAGTAATTTCCCTCTTTCCTGGGGGTAATGTAAACTGCTGTCATTTTATCTTCTTATCTCTGATCTTTTCCACTGCCAGATACTAACCATACTCAGACCTGTATGTGCCTGACCTCACTTCTATGAATATGCTGTATTGTTAGGAAGAAGACCCATATTTCAGAATTTGGGTAAACAATGATCTTATGGTCATGGCTGAGTGATAAAGGCACAACATGGTTGGATTGAATTTCACCCTGTAGTTTGCAAACAGTTTATTTCCCACTGGTGTTCCTTGGAGCTCAAGTAAGTTGATTACTGCCCATTAGTTCTTAATATCTATGCCTTATGCCTGCCATATTAAAGGGGTTAATGCATCAACAAATGATGCTCCAAACATATGTTTAGAATGTCATTTAATGTCGCTATAGTTATCTGCCCAAGAAAGTATCAACAAATAAGACAGGTAATCACTATTCATCTTAATTATTGCAATAACACATCCAATATTCAGGAATAGTCTGACTGCACTGTCCTGTATTTATTTTATTACTGACAGTGACACAAATCTTTAAAGTTGTGTGATTAATTAATGCTTTTACCTATAACTTCAGTATGTCTGCTGCTGAGAAGGGAATTTATGACACTGAGGTTTCAATCACTTTTAGCTTCTGGGCTATTCTCATTTTCCTCTATTTTTTAACACAGAAAAGCTTTGTGACTTCTATAAAAACTACCTTCTCCATGATGGCATTGAAGAAAAGCCTGTGGTCTGAGCACTAGAAACCCCTTGTCATCTTTCATTGAGCCACAAAATGGGCAATGAGGAATTCTAGTGTAGGAGCAGGAGGTGCTGATGCTTCCCTCCCTCTCAAGACCGGCTGTGAGGTCCAGAGTCCATGAAGATGTGGGGCTGCTAAGCAGGTTACAAGGAGCCCTGGATGGTCCAGGCAAGCATTGGACTAGTTTAGATTGCATGGGAGATCATTCACATCCTCATCCGTCTCCCTTCACTCCAGGTGGTATAAATGCAGCAAGATACCATCTTTGCCCTTTCTCTGTCATCAGGTCACATAGCATACAGTCTACAGGTCTGCAGCCCGCCCTACATCCACAGTATGTTTTCTAGTGACAGTTATCTAATTTATCCTTTTCAGACACACTTTCATTTCCTCCCTTGATGCTCTCTGTTGGCTGTGTATACTGGTAAATGCACCAAGCACCATTTTGTGCCCTGGCAGCCAGGTAGCACAGAACAGACCATGGCTGCGCTGTCAAACTTTCTAGCCACCCAAAATAAGGTCGCTATGTTCAAACAGACTGCCAGGAGTGGTTCCTGGATCATGCTAATGCCTTCACTGTGCCTAGGAGTTATTTGAGCTTGTTAGCCCAAGCCAAAACCATGCCAGCAACTACTGTAACAATTTAAAAGTGTAGATTTAATAGCATAGGTAATTGTTGTAGACATAGTCATTAAGTACATAGAGGCAACGATCAAGATTTATTAGTGTAAGTCACTCCATTGCCTTAAACACAGTTTATAACAAGGAACTTGGATCAGAATCATCTTCTCTGTATTGGAAAGGAGGCAAAATATTCAGGAAACAAAACTGAGTTGTTTAAGGATAGTTTGGGTCAAAATATATTAGCAAATCAGGCAAGCGTACAGAGGGCAGTGGGAAATGTCAGGGGGCATGTGGTCATTCTTATCGCCATCCAAGTAAGAGTATGGGTAAAATTAATTTCTGGTACAGACTGAGCCAAACTGAAGGGATTATCTGTGAAATTAGTTTTTGGAAAGAGGGGTTATTTTGTATTAAAGTTTTGTTTTATCTGAAATATTGAGCTTCGTGAGATGGCATAGATAAATGCTTTCAGTCTGGACATGTCCTTCAATGCTGGTTGATAGCCCCACTGGAGGAGAAAGTAAAGTATCAATGCAGAACAGAAAATGGCACTCATTAGTTTGTAATTAATGAGAAGTGAGATAGGACAGCAAATGGAAGTGTGGGAGTGCTCAAGGGAATTTTTCTACATCTCTTCCAAAAATATCATTTAAGTCTTTAGGTTTCTGAATTATAGTGAAGCAATTGCATTGGTTAAATCACCAAATTTAACACGATGTTGATGATTCGTCGTTGGCTATATTGAAGGAATGACCAGAAACCTCGACTAAAATTTGTTCCCAGTGTACTTGGTCTTGTGTGTAGCAAAAGGCAAGGTCAGCAGAGGGTGAAGAAAAAGCATTTATTTCCCAATTTTACAGATGCAGAGGGGGACTAATGTGGTTTTTCCAAGGTCAGGCTGGATGTCCATGGAAGTGTTTGAGAGAGACTTTCTCTCTGGGGACTAATTCAGTCTCTTACCTGTAAGACCATCCTTCTTCCCTACACTAACGGTTGAACACCATAACCCGTGTTTTCAGTGTCACACTAAGAAACACTGACCCAGCTAAGTAAAAAAAAGGTGCCTCAGAATGATTGAAGCTGAGCATTATCTTTGTCTCGATCAAGGACGAAATGTAAATCTTCACTGAAGGTGTGAATTCATAGCAACAAACACGGTGAGAAAAACATTCAGGAGATAAATGGAATTTATCTGACAGTGTAAGTTCAAACTAAAATCTAAAGTAATGCAGTGAACAATGTTTAACAAGATTTCAGTGACTTCTGGTGCCTTTATAATCTGCCTAGTCTTTTGAAAATGTTTCCTTTATAAATGTTTATCCCACCTGTCTAATAAGATTAAGAGCCTTCCTCCTTGAGTGCCATGTTTGCCAACAGTCCAGGATTTATTCGCATTGGCAGTTCCTCTGGCATCAAAGGTGTGGTTGTTGCTCCAAGCTGTCATCTTCAAAGGGTCATCCAGCTACTTCCCAGGGGAACAGCCATGTCTTATCTCTTAATTTTGGGAAAGCTAAATCTTAATGCCCATGAAAGCATGCACTTGGTCAGTGGTCAGTCAGGCCAGTTGCCCTTTACAGTTTGTTCACACATTTTATTTGAATCTTGACCTATGGAGCTGGTAGCCTTGCACGAGGTGCCTTAATGCCATCTGAGATGCCCTACAGCATCCACGGCTGCTGCACAGGCTGGCAGATGTGATGCAATCTACAGGAAACCTGTGTCTTTCTGAACTGGCAGCTGGACCCCAGGGAGGGCACTTGACAGCACCCGAAATAGCATAAGATGTTTATATTTGAGTGGCCCAGGGGCTGGGCATTTAAATGTCCTTTTAGACTTCACTGTCTGCACTGAGTAATGGCTTGATTCAGTTATCTAACCAGGACATATAATAACATTTTGAGAGATCATTGTATGTCCTGCCTGATTTCCAGTGGCGGCTTCTGAAAAATGGAGCTTTTGTAGGTCATGTGCAAAGCAGAATCAATTCTGAAATTTCCTTTTTACAAACTACTTTGGTGGGAGTCCAAAGTGGTACTTAAACATGGAATTTCCGCTCCTAGAGAGGACACTGGAATTGAATAAGTATCTCCAAAATTCAGGTTTAGCTTATTGTCTATGTCCCCCCCTGCTGTGGCTGGAGAGAAGAATAAAATACTCTACACTAGAATTGCATGTTATCACTGGAAGATCATAGAATGGTTTGGATTGGAAGAAACCTTTTAAAAATCATCTAGTTCCAATCTTCCACCAGGAACAGGAACATCTTTCACTAGATCAGGTTGCTCAAAGCCCCCTCAAACCTTGGACACTACCAGTGATAGGGCAGCTGCAACTTCTCTGGGCACTTTGTTCCAGTGTATCACCTGCCTCATTGTAAATAATTTCTTCCTTATACCCAATCTAAATCTACTGTCTTGATACTGTTGGGGATAAGAGGTTTCTTCTCTGTGATATTTGCATGTTAGGACCAACGCTTGACTGGATGGATCTCTTTCTAAAGTATATCCTTGTTTGAGGCATAAATTACTGGGTTGGGATCTGGACTTGCAGGTTAAAATGCTATAAAGTGTCTTAAATGGGATGTTAGAATCATAGAATCAGGGAATTGTCTAGATTGGAAGGGACCTTTGAGATCATCTAGTCCAATCATCAACCTAACTCTGATGAAAACCATCACTGAACCATGTCTCTAAGCACTATGTCTACCCGTCTTTTAAATACCTCCTCAACCATTTCCCTGGGCAGCCCATTCCAAGGCTTAATAACCCTTTCAGTGTAAAACTTTTTGCTAATATCTAATCTGAACCTCCCCTGGTCCCTCAAGGCCATTTCCTCTTGTCCTATTGCCTGTGACTTGGGAGAAGAGACCGACCCCCAGCTCTCTACACCTTCCTTTCAGGTGGTTGTAGAGAGAGATAAGGTCTCCCCTCGGCCTCCTTTTCTCCAGGCTGAACAACCCCAACTCCCTGTTGGACTAGTTTATTGCACTTATCTGCTCTAACTTTGATAGTTCTTCAGGGGTAGAATTGATGCTAATACAGAGGTTCTTATCATTTCAGGTTGAAAGTTACTCTGTAAATACAAAAAAGAACTGCCAGCATTTTAATCATGTGCCTATGTGAAGGCAGACACTGTTAAATATCAAAGAATGATGTTACCAAGGTAGACAGGAAGCCTACCCATAAATATCATAGCAAAAATTGCATTTTAGCTCCTGACAACAATAGTTAAAGAAAGACTTTTTGATAACGCCAACAATTTGGTAACTTGGAGCATAAATTGATTTATAACCTACATAAGAAAGGAATTCACTGGGGCAGGTTATTGCATCGAAACTATTAAAAGATTTCTTATTCTTCCTCCAAGACAGGTGATGCTGTTTACTGTCATTGGGGATCCAGGATTAGATGGTCCTCTAACTAGATTAGGAGAGCAATTTTTCTATCAAATATTCAAGATGGAGGAATTTTCCTTAGGCTCAGTACAGAATTTACTCCTATGTCTGAGCAATGATTAAGCTGAAAATATACTTTTTCTCTGTTATGAGTTAGAAATTGGCTGGTATCTTCAGAAATAAGCCACTGTTGCATTTATCAATTGTACCTTGCCAATGGCATTTGCAGGGTTAATGTTTTCTGAATACTCCACCTGGTAAATTACTGCTCCTACACTCAGTTCAAACTCAATTTCATTCCTTCAAGGTTTCAGTAATCGTATCGCTAGGCAATAGCTGAGCTGAAGTTTCCTTTGAATCTGAAAGTGTATAATTGAACTTTTGAACTGAAGTCCACCCATCACTTTCTAGCCACACTCCTTGGTGACAGAGGTATTTTTCTTTAGTTTGATGATAGTTGATTAGGAAATCCTTTGTTTTATATTTACCTTTAATGTGCTACACTGTATATTTGTTTGTGATTTTACCTCAGTCAAAAAAAAAAATCTATTATCATTGGTACTACTTGCATTTATAACCTACCTTTCACTGCAGGCTTTCTAAGCACTTCAGAAGCATTAAGCTCCATAAGATGTCTATAATGAAGATAAACAATTTTAAGCTCTGGGGCAGAGACTGTAATTTTCCATATCTTACCAAAGCACAATGGGATGCTGATCTGGTTGGCTTCTGGGCACTATTGCTATATAAGAAACAATAATGTGCTGACTTATTACAGATGAGGAAACTGAGGTACCAAGACCAAGCACAGAAATTTTCAGAATCTAGACTTTCACAGATCCTAAACACTAAATACAACACATGTAAGGAGAAGCAACATTTTGATGTGTATAGGTCCTTTCAACTATTGCAGTAGTAGAGTATATTAAGAAGGGATTTTATTAACCTGAGACATTATTCTACTTTTAAACATCTTTGTAATAGTTTTGTATCTGCTATCTCATTTTTATTTTAATTCATTAGTGTCATTAGGAAGATCAGATACCCTTAGAAACTGAATAATCTATTTGTTATAGGTACATTATATTAAATCCCAGCTTTTGTTTTCAAGTTGTATTAGGTGCTGTACATAAGAAGAGATATTTTCCTATGTAGGTGGGCAATCAAGAGGTCTACAGATGCAGGTTCAGATCCCCAGGCCAGGAGAAGAGGTTGCCTGACTCTCAGTTCAGTGCCCAGCCTGGTCCATGCCCACACAGGCCAATATCAGAGAAGCTTTCTCATGCTGCTTTGCAAATGCATTTCACTCTTAAGGTAGAAGAAACACACAGATTGCTGGGATTTTGGGGTTAGGATCCAGGTGTAGTCTCTGGCTGAGGGACTCAGTGCTAATAAATAATGTACTTTTTTGTTGCTTACAAAAATCTTTTGAGCTTATTTGTTTCAAAGACTTTTCAAAAGAAATCTTCAGCTACCACATGGTGTGCTTGGTTTTTCTCCTGGGTTACACCTGATATAGCGCACTGATCACAGAAGGCAGCTGAAAAATGCTGATGCTTTCAGCTGCTGCTCAGGGTGTTTTTTTAACACTGCCTGAGTGCCATACATCCAGTTCTTTACAACACAGCAATTATTAAAATGCCTCATCAACAAAGGTTTTGCATATACATCAGGGAGCATGATCATATTGGCCATGCCACTTGTGAAGTTAAAAAAACCTGTGAGTTACAGGATAGATACATAGATGTCTATGGAAGTAATACTCTTACATTTGTAATGTACTCACATGTATTCACAGAGCTCTTGGCTACAAATAGGCACCCATGGAACATCGAGGTGAAAGAAGCCATAGGCCTCTTCCAAGGGAAAAAGCACACTCTGAGGTGGGAAATACATTCAAAATCAACAGCAAAAGCATTGGCTCATCAACGTGATGCTGCAAATTAAGCTAGAAAAGCTTCCCCTAGTTTGTTATTTAGATCTGCAGCTGTCTTGACTCACCATCTTTAGATGATACAGTCATCCTAGACTATGTGGGATTGGTTTGATGATGATCGCTTGTAGACAGGCATTTTCTTTTGCTTTTTCACATTTACTTGAACCAGATGGTGACCACGGAATTGTCTAAATGAAGAGATCATCAAACTGATTTCCCAGTGGTGCTAGCTTTGAATTTATACAGGTGCACTTAAAATTGTTACCTGGCTTCCTGCTTTGAGAAACAGCAGGTGATAATAGTTAAAAAACAAACAAACAAACAAACAAACAAACAAACAAACCCCCAATCAAAGTAGAAACAGAACAACACACAAACATACCACACACCCTCTTCCCATCCCTTTCCTCCCCGCCCCCATCCAAGGAATGCAGATGTCAAATTTTATTAGCCTTTTAAGACCTCTGACTAATTTTCAGGTAGTATTTTTGAACATGATCTCTTAAGAACATGGAATGGCCTGTAAAGCCCCATTGTAGGGACCTAATTTGGCTGCTCAAGTCATTCAACAAGTCTCGCAGGGCTTTCTGTATGGTCAGTGGAGAGAAACAGAGTGCAGAGCATGACTGAACACATTCTCAGTCTCTCTTGGGAGAAGGACATTCTAAGCTTTTGGGCTTCATGCCATTTGTTTGTATGTAGCACAATAAAAAAAGAGCTTCATGCTACTTGAAGTCTTTACATACTCCCGTAGAAGGAGGAGTAACTAATCCTGATGATCCAGTGCAAACCATGCGTGCGCTCACATTAAAATATCTGGGTGTGCAAATAAACTGGGGTGTCTTACTAAGGTTTCAGAAATCAGCTTGGTTTTCTGTACAGAGCACAGCCTTTGAGACATATTTCTCCATTGAAGCATCCCTCTGACAATCCAACGGCTTTAAAAATTCCTCCTTTCCTTTCTCATTATTATTAAATAGCACACTTTCCTCTCTTGATCAGGGAATAGGCCTCTACATCTGACTCCATCACCTTTCCGACTTCTGCACTATTGAAGGGCAGAACGGCAAGTTAACCATCTGTATTGGGAATTTTTCTTGCAATTCATTGTGTCCATATTCTGTTCTTTTATGAATATAAATGCCACAGAATATCTGGGTCAATGATGTCTAAAGTTCTTTTTCTCGCATCTTTAATTGACTAAACTTAAAACAGGCCCTTTTGTGAACTTCTTTGGGCTGTATTGACAGCAGTTTCTTTTAAAGAAAATGGCAGGGAATTTTGCTTTCAGGAGTAAAAGCATCCTATGTCTTATATGTCTCTCAAACCCTTTTAATAGAATGGGGCTTGAAATGCACTCACACAGCTCAGTGTTGGAATGTTTGGATCCGTACTCCACTTGTTCCTCCTTGTCTATATTTTTTAACTTTTGTAAGAAGAACAATTTTATGCCCTCTCTCTGGTGCCATTTGAATTCGTTTATAGACTGCTAGGATCTCACAGAGATTTACAATACTAATTAATTAACTCTCACATTTCCCTTGGGTTGTAGGTAAAGATTATTATCCCCATCTTACAGGGGTCACAAGCGCTCTCCTCTTATTCAACCTTGTGTAAATCAGCAGTACCTCCACTAAAATCAATAGTGTTATCCTGCAGTAGAATTGATATGAGTCAGAGAGGAATCTGGTCCAGAAAATATACAGCCTGAGCTTAACTGTGCTTAGATGTGCGTTTCCTTCATGGGACTTTGAGAGATGAATAGGGATGAGGGTTTCATGGGGGGTGTCTTACCGGTGGGGTCTACTGAAGTCTGGAAGAGCCCATACGATTGAGGTCTGAGGGAGAGCCAACTCCTGCAGCATTCCTAGTGAATGGAGGCACACTCACAGTCATACTTAGCAGAGAGATGTTCCAACCAACCTCTGGGTTCTTGCAAGCTCTCAAAAAGGGCCAGGAGCCGGGATAGGAGATCTGCAAGCTGAATGCAGAAAGACAGAAGCGAAGCTGGCAGAGGGATTTTGTAGAAGCCTGGTCCCCTTCCAGGATTTGAGTGCTGTGCGTGCAGATGAGATCTGAGCGTGATCAGCCGGTGCCTACCCACACTGATGGTGTGATTCACAGCCAGTGCAAATACAGCTTTGAGAACAGATGCCATCCTTACAATTCATAACAAAGTACTTTGGCAGGCTTTGTCCTGGGGTGAGAGGCACCTTCTCTGTGCCCACAAGAAACAACAATGTTGGCAAGGCATGTTTCTAAAGGCTTTGTTAGTTCAGGAACAGGCTGATCAGTACTTTTCAGGTCTAAGACCAAAATAACTTCTCCAAGGTCAGACAGCAGAACAAGAAATAAATACCGGCTCCCATATGTCCGCTCTTGCTTTTGAATACCTTCCCCAACTAAATTTTTCATTTAATGGACTTGGTCTCGAACTGTGCATGGCGGTGGTTTGTTTCTGATCTATCCACAGCAGCTGTATTTATGGTGGCTCCACAGGCACCTCTTGATCTGTCTCTCCCAGTGGAATTGTCTATCAGCACTTTTTATGAGCTTCTTGATTTAGAATATGTATTATGAACTTTGGGAGCACTCTCTGGACAATGACTTGTTTATGGTGTTCACGTCATTCTTAGTTCAGAGTGTTTATTAGCCCAAGTCTCCCTGTCACTATATTACTTTGGAATAATATAGATCTTTATCTTTTGTCCTTTGATTTTTCTAGCCATGCAGGAGACATACTAACTCTCCAAGTTTTAGCAATTGTCTCATTAAGATATTTCACACTTTTCTTCACTAAATCTGGCAAATACAATAAAGCGATTTCTTCAATTTACATGCTGGACATGCATCTGGACACTTTATCTACTCCTTCCATTAAATTAGTATTGCTTTTGCCAGATTATATTGGTGCTATCTCTGACTGCTTGAAAGATAAGACTGGCAAATAAGATTAAAAATAAACACAATTATTTTTAAAAGCCTTTTGTGCATACATAGTTTTTGAAATCTTGGTACAATTAAGCCCTCTTTTTCCTCAAAGAATTCCATCTAGGGCATATTATCTTTATTGTTTGAACTTTAGTGAGGGCCCTTCTTGCAGCTGGTGGTCCCATGATGTGTGGTGCTGTATGAAGAAAGGAGAAAATACATGCCTTGAATTGACAGAGGATGTTTTTTTATACCTATTTTACAGACAGGAAATTTACCCCAGATTGCCAGGAGACCTGAGGCAAGATAGGAATTAATTGTGTTCTCCTGAATCCCAGTCTAGTACCTCAACAATTTAACCAGGCTCTCTCTGAAAAACAGTGTTTATGAAATCCCAACAGCCTTGTTGTCCAGTCCGGCAACCGCAGGACATTGCTTGCAGATGGGAATAGGAGATAAGAGCTTTGTGGACATTGTGTGTGCTACATCCTTGCAGTTGATATAGCAGAGGCTGCCACTTGTTTTATTGATGGAAGTCCTTTGAAGGACTGGGGGACCTAAGCGAACTGCCTTCATGAAAGAGAAAGGTGGAAAATAAAACTAGCAAAACCAGGAGAGGATGTAGGAATATATTTAAATGCTTTCGCCCTATCACTGTAGTTTCCTCACTGTCTCGCCTTTGGCCTCTGTCAACCGTGCCACCTTCATCCCCTGGTGGTTTTCTCCACCAGCAGTGATGGACTAGTACAGCCTCAGCAGTGATTCACTGTGGAGGAAATTGCCTCCCGGTTTCCTGCCCAGCTGCATCTTGCTGTGCAGCCAAAGATACTGCTATTCCCATAGCAAGGGTGGCACAAGAGATTTGTGTAATGTAAAACTTCACAGCCCCGTTGAGGTGAAAGTTGCTTTGGTCCAAGATGCCACCGCAAATGGCTGCTGTAAATATCTCTGAAATAACTTTTTCTTCTCTATGATTATTTCCTAATTAACATTCCTAGTCTCTTTGCTCATTACTTATAATTTGATCTCTTTTTGAGAAGGGTCCTCTATGTCTTGCCTTAATCCCTTATTGCTTGCTCCTTCTACTTTCTTGAATTCTTAGTATTTCTGCTCACAGTTCACTCTGTCTGAGGAGAAACTAAGCTAAGGAGACACCAGTTACTTTGGTGAGGCCTGAGGGAGGAATGGCAGCAGGGGTGCAGGAGTGTTTGTGCTGAAATGTGCAATGCCAATGGGAAAAGGCTGATTCAAGACAGAAGGAGCAATGCAGTTACCTGCTCTTCAGGGGCAGCGGCTCTAGTCTTTCTGTGAGCAAATCTGCATTTCTAGGCCATACTGAGTATCCCATAGCATTTCAGGTTGGTTAAAAGTTGATTCTTATTCTATCTTCCTCCTTGACCCTCTGTTTTCTTAATTAATTTTCCAGTGTCTGTATTTCCCTTACTGCTCCTACTTATGCATACCAATAAAATTACTTTCCTGAACAGTGAAAACCTCAGGCAAACCTGAGAGGAAGAGAGGGGAGATGGTATTCTCCAAAATTCAGAGGATTAAATGATGACTCTTCTGGGCCCGCCAAAATATTCTTTGACAGTGCCCTGCACCATGATGTCATAATCTGTCATTTTAGCTCCCGCACAGTAGCTCTGTGGCTCCTTTCATCTAACTTTAAGTATCTAAAAACTGGCCTGTGAACAATGACCTAATCATCTTAGGCTTCCTTTGCAGCCAAAACAGAAAGGCAGGGCAAGTCCTCATACCTGCTTTAGAAACCTATCTCCTCTTTTGATAAACCATTATCTGGATGCTCCCCATATTTTTTTTTCTGTTAATGGATATGGCTTTATGAATTCTTGGGTGGTTATCTGAGATGTAGACTTTTAGAAGTCTGCAATGTGCAGGGTTTCAAGGTAGAGCAGGGTCTAGGACAGCAACAACAAAAATGAGGGTGGTATAGTAGAGATTGGAATAAATCTTTTGAAACTAGAAAGAACAGCCCCTCAAGAAAAATAATAGGAATCCCTTTAAAATAAATGAAAACAAAACAAACACCCCCCCCCCCCCCAA
>JAOXJM010000023.1:110769849-110783037 GCA_026413425.1 Tringa solitaria | reverse complement strand
CTGAGGGTACTTTCCATCCCTTCATCCAGGTCATTGATGAATATATTGAAGAGGATTGGACCCACTACTCACCCCTGGGGAACATCACTCGTGAGGTGAATATACAGAAACCTCAGGGACTGCTCCCAGCTCTACCACCCGACGATCTTCTTTGTCTGCTCTGAATATTGCTCTTCCACCAGATTCCCAAGCCTATGAGGACTGAAATCTTAATTAATTACTTTTTGGTCTCTTTTACACTGTTGCATAGTGAGTTTAGTATGGGGGAAAACTGCTATATTTACTCATTTTAAACTAGTTTTCAAATATGTAAATGAGCACACATGAGAGAAACCTTGATGGTGGAACATTTAGCCTCAGCTCTGCATGGCGTAAAACAGATTTAGTAATAATAATAAAAGACGAATTGATCCACTTGTGTTGTAAGACTTGATGGTTTATGTATGTGCAGAGATTTAAGGATATAAATGTTGAACATTGTTGTTATTTAACAATGAATTCCAACAGGTTTAATAAAAGATTTGCTTGTCAGTTTATGACAAAATTGCTTTTAATAATGTGCAGTAAAAAGCCTTACATTTCAGGGATATATAATATTTTAGTGTTTTTACATTTGGAAAACTCAACACAAAGGTCTTAAAAATCACTACGTTTCCAATCTTGCATGTGCTCTCAGTGAGGACGAATGTCTGTGTCAAGTTTGAAGAAATCATAAGAGAAGAAATCATGAGAAAGGCACAAAGAGAGGAAGCTCTGAACAAGCTGCATAAGATGAACTGGCTGGGAACATTACTTTGCCTTTGCTTTCTGTGAGCACAGGTGTATAAGGAAATATGTTCACTTTTAGCTACATTCAATATGTAATAAAAAAGAATTTGGTTTTGAGTTACCTGAATGAAAAATGCATCTTTCACTGTTAAAGGACAAACATATTTTCCTACTGTTGTGTAACTCAAAATACAATTCATCTACCTGCCTGCCCCCCAGTATTTCACCCTTGTGCTCCGTCAAAGCAATGAGAAAATGGAGCCCTATAGGAACGTTTTTTATAAAGTTATGAAGGATAACAATAGAGGTCTGCAGAGGATTAGTTTTATGGTTAAGACACTGATGTGAAAGTTGGGAAATTTGTCTTCAGTTCTGAGCTCTGCCACCTCACACAAGTGAATTAGTTTCTCCCTGCCTCAGTTGCCCATCCTCAGGATCCTTTATTCACTTTTTGGGTATCTCCTCTATTTAGACTGAGGTCAGGGTATTTCTTTTTACTAAACATTTCTATAGTCAGGAGTTATGGCTGTCTTCTGGGTGCTACTTTCATATAGCTAGAATTTTTAATAATTGTGATAATAGTAATAAAGGAGGAATTCTACTGCAAATGTTCATTCAGGGCTGCTGTTCGTGCTGTTGTTTCCTTGGCAGGGGAATAGTCCACCTGAAGGTAACTGGGATTTCCTCATAGCCTCCAGTTTTGTTGACATGTCAGGGAAGTTTACCCCAAGCCTCTAAAATGTAGGGCTTAAGACTTTTTAAACCAGCTGCATGCAATTTTTGCAGACTTGAGCTTTTGCAGCCATCGCAAGCCTGGCGGCTCTTTACAGGCTGTAGTGGAATCATATGCTGTCTGTAATGAGCTCCATACCTGCTTAAAAAGACTAAGAAACGGCAAGATCTTTCTGATAATTTTACTCTGGGAAGAACTCCAAGAATGGCTAGCATGGCTTTTTGGATATATTTTTCCTCTGACACCCAAAGAGTATTAAGGAACAAAGATGACCAAGGAGAAAGGCTTTATTCTATGTTCAGAATTACCACCAACTTTAATAAGGACGACAGTTTTTATCTCAAGAGTTCAATACTGCAAAATAATTTGACATTATAATGGAAATAATACTTTTGGGAAAAAATCACCAAAGCTTGTTTTGATCTTATAGTAGCTTTCTTGTAGTTTTGGGGCCAAAAAGTAACTTCTAAACTTTGCATGCCTCATTGTCCTTTATAAAAATTTTCAATAAAAATTTCAGTAATTCATTGAATAAAAAAAAATTGTTCATATGTTCTTTAATAAAGCACAAGTCTAGCCCTGAAATGAATGGATAGGATTCCCGTGAGTTCAGTGATATTAAATTTCATTATAAGAGAATTTGTCAAGTGTCTAAAAGGTGAATATATCAATTTTATTGTTAAAAAGGAAGTTGTAGGAAAAAGGTTTTGTATGAGACCCAGATTTGTTTACTGTAAAAGCTGAATGTTCACTTCTGAATTAAAGTATGAAAGGTGTGCTATCTTTTAAAGTATTTCAAATAGATCCCCTTTGTCAAAGCAGCCATAAACCATTTGCTCACATTGCTCATGCTCATCCTTATCCTACCTATGATCTTACTATTGGCATATGTATTTCTAAAACCATGTTGAATTGGCCCTTCATGTTGCTCCTCATCCTTTACTTGATGAATTTTCAAGTGTACTTATCCTTTTTCCTGTTACCTTCCTCGTGATAATGGAAGCTTCACAGAAATATACCCCAAATTATCATATCACTTGCTTTCAAACTCATCTTTAAAATCATCAGTTTTGTGATGCCCTTAAAAAACATCCCTGTTCATACTGACTGAGTTTTGCCTCATCATTTCCCTGTGTCCTTCCATCAGAATACACCCATTTGCTGTCTCCTGTTTTATATACTAATTATAACCTCTTTAATATAGGAACTATTGCTTTCTCACTTCTTTTAAATTATCCGGTACAACTTTGTTCTTGTCTGTGACTAAGACTCAAGTATTGTGGAAAGAAAGTATAGTTATTAAGATAGTTTACATTTAAAAATAAATTAATGGTTAAGTAGGTATCTACTTTGAGTGTGTTTCAACTTTGGCTTAGGATCAAAAGGTTATTATTGTATGTGAACTTACTGTGAAGATGTTGAAAAAATCTCTAAAAACCTTTTATTTAGAAGACTTTAGAAGACTTTATTTAGAAGACTGATAGAAATTTCTGGGTAATTAAGGTGGCCTTGCAAGTCTTAAGCTGAGTCACCAGCATTCCTAAAATAGTTGACATTACTTCTGCCTTTTCTCTCCAGGATTTCTCCAATTCTATTCTTTAAGTGGTTATTCGTAGGGCTTTTATTCTAGCTTTTTTCCACCAGCTGTTTTGCCTAAATATAAATACTTAATGCCATACAATATACCTCGTATGCCTAGCATATCAGTTCTCATCTCCAGCTGATGGTCTGGAAGAGTGCAGGTGTCCTACAGGTCTTAATTTTACCTAACTTGGAGTACCTCACAGCTTGAGGTGTCCCAGCAGTTGACCCTTGCTCTCAGTGGCCCAGTGGCTCCATTAATAACTTGTTGTTGCAGTAATGTCATGTAGTGCTATTAAATGCCAGTCTTTGTGTTCTTCTGGCAAAGTCTGTACTTCATGCTACAAGGTGAACCCATAAAAATCTTCCTTTTATGATTAGCAGTGTTCAAAAATCTTTTGGGCAATGCTTTTAGATACATGGTTTATCTTTTAGGCTGCCCTCGAGTCAAGAGTTGGACTCAATGATCTGTGTGGGACCCTTCCAACTCAGGATATTCCATGGTTCTGTGATTATTTATTACTAGCTGAGATAATTGCTTCTGCCATTTCTGTTGCCTAGGACGAAAACCTACTGACCAGGCAGGTCCCTCCTGGCTACATCTTCCCTCGTAGGCCCCCTTGTTAATGCTCTTGGGGCCAGCATTAAACATCCATCCACTGATGATGTACATGGGAGTCTACAAATGCTTTACATCTTCTGTATTCCCCTATGACTTCAATTTTCAAAAAATTATATCCTCCTAGACATGCTCCGTGAAAAGTTTCATTCTGAGCAGCTGGGGTGGGGCCCTCAGCTGGCTGTCATAAGCCTGTTCTTTCCAGCTGCTGGGGGGAATTGCCACCAGAGTTCTTAAGAAATGTTGCTTATTTTCCATATGAGAATTCTGCCTCCTATCCCGAAAACAGGTGTGTGCTTTTTCCTTGTATCTTCAAAAGCAGGTGGTTTATTTTCTTTGAAATATTTAGTCAAGGGATTACATATTTCCTAGACACAAGAACTTCTGCAGTTTTCTACTCCTTTCTTTTCTGTGTTAGCCTGGAAGCACCTGCTTCTGCCAGCAGACCTTGGTGTACAATGATGCTGCCTCACCAGCCTGTCTCAATTCTTACAGAGTGGTGTCCATGATATTGGAAGTGGAAACCAGGACAGGGGTACTTTTATTAAGGTGGAGAGGTTATTTCCATAAATTTTGGAATTCAGCAAATAGTGGAGGCGAAATAGAACCCAAATTTCTTGAAAAGATGGTTTCCTGCTCATTTTTCATGTTACTCCTAATAATGACTCATATTCCTATAACACCTATGATTGATTGGGCTACTAACTATTTTATGAACACTAAACCTCTCAGAAATCAGATGGGATTATGTTCTGTTTTATTTATAGGAAACTCATGGTAAAAATATAAGCAACTGAACCAAGACCACATGGGAAATAAGTGACAGAACTAAGACAATTTTTGAAATCCCCTTGTATCATTTCTGGATTAAGGTCTTTTTTTTCTTCCTTTCTTAATAGCTATTTCTTGGTTCTTGGTCACCTGTACTTCAGAATTTCATTCTGATAGGTAGAGTTTGAGAGAGCGTTTTAAAAGTTAACCTCAACCTAACTCGCTCATTTTCAATTTCAGTTTTATTTGATTCTTAATTCTCCCTGGATGAACAATTAGACATTTTAAGACATATTTAAGGAAGAGGAGGAATACACAGTCTGTATGTAGCCTGAATACCTGATACCTTAAAAAAAAAAGATTTTTTGGGGGGGAAATTAGAATTTTACACTCCTTAGCATGGAGTGTGTGATCTGAGCAACTGTATCATTGTGTCCCTCTGAATAAACTAACAGAGTTCAACTATTTATAGTCTGAAATAAAATACATTTTCACTAACTGTCATTTACAGTAAATGGACATAAGCACAGGGATATGAAAGAAGATCCGTTTTGAAACACTTACTATTTTCAACATAATAAATAACCTTTTAGAAGTATATGTGCATTTCATTTGCATTCTTAGCATGGATAACTCTCAGGGCTAAACTCTGTTCTTGTCTTTTCTTGCTTTTACTGTAATTTTTACAATAATGGATGTAAGCTACTAAAGCAACATAAAATACCCCATAAATGACCCTCAAAACACTTCTGTGTTTTGTTAAATTCTCTAATTCTTCTTTGCTAAGACAGAACTTGATAAGGCACCTGAAAAACTTGTACAGTGAATCTTTAATTGTCCAGATTCAATTCTCCCCTGCTGCATCCTCTGATAATTTACAGCCTTTCAAAGAGATGTCAAGGTGGGTGTGAAACACTGACGTTTGGTTTAATCATCTTTTTGATCCAATTTGTTTTACCTGGCTGCAGATGCACAGGCAGGGTACCTGACAAAAGACAATCAGAGCCATTAACACTTGTTTTTCAACCAGCCTAGTCACGGGATTATCACATTGGGAAAAAAAAAAAAAATATTGTCGGGTTCATGTACCCCAAACTTGGTACATGGCAGAAAAATGATAAGTTATTGACCTGAACATTAGCTTGAAAGAAGACCTGGGAATAAGACTGCATTAGAGCAATAAAACTGAGAGCTTACTGGAGGGGAGATATGGCTGGAAGCGGATCAGCTCTGGCAGGGTCCCCACTGCAAACACTACACAATGTGACCTTTTGTTACAGGTCTGCCTGACAATTTATAGCACTGAAATCAAAACGGGGTGCAGGAAGAGGCAGGAGACCAGCTTTTAAACTACCAGGCTAGAAAAGATGCTTGGACTACAGAAAGAATAGTACATTGGCGCAAAATTCTCTGGATTTGAAGAGGAAGAGGTGACAGGTTCCGGAGTCTGTGTAACACATGCTCTGTGTGTGTGCATGTGCATGCTCAGTTTTGAGGTACTATCATTTTGAGGATAGGGGCAATATTTTAGTAGGCTTTCATTCCTCTGGCCTGTAATTCAAGCTGAATTTGCCTTTTAGACACAGTTTTTTCCTGAGAGTTAAATTTTCCAATTTATCTTATTTAGTCTATGTAAATTATGAACATTACTTTTAAGAAAAATACATTGATGTTTATGAGAGTGCCAAGATTTTTCTCTCATAAACCAGCCCAAAGTGTCTTATATAAATTCTGTGCTGTAGATTGGCTATTGCAGTTGCAAGATCAAAATTATTCTTGGAGGTGATAGCTAACACGGCAGTAAAAGACCTTTTTCTGTTTTGATTTTTTTCTTACCAATTATAATACTTACTAGAGGAAATCAACATGCTCCTACCACTGCAAAAAATGGATTACTGGAAAAATTCAGAGCTTTGGTATATTTAGGGACTTGAGCTTAGAAGTTTGAGTTCTTATAGTTTTTCTTTGAGCTTTTTTTTTTATTAATAATTTAAATAAATATCTTCAAACTCCTACAATACCATGTAATTGAATAGAGTCTGATCCTGCAGAATGTTTCAGATGGAATTAATTTCATCTAAGTTTGGCTGTCCAGTGGATCACCTACAGCCAACAGAAATATAGGTAGGTGGTTCATTTAATAACATAGGTGTCTAGGATAAACAAGATGGAGTAGATTCTGGAGGTGCTCTGGGGTGCATCTAACCTGCACAGGTTTCTCTCCAGGGGAAGCCAGAGGATGGAAGGGGAAATTCTTAAGTTTCAGTGAGGACATGGCCACGGCCAGTGCTCAGACCTGAGACTGTGAAGAACTTGCAGGTCCTACAGTTTAGGTACAGCTCTTTTCTCGCCATTGTCTGCAGAGGGAGTATAAATACAGTCCACTGAGAGACTGAAGGTTTGAAAGCTGAAGCTGGCTGTGATGGGTATGTTTTGCTGACTTTCAGCAGCAGTGGGATGTAAGCGCTGATTCCTTCCCTACTCTAATGGTTCTTTCCTTGCAGTTTATTGCGTGTTGCTAGTCCAATGGAGAGAAGCTCCATGTGAAGTGGTATGGGGGCTTCACACTTCCAAGTGTGCTCAGCCTCAGTCTGTATGATGGGATCATGTGTACATTTATGTCTACCCATTATATGTGCTGCATTTATGCGTGTGTAGGAACAAGTGAATGTACCCTTAGCAAACAAAGAGGATAGAGATATTGGCAATTATTTAGTTGGTTCCAAACATACTTTCAGGGGAAGAGAAATGTGAAGGCTTTACAAGTCTTCATATGAACCCAAGGAATTTCTAGGGTTAAGAGTGGGAAAGCCTCTTAGATGGGGCCAAATATCTAGACTTGAGCTTGACAGCATGCTCAGAGTTGTCTAAATAAAGGAAACTAAATGGCCAAGAGCTTTGGGTCAGCCTGTAGGGAAACAGAGGTTCTGTGGCAGGAACCTAGCCTAACTTTTAGTATTTCTCCCCTCCCATTAATAGTGCTTTGCTTCATATATGCTGTATTGTAATTTGGCAACCCCAGAGCATCTGGAGATAAGACTGGTTGTTGGATTGTGGAGTAAATCGCCAGAGATCTGGTAATAAAAATATATTAACCTCCTACCTGTGTGTTGTGCCTGGATTTACTACTACTACAAGACAACGTAAGGCCTTCTTTGGTCCTACCTTCATGGCAGTACAGACAAAACAAGATTTACCTGTACCTCAGCCTCATTTATTCCTCATGTACTCTGTCCTCATTGTTTCTCCTGATGAAAGCAAAAAAGCTCCAGCTTTTTCCTTACAAAAAAGAAGGTCTCAGCATGCCTTTAGCTGTAGCTCTGAGAGTTCCTTCAAACTGCTGTGAGGCCTTTCACAACATATGTTTGGAAAAAAATTAAATAACCCCAGGAGATGTTTTTTTCTTTCTCCTTCAAGTAGGCACGGGGCTAAGCTTGCTTTGTGTCAATGACATTGCAAAACAGTTTGTACTTCATAAAACTAATAGTTAATGCAGATGCTAGTAGTAGGCGACTGCTTTTGCAAACACAACTTTCAAACAATGCATTCTGCTGAACACAGGCTTTAATAATAGAGTGCTTGGCTGGCCAGCTGTCTGTCAAATCTCTCTCTCTGCATGCTGTAATAAACTCATTCTCTTTGGTGACAGGCCAGGGAAGTTAGAATTGTGCTTCTGCATCTATACCTGGCCCAAGTTGCAGTGGGACAGTTTCTTAAAAGAAGTACTTTTTCTAAGTCTCTAGCCGTGAAGGAGAGAAGGGTTCTTAAAAAACTTATGAAATTGAAAAAGGTGCCATACATTTTTCTGGAGGGATTAGAGCTGTAGCTTTACCCAGTCTTCTTGCAATTTTATTTTTAGCTTTGGTCATGGACCACTGGTCTGATTCCACTTGAATGTCCCAGTCAGTAAACAGGATGCTTGCAAAATTTGGCATCAGAGTGCAAGTTGGAAATTTTTTTCCAGGAGTTCTTGCTTTCAACAGCTTGCCTGGACCAGTCATATGGACTCTCCCTGTTATTCTGAGGGAAAAAAAAAATACCCAGGAATGTCTGCTTTTATTTCAGAATACAGGATTGTTTCATATGGATTTAGCAGCAGTCCAAAGCAGCTGCTTTACATAGCACACAAATAAAATCCAGCTACCTGTTCATTCCAGCTTTGTTACAGACTACTTTAGAAACCAATTAAAAGGTATTTTTAAGCACACCTATAATTATCAAAACATATAATCACCAACCAAAATCATCAGTGGGCATGGGGAGATAGCAGGGGACTAAGGAAACACAGCATGAATCCACTAAGATACAGGAATGGTTTCAGGCTCCCAGTTGCTCTCTCTTAGAGGAGGGAGTGGGGAGTAGCAGCAGGTCGTAACCCCCATCTGACATCTCTCAGCCAGATGCTCTGCTCTTGGGCTAACACCAAAGATACTCTTATTGCCACCAGGGGGTTGGTCACAGCCCTGCGTTTGCCAATAAGCTGGCATTAAGTCAGTTTTGCACCGCTGGAGTTGCACAAAGGAGTTTTAAGAGTCAAAACCTTCCCATTGCAATGCTGGGGGCTGGCACCCGGTGAATTCAGCACAGGCAGGACACTCCCCCAGTAACCTCTGCTGGGTAGGAAGAGGCTGCAGTGCATATGCCACCTGAGCATCAGGCTCAGCCCTGCCTGGGAGAGGCTGGCTGCATCTGGCAAGGTGCCCTGTTGGTGTGTTTTATGTTCAGCGCGGTAATGATACACAGTCATTCCATCAATCATACATTTTATACCAATGACCTTAATAAACAACTGCTGTACATATTGTGTATCCCATAAATACATTTCTATAATTTCAGTGGAGACCTTCACACTTAAATGGTATAACATTTTTTACAGTTAAACAGGGAGCATAAACAACCAATGCAGTCATGTGTACGTGTAACGAATACAAAGCTCAGTCTCACATGTGAAAAAAAAATATCTCCCCCCCCAATTTAGTAATTCAAATCTCTCCAGATATAATAATCAAAATGCCAGTTCTGTTCCTACCTGCCACATCATCAAGTGCTTCCCTTGCTACATTTCCTCAGTATGTTGCATAGACATGACAGAAAATTGATCTAGGCAACCATTTATCGATTTACCTTCTGGTATGAAAAATTGTGTATTAACCTGAACTGAACTGGTTCGTTGTTCCCTTCCTTCTCACTCTGACATTCCAGAGAGAGGAAAGTCCTGCCTAAATTGCTGTGATACGTCATTTATTTGTCATTTATCCTGATTTTCTGTTGGGTTTGTGTGAAAATGCTGACCAGTGTCAAGCCTGATTACAGAGTGGTGGGAATTTCAAAATAGATAAGACTTGATTAGAGTCTGAATGATGGAAAGGCTCTAGAGTGACAACAGTCCAGACACAGGAGAAGTCACATAGAAAAATATCTTCTATGCTCCAAAACAAGACAAGAATCTTAGCTGGAACATACAATTTATTACACATCAGGAGCTACAGCTGTAAGACATGATTCCTTAAGGAATTAGGCTTTATTAGTTTTAGTGTTCATAATATTAATGACTAACATTAAAGACAACTGTTAATTATTAAATTAGATTATTAAATAATAAATAATATCATGAAATGGTGTTTCTTGGAAGATGTAGATTCTGTGGCCTGAGGGAACGATTTGTCAAAGTCACACATATGGATGAAAATGGGGAAAAGTTGAATTAGATTGGGTTGTGACCATTGTTTTTAGATGACCCTTTAATTGCAAATAACATTTGAGCAGTTAACCTTAGGAGCATTGAAGATTTAATTGATGTGAAATCCACATAACATCAAACTTTTTGGTACAGTTTTTGGCTGCTCTGTATGATCCTGACTACAATCAACCTGTATTAAAGCTGTTTATGACAGACTTCAATAGTTCCGAGAATAGTTTAAGATGACTCAAAGTGGCCAGGGAGGTGTGTTGACAGATTCAAGGAAGGTTCTTGGTGACACAGGACACCCCTTAGGTGGTGCAGGTGGGATCACCAGCTCTAGGCCACCTTGTAACCTCAGCGGAGAGGCATGTGTTGCAAAACAAGGTGGAGCACATAACTTTTCTCCTTCGGACAGCATGACTTAAAAGAGCTTTCAGGTTGTTTTAAGTGTACATCTGGTGCCCTTTCAGTAGACCTTGGGCTTGCAGGAGAGAAAAACACATGAGTCATTGTTACCCGTTTTTCTCCTTAGCTTTGTGGAGCGTAGGCAACTGCATCATGCTCAGACCCACTTACTCTTCAGTACTGTGCTGGTAGGTATCCAAGACAGAACTTCCTCTCTGTGGTTCCCCCTGAAGAATAATGAGTTTCACAGATATGAAACCATAATGGATGAGTCTTTCTGTTTTATCACTATGGGTGCTTAAAATAAATCAGTCTCTAAAAGGTAGAGGAAAACAAAAGCTTGATTCTCATCTGAGGTAAATTGACGCAACCCCATGGAAATAAATGGAGCTCTGCCAAGCTCTACCAAAGGACAATATTATCTAAGCTCTATGCATATTCCACTTTGCTTGCAAATGCACAAAGAGAAAAAGAACACTTACGTGTCCTTTAAAAGAAACGCTATTTAAAAATATTAAAGGAACCTCATGAAACCAGGGGAATTGTAAATCTAGGTTATTTTATAACCACAAAATGTTAATTTCCTTAAAGTATTAGGGATTTCTTACTATAACTATTATTCTCTACATGGCACATAATATAATTATGTATATTACTGTAATTATTATTAGCTATTATGCTGTACATAGTATTATAATAACTTCCAAAAGGAAAAGACTTGCAAGCAATGGATCTGGAAACAGAGGCACTGAGCTGGTATAACCTGCCCAAGAACACAGAGCAGATCGTTGACAGAGCTGGGAGTAGGGAAATGTCCCCTGGCTGCTGGGCTAGTGATGCTTCATACAGAAGTGTTACTGTAATAATAATAAATAGAGGTGGGATATATGCCTTTGGCTCTGGGAGAGAATTGTTTTCCTTGGAAAGGTGAACATCACCTTTAGTACAGTAACTTTTTCAGGAGGCAAATATATCTAATTAAGTTAAGTGATTGTCAAGTGCATTTTAAGTTTAACAAAGCTCACATCATATTTTATTTCCCTTTTACATTCTGTACAGTAATTGTGTAAAGTGCATGATTTACTGTGGCAGTATTATTCAAACTTAATTACAGTGTTAAGAAGCAACCATAACTTGAAAGAAAATAGCTACAGTGCTGTGGGGATCCACATGGCAGCTCTGTTTTTAAAAAAACATTGTTCTTTTGTAAAGAAAATAAATTGTGTACAAAACTTTTTGGCTCCTGAAATCACATTTAGGATAAACTTTCAGTAGGCTTCTTAAAAGATTGAAATAGCTACTTTGTCAAGGGATTTTAGATCTTTCTTTCTTTATATCCAACTTGTGATTCATCCCTATATATACGCCAGATGTTGTCCGGTCCTTAGGGGTATATTCTCTTATATGTAGGGCTGAATCCTAAGAAGGAAATAAAAGGATTTAAAATATTATTATATAGCAATAGAAAGATGTCTCTGGTGGATCAATATGTCTACTACCTAGAATACATAGTAAAGACTGTTCATTTAAAGCACCACTTTTATATCAATAAGGGAGATAGCCAAGGAGTTTTTACCCACTTTTTTTTATCTCTTAATATATGAATTAACTGTTTATTTATGGCATTTTAGGAGTCATTTTCCTTAGGCTTCTAAAATCTGCACTCCCTATAAAATGACAGATCCTAGGCTCTTATTTGTATTTTGCAGAGTAGACATTAAAGGGAAGATGAAGACATGGCTCTTGCTCCAGACCCAGAATAGAATTTTTTCATTAAAATCTTTGGTGCTTAAAATCAATAAAGCATCAGCAAAATTTGAATTTTTCCAGAAACTGTGATTTCAAAAGACTATTTATTTTCCAGGTATACTGAGCAATGCAATGAGATGCTTGTGGATGAGGCAAAGTGTAG
Source organism: Tringa solitaria (assembly GCA_026413425.1). Classification (NCBI taxonomy): domain Eukaryota; kingdom Metazoa; phylum Chordata; class Aves; order Charadriiformes; family Scolopacidae; genus Tringa; species Tringa solitaria. The sequence continues at coordinate 110,770,565 of JAOXJM010000023.1, read as the reverse complement.
GCAGCAGAGCCATCTACAGTTTACAGGCACTGATCCTACAAAAGTCAGGACCTCTGTTGTACCTTTCAGATTGCCATCTGCAGGTGTCATATTTATTAAATCTTTAATGACACAGAGGTGTAGATGGCTTCCTTAATGAGGCCCATGTTGATAATTAGTGGCAAAGAGATCTTGGTTGCAGGATATAGCTACTAATGTTTCCCCTTCATTTTGTTTTGTTGGGATCTATGGTGCTGGAAAAGTATTCTGGGGTTAATATCTTTTTTGCCACTTATCGTAATAGATGAGGGTAGGGAATGTGTCCAGCTGAACTCAAACTCAGAACAGTGTGCTTTAAATTGGACTGCCACATTTAAGAAAATGAGAAGTGCTACTTCTTAAATTAATGTATCTAGTAGTAAGGCTTAAGGAGATTCATATGATTTCTCATTCCAGGATCAGGTTTCACTTTTGAGCTGTCCCTGTTCCATCTGATAAGGGATAGCTTTCTGCTTTGGGCTCTGCTTGTAAGTTATAGTTACTCTCATCTTCTTTGGAGAATGATGACAATATGGAAATTGATCAAACCCCGGTTTAGGTCAGAGTCATATATCTGCAAAAGGCTGCAAAATTCACTTTTTGAGCTGGGCTGTGTTCACCTCCTCTAGTTTTCTACCTGCCTGTTTCTGTGAACAGACAAAAAATCTATAGTAGTGCATATACAGTGCATTACATGC
>JAOXJM010000023.1:110702031-110725193 GCA_026413425.1 Tringa solitaria | reverse complement strand
AGATCTTAGGTATTTTTCTTGGAAAACTTAATCCACTCATATTAATAGTCATGTCCAGAGCACTGAAGAAGACAAAAAAATACAAGTTTCATTTAAAAAAAAATTGTCTTATTTTTATTTAGCTTATTTTTAATTCAACTAGAGACAGCTAAACCAAAATTACATGGTTTTCCATTAATGTCAGTTAGTGTCCCAGGACCACAAGAAGTTATTAATAGAGCCTTTACACATAAATTGAGCCTTAAATTCTGGATCTTAGAATGCTACAAGAAACCTGGTATATTGTAAGCATTAGGTACATTCACTGAATCCTGTGAAATGAAACATGTAAAAGTTGTGTTTGGGCACAAGGTACAACGTATATGTTCTTGGCATTTCTTTGATGACTAAAGAAGTACTCACCATCATAAGACTTTATAACTCGGCAGTGGGTGATTCCAAGATACAACTCTGGAAAAATCAGTACATTAATTGTAGTGATTAACATGAGTGCCATTGCTTTCTTTTAAGATAGAACCAGAGAATCACAGAATACTTTTGACAGAAACACAGGGAGCAACTTTAAATAATTGTGGCCAAGGATCTTGGTAGTCTAGAAACAGTGCAATAGCCTACAGAACCTTAGAAGTATCCTGCAGCATTTCCTGTTTCAATTCTTCATTTCTACAGGAGTTAAAAGTGCACAGTCCTTTATGAAAGGACATTTACCTGCTATAGTGTCTGTTTGTTATATTCTGAAATGAACTGCATTTAGCAATTTCAGTCACCTGTATAGTATCAGTTCGAATGAACATAGAGATTGATTTTGAAAGCTCTATATAAGTCTCTAAAAGCAAAAGTCTGAACATTAAGGGTGAAACCTATTCAATGGAAAGTCTTTACCAAACTGCACCTGCATTAACATTTCTCTAGGGTCTGAGCTCTCATACTGCATCTCATGATGAAAGGTCAGACCAAAAGAGTATCCCAACAACAAGCATTATATGAACTATAATGCAGCGCCTGACCCATTGTGGTCTGATCTTCAGAGGAATGTGCTATCCCATCGCCACTTTTTAAAATTTTCACAATTTTCTTTCCATCTGTCCCCCTGCTGTTTTTCCACTGTGATATCCACTCTGCGGTGTTCCTTGGAGCAATGTTCCTCTGACGTTCCAATGTTCCGTCATAGTCACCAGCAGACATTAGGATGTGTTGAACCAGCAAAAAAACATCAGGCAGCACAGATGTTGAATGGAATGTTACACTGCAATGGGAGTTGGAAAGTTGCTTCTATAAATCAGTTTTTGTAACTAAAGCACATGGCTTTGGTATATTTTTTTTTGAGCTTGATTCTTTACTTAGCAGCTAGCTGCGCTATGCAATCACTTGTTCCAAGGAAATCAATTAGTGCAATCAGCCTGGATTTTCTTTGTTCTGAAGACGGATTTTTTTTGAGACTGAGGAATTAAACATATGGAAAGGGTGCCCTGTTTTATATGAGAACTACAGTGAATCAAATAATGGAATGTATTTTCATTGCAATTTAAACTTAAAACTTCTGAAACTTAAAATCAAACAAAATGTAATAACAATTTTAATACCTTTTTAACCAAAAAATATCCAACAATGGTGATTTGGAAAATTGATTGATACAATAGATAAATGCTTTATTGCAAAACTCCATAGTATCTCATAGTATCTTCAAGTTTGTAAAGACAGATTATATATTTTTTCCTGTTTGAGACAATAGGGGCTCCTAAAAATGTTTTTACTGTTGCATAAATTCAGGAGAGGGTCACATTGTCATGCTGAACAGAATACAAAGTTCCACACTGGCATTTTTCCCTACTCAACTACTTAATAATACACTTCAAATATAGAGTCTGAAAATCCAGTCCTGATCTCTTAAAAAAATTATTAGGATATATTACTCTATTTCAATGGCTAACTTTTTGTGTTAAATTAACATAATTTAATCTTGGAGGCACTGTAGTCAAGTGAAAAGTTTTAACCTCTACATAGTACTGATTTCATACCTTGTAATAAAAGTTTAAGAGGAAATAGTAAGCTTTTATACCAGAAATAGAAAATTGGCAGGCCTGTGGTATTGACTTGGAATTGGCACTTAAGATTTTTAATCTACAGCTCATGTCTTGTTTAATTTATACATTAGCACAATGCTTGAGTGCCTTGCCACACCAAGGGTCAGTAATGTTATACCTATATTCAGAAATGGAAAAAAAGAACATTCTCACATTTGCAGACTGATTGCTTTCATTAGGTTTAATTAGTTACCTTTCCACTTGTAAAGAGAATTGTAGCTGGTGTTTAGCTGGTTGGGTGGCTTGCACCAATACTGAAAGAGGACTGTAAAGAGAGAAGGTGCAGCAGCTGCTTAAAATGGAAATATTTAATTCTCTTATGATAATAAAATAAAGCTCAACACGGTATCAATTTTTTGGAAAAAAACAGCATCCTCTTCTGGAATACTTGTGCCATCTGCTTGGGAGCCTCTGTGATGCTTTTAGGCTGTATTCTGAAGAGGAGACTGACTAGATTAAGTGGTCAGCTGTTTGCAGGGGCACTTATGGTACAAAAATAATTTCTACTTTTTGAATATACAAGCTCTTATGACATATATCCACGTCTATTTATGTTGTGTCTGTAATGGGAGATTTCCATATTTTCTTGAAATACCTGAGGCTGAAGCCCCTATTTTATATATGGAGTCTGAGTATGATGAGTATGTATAGGGATATACATACACAGACATGGTCAAAAGGAGAGACAGTATTGCAAGTAATAAAATTCCTATAAAGGTTAAAATCATGTAATATACAAATCAAAATTACTGTTCTCTGTATTTCTTTAAACAGTGCAAAAGAGTGAAGACTTCTCTTCCCCATTTTCCCAATGGCAACAGAGTGAAAATGGTTTTAAAAGCAGTTAGTGAGAAGGGCTAGCTTCCCCAGACGCTTGAGATGCTTTTCTTAAGTCGTTTTGGCTGAATCTGGGCTACGAAACATAATGGGGTATTAAGACGTGAAAACTGCCAGTCAGCATGTCCTTACCACAGCTTTCTTTGAGTGCAAGGGAACACTGGATGCAAAGTTTTATTTTAAATCAGGTTACCTGGACTGGCGCTGAAATGTTTGAAGACATAAGCTATTATCCTCATCTAAACGTGGCCTCAGCTGCAGCTATTAATTCTGTTCAAGTCAGAAGTAACTTAAGCTTGTTATGACCTGATATTTTCTGAAATGTTTGAAATTAGCCTGATGATTAGCAGAAAGGCCGCATAACAGGAAAAAAAATGTATTTGCAGCTGGTCTGGAGAACATATTATGTCTCCATCCTTGTAAATTGTTCCTTTATGTCAATATTACAGCATTTTGGTGGAGACCTCTGTGGAATGTTTCACTGCTGCTGCCTATGATTTACTTTTTTTTTACTTTCATGGAAATAGTGCTGTTCAAGGGCAGTCAATTTGGCATCATTTTATAAACAAGCATTATAAACACAGAGAAAAGAGATAGGTCATTTTATACTAAATTTAGCTGCTCATTTAGGGAGATAAAAAATGAAATAAGTGCTATATCCATTAAAATCCTACTCTGCTGTCTCAATTGTTTGGGGAAAAAAAGTACAAGAAAGCCATTGACTTTGCTGTTTCCTTTGGGAGAAGCACAGATGTGGAAGAACAATTTCTAACACCTAAGTGAGGCAGCTTATGAACTGTGTCTAAGTTTGTTCAAAGCCCTCCAAAATATGGAGTACATTTCCATCCAATTCACATAATAACTCAGGCTCTGATTCAACATAGCTTTTAAAAATGCAAGTAGTTCCTCATCTGTTTAAAATTATAGTTGTGGTATGCACTGTATTTCTCTGGAGTCTTATTTCAGATTTTACTTTTCTCATAATTTATATATATATTTATACAAACTACCAGTCTTATTTCAGCATGCTACAATTTTCTGCGTAGAAGTTTTGTTTTTGAATGATGTGATGGCAAAAGGCAATGACAGCATAAGATTTTTCTCACCTTGTTCTTCCAGACAGATTTGTCCCTGTCTTGGAAAGGCTGCCACTCATTGCAAGAGACTAATGTGGTCTAATATGGTTTCCTGGGTTGTTGAATTTTGCCCTGCTTACTGAAGTTGTAGATAATGTCATCAAACAATGACATTTTTTCACAGTGATTTTGAGAGCGTCATATTTCCACAGGAAACAGAATGCTATAATGCAAAAGTGTCAAAAAAGGCAACTTTGTGCCTGTTCTTGTGTTTGGGATTAACTTCAGAATCTCTGATGGTCTCAAAGATGCTGAATATATGTACAAATGTTTTTAGCTTACTCTCTACCTCCACTGTAGAAATTGTGAGTGATGTAAGTTATTAAAGAGAGAGATTGTAAATCTGAAAAATTCATAAGATGTTGTAACAATTCCCCCACCCATCCTCAAACGGAGTTGACTGCAATAAAATACAACAAAAACTGATTCTGCATTAAAAAAAATTAATAAAAAATCTCTTCAAATTTTAGAATAAACCAAAGGTAGCCAGCCCCAGCCATTGCCAGGTACAAGCTGGTCAATCATTACTTTGATTTAGAAATGTGCCCTTCCCAGAGATCTGACAGCCAGGAATAATGTAAAGAACACAGTCAAACCCATGGCCATCATCATCATTTCAGTACTAATGCAGAAAAAGAACTCAGATTTCAAACTCTTCCATCCATATAACCAAACTATTAGCACTTCATCCAACCTAGCAAGAAAACACCAAGAAGGTGGCAGATAGTTGCAGTCTACATTTCCTGCAAATAGGGCTGCGGAAGGGCGTTTCACAGGGCTGACACTATGGAAATCATCAGAGACCCACTGGAATGTGAGTGGAGGCAAAACCCTCCAACTTTCACACAGAGCCGGGCAGCACTGAAATATTTTTGTGGAAATAGAATATTATCCATTTATGAATTCCAGATGGGAAGGGACAGCTGTCATGCTGATGACATCATTCCCCTTGACACTGGAGGATGGGAAGGAAAAACTGAGAGTCACATGTAAAGTATGTCAACAGTGATGACAGCACTGGGCAAAAGAATGTTTGGGATGCTGGGCAAAATGGTCTACATAATGACTAAGACAAGTAAGGTCAAGTAAACACTGAAATGAAGGGGTAGCCACAGGATAGTAGTTTAGAAGTTAGTCTGCAAAATATTCTCTGTCATACTTTGTGTGCTATATACAGAAAAAAACCCATCAGGAATCATTTGGTTACCAGGAGAGTTTATGGAACAAGAAAATTATTTATCATTTCTGAGATTTTTCAAAAAGCCAAAAGTCAGCCTTCTTCTGCCTCTGTAAATTTTTAGAACCTCATCAATCTTTTTTTTAGATGACTTCCTAATTCTTCAGCATCAAGTTATTTCCTTAGTGGGTTTTTTTGTTTGTTTTTTGTTGTTGGGTTTTGGTTTTCTTTTTTGTTTGTTTTTGAAAACCTTTTGAACAAAAAAAGTCTTACAACTGAAGAATGGGAGACATTTTCACAGACACAAAGGGTTTACAGAAATTTACTCCCTCTTAATAGTAAGAGGTAGAAGAGTTAGACAAAGAATTTAGTACTGGGATGTTCTATTACACTAAAAATGAAATGGGATTTTATGTGTCATCCTTATACAAAGCTAAAACATTCTGAAGATCATGGGCATGATGGAATGTAGAAAAGATTAATATTTCCTGCAGTTCAATTATGAGAACCTTAACAATGTTCTAATTACCTTGGAAATTCTCTGAATAGCAAAGAACTCTTGGATAACATGTCATTTTATAGTTGTATTTCAATGTCCAATTCCCAAAGACAAGACTGGTGCAAGTGATGTTTCAAAGGAAACTGCATTTCTATTGAATAAGAAATGAAAGAAAGATAGGGAGAAGAGAAAATTTTGAGAAGATTGCTTTGCTGAATGAATTTTGACTTTGTCACTAAACTTATGTGAGTGGCAGACCTTTAGAGATAAAACAGTATATGAACGTACCATCTGCAGGAACTGGGAGGTTGGCGGATGTCTCTTGTTGAGCTACAGGCATCAAAAGTGAGGCTGACAGCCCTAGATACTGAATTTTAAGGAATATTTCCCTCCTGCAGGCACAGACAAATGGTTTCTTGCAAATGCTATGTTGCAGGGAGGCACCTCAGAATTTCAGGCAAATCCCCAAGTTTCTTTTCTCCCTTTTCAAATCTTCCTATTAGTCTTTCGTTAACTCTCTCCATAGCTCACATGTTACTGGTTTTTTAAGCCTGGAAGTGGCTGTGATTTCTTATGCCATTATCATGCTATTAGAGAAGCAGTCAGAAAGATGCTGTGACAGCTTTGTCTTTCATGTTCAGTTTATGGCCACTCTAAAACACAAACAAGAATTTCTGTCTTTTTAACAAACATTTCAAGGAATAAACACTGTGGCCATTATGTATGAAACCCTGAATAAAGGGTACCCATTGTTAGACCCTTTCAAAGATAGATTACTGAAGACTTTCTTGGTAACCTCAAGTAAGTGTTGTAAGCAGCCTACAATATTATTTTAAAACAAAAGGTAGTACTTGCTTATGCCACACTAATCCATAAAGTCTACCAGAACTCTTCTGTCAAACACTTAATGAGAGTTCCCTCAGCTGGAGTACTTCCAGGTTGCAGATCACACAGTTTCTTCCAAAGGCTTATCCAGTCTTATCCAGTCACCACCCTTATCTCACAAGCTCTGTAAAACTGCTGGTAAAGCTCCTTTGTCACCTTGTCATTGACCGTTCTGTAGTATTCATAACACCGACACACTGTGCAGCTCTGCACGCAGGTTCTCACCCACCAGTGCTTCTTTTTGTTCACTAAAGCCCGCTAACAACATGGCTCCAGGTGATGAGATCTCATCTCAGGGTTATGATGGATCATTCCAGACAGAACTATGCTGAACTGCTTTCAGAACAGTGTCAAGATGGTTACACTGTTGGTGCTGCTGGTGCCCCAGCTTACCTCTCCATATAGATGCTGCCTTCTGGAAGTGAATTATGTCAAGCTCCTACCAAGCTGTAGCACAGAAGATACACTGACAAGTGGTACTAATGTCACAATTTACTGATGACAAGTCATTGTAATTAGTAGCACGATATGTAAATATATTGTCTGGTGTGGCTCTGCTATTGCCACAGGAGAGATCCAGGACAGTACTAGAACATTCAAGAGATTAAATAGATAATTAATATAATCAGAAGAGGAACAATTCCTTCCTTCTTTAGGAATGATTCCTATTATACCAATATTGTGATCATGTTATCCCCATGTTTCATAGTTCTGATATCTATCTGACTCCTAATATAGGCCTCCCCCTGTTCCTTCCACATGTAATTGACGAGAATGGCACGAGGGCACCTACTTCTATTTCTGGTTCTGTCCACTGTTTATCCTCTGCTACCATGGTGGTCTTACTGTAATAACCATGTTTCTCCTACATATGCCCTCAGATGATGCAAGATTGTCTGACCCTGGTTGTTTGTCTGGTTTGTCACTGATATGGAGAGCACTGTTGAGTGTTACCTGTTTTGCACTTCACAATTTGTTTGCAGGACAATGAAGGATTCAGAGATCTCTTGTTACGACCCTTCCACAAGATACTATCCAAGGACACACACCAACCACTTAGTCATATCCTGGGCATGTGCTGGTAAGGAGATATCATACCATGCTAAAATCTTCATGACACTTTTTCCTGCCCTTGCAGGTTCATGTTTAGCTGCTGCTCCCCAAGGACAAGGGATAGGAGAACAGACTTCAGTACCATCAAGTTCAGACTAAAGGTGAAGTAGGACTCTTCACCAGCTTTCACAGTCAACTCACACTTCCTCCTCTTCATGACTCTTCATATCCCAGAGCCCAATTCCAGTGCTTCAGCCTGTATTCTCCTTACAATATCTCCCATATATATGACATTTTCCTTTTAGACTCTTTTTTTCTAGAATGTAAAATTTATGGCAGTTTGATATTCTTATGCTGGAGGTCTACAGTGAAGAAAAAAAAAGAAAAGGACTGACAGAACTGTAGGCCCTCCTAGTATGCACTGAGCCCCAAAATCAGATGCACGCTACTAAGCACATAAATATTTTGCTGTTGCTGAATGTGAAAACTATTTACTGATAGCAGCTGCAAGAAAAAACATGTTGAGTACTGAGGCAGGTTATTCAGGTTATGGGTAAACTCTGAAATCTAGGGTATACCAAAGAACACCCCAGGGACTGCTTGCTACATGAGGAGACTAACAACTAAGAGAGAGTTTGAACAGGAAGGGCAGCTGTTCTTAGAAGACCCAGACCACGTTATTTGTAAATCACAGTTAAGAAAATATTGTCGTACAGGACCTGCTTGTTTCCTGAGGCCATCTGGAATCCCTCAGAACCTGCTGAGATTAAACATATCCCCTTTAGACGGTGGCTTGTGTCAGATTTCTTGGACTAATTGACAGAGAATATAAATACAGTTCTGTTTTGGCTGTTAAAAGCTTCCTGGTTAAAGCATTCCTGTGAAGATGGGACTGGGGATCTGCCTATTCAGGCATCTGCCCTGCTTAGCTGTGTGATGAGTGTAGGCACACTGGGGAAAAGGTGTTAGCCAATGTTCTTGTTGGGCTGGTGCCATGGCCATGGTCATCTGAAAAGTGTTGATTACGTTGTCGTTGTCCCCTGCCATGGTATCCCCAGAGGCAGAGGCTTATACATTTGTCTTTTTTTCTGTCTCTTTCCTTTCTCTGAGAGAGAAGGTGTTGTCATGCCTCAGGTGATGACTTTTGAAACACTTAATTTCTGAGACAGAAGTGTTTTACTTCCTCCTTACCCGCCTCAGAATGCCACTGCTGACTTTCTTACAGGCCTTTTTCAGAACTTTATCCTTAATCTTGCATAGGTTTCTAATCTTCCTATAATTTATCAGGCAGCAATCTACCTCTGTACGTGCAGATTTTGGGAAATGTTGGAAATGCTCCAGTCGCATGCAATTTCTGTCTACAAAGATAAATACACAGGTGTCCTCTGAGGACCAGGTTTTTGCTAGAGTGTTGTCATCATGTTACAAATGTGAAAGGCCATCAAAGTCTAGATGTGAAAGATCTTTGTTCTGTTTGTCTAATAGAAATTCTGAAGAGGGGCTCCATGAATGAGGAAAATTTGGCTCATGCTGCAGGGCTGATCATAACTCTTCAGATAGGGAAGCTTCTGGGTGACATCTTGGCTGCATGAGGGAGCACTCTGGAGGGCATTGTGAGGGCTGGCAGCCTCAGAGATATTGTTCCTTAGTTGGAAAGAGCATTCTGTCTCATGCCACATTGACAGGCATTCCAAGGAAAAGACAGTGTGGGCAACAAAAAATAAAACAAAGAAATGTAGTAACTGATAATCCTCACAGAAAGCTTTTCCTCTGTGACTGCTTTGTGGCTACCATCAAGGTTGGCAGCGAGAGTTCCCTTGAGAGCTACAGACCTGAAAAGCAAGACCAGCCACATTACAAGAGTAAAAATAAAAATTATTACCCGTTGGCTAAAGTGCATTTATGCCTTTGTCTTGACTCTTGATTTTCTTGTTCTTGGTTCCCAATCACTATATATTTAATCCTAGAAGACTTTTCATCTTCTCCTTGGGCTGATGCAGATGGTTTCTTTGGTCCTGACATTGTGTCTGACTCAGACCACATCCTTTGCATTTTTCTTCCTTTAGGTCCATAACCCTTGCTGCGAGTGAACAAACAGTATGTAGTGAGATCAAAGGTCTTCTTACAATTTTGAAAATATTTTTATATAACAAAATTCATATGGGGACTGAGGTTCAAACCTTTCAGGATCCAATGACTCTACAAAGCCACCTATTTCCCATGAGTCTTACAGCTACCTCCCTACTCAGCTTAAAATGCATCTATCAATTAAAATTTCCCATATAACCTCAATTAAAAAAACCCAACAATCTGTAGAGCACAACGGATCACTACTGCACCCTATATCTAGGTCTTTATAATTGACTTGCACTGCACTCTGCAGATATATATTGCCAGAGTATTATTTGCAAAATATATGATTTCCTGGCAGTGCATAGCTTCGTCTTTTAGAGTGATCAAGGTCAAATATATCAGTATAGATCCAGGGGGTTCCACAAATGCAGACCCAGTGAAATTCATGCAAACAGTTAAATACAAAAGGAAAAAAAAAAAGTTTACAAAGATTCTTACATTAATTGTTTGAAAGACTTAATAATTTGAAGTAGCTCTTTTTCTGTTTTTGATTAATTGAAGTTAGATTGAGGAAAGCAATGAAAATAGTCATAGTTTTCTAAGCATTCTTCATATTTTGCTTTGAACTCATACCTCATGCTAATACAACTTCCACAGGATCTACATCTCTTTGTGCATAATTTGCTTACTAAAACAATGAAATCTGCTTGAGTACAAGATTTCATAGCATTTTCATGGTCAATTGCTTTTGGTATTATTAGAACAAAGATGTCTTAGTAGTGCAGGATGGTAGTAGTCACTGAAAAATGCACTGCTTTTCCTTGACATCATGCTTTTCCTAGCCATTTTCACTAGACCTAATGAGGAATAAAAAGCAGCTAAGTTATGTTCTGGTTCATTCTCTCAGTTTCTCCCCTTTGAGAGACATAGGGAATAAGTAAATAAGAAAGGGGAGGGGTAAAAGGTGGTGGTAACAGGGAGCATTAGTAACATAGGGCACTTAATGCTATAAGAAATTTATCCTTAGCAGTACAGTGTCCCTCAGAGATTCTGGATGGACTCATGTGGGATTAAAGTTTAGGAGAAGGTGAAGGAAGGATGTGTGCTCTCTAAGGTCTGCCTGGGAAAGTACTTTATTCTTGTCGCTAGAGTCTTTCTGTTAATGTGCTCTAAAGTGCTCTGGTTTCTATCAAACCTAGATCAGATCACTATAGTGAGGCCACGGGTTCACCACCCTGCCTGCACCATCCTGCATCTTGTGTGATGGATGATATATGACATATTACAAAAACTGAAAAGCTTTTAAAAGTGTGTATCAGGTAAAATGGGCCAGGATTAGTTGTCTGGAGTTAGAATAAAAAGATTTCTTGCCAGAAATATGTGAAACAAAGGGGAGGAGTGTGAAATCCAGGAAGTCTTTCAATAACAAAGAGGGCAGCCGCTCTAGATAAGCCATTGATTCTTCATTTGTTTTGCACTAAATCAGGACTGCTTAGACTAGCGTACTAAGAGAAAGACACAGAAGTTTATCTATAATCGGAGTCAGGGTTGCTATAAACGCAGGATTCTGAGATACTGTATGTCAGCCGAGATACTCTAGTACTGCCATCTAGATACTGTGTTGTTAAGAATAGGCTAGAATTTCTTTTATATACATACACACATACACACATACACACGCGTTTTAGCACTTGCAGTTTCTTTTTTTCTGACTTCTACTACTACTACCCACAGATATTTACTTTCAACCTAAATACATATATCTTTCACCTGTTTCCCTGTGTAGCCTGCCTAGCAGTGAAACATCAGGGTCAAGGTGCCCTGCCCCCACAAAGGCTTTGGGTCAGTATAGGATGCATATGCCCCAAAAGGACATGCTTAGAGCAGGTAGGTAGGAGAATAAGGCTGCCTTCCAAGTTCCAAAAGGTAGACTAAAATGAGGTATTACACTATACTTGAGGCTGGCGGTAGCAAGCACAGGTCTATGAGTAGAAGTGAGATGTTTCCTGCATGAAGTTCAGATGTCCAGAAAGCCAAGTCCAGTGTACTTAGATCTTCCAATGTTTTTATATTTTCAACCACATGGTACTCCTTTGCTTATCAGCCTTTTATCATGTGTCTGTCCTGCATTCTGTGATTAGTTAATGGCTTCATTTGAATGCTGAAGCAGTTAGCACTCAGAGGTAATCGTCATTGACTTCCTCTGTTTGGTTCATACACTAGGCCATATAACTTTGAATTCTGCATTTGAATGTTTCTCAGCTAGTACTTTCTTCTCTGTGAGACAAATTTTCTCTGGGTGATATAAGTCAGATTCCAGTATCCCTTGCTGAGTAGCCTGCTTAGTAATATATGCAACTAAGCAGTTTTTCAGATTGTGTGAGTACATCTCACCTAGTTATTAGTTATAGCACATTTAGATGACAGTGAAGACAGCTAGACTTCTTGCTTTTCAAACCTGGATAGTATTACCTCGTCTGCGCACAGGATATAGGCACCCGAGTCTATTGAAATGTGATGGGATTAAGAAGCATGACTTTTCTAGACTCTTTTGAAAATCCAGGCTACAACTGAGTCATAAGCTGTGAATAACTGGGAACGTCACTTTCAGATGTAGCAACCTGACTTTTTTTGTCTGCAGTGATACAAAAAATGGGCTTATCTTTCAAAGACACTGAGCTCTGATTAGCCACACAGAGAAGTTAATGAAAACCTTGACCTATTACTATAAATATTATTATTATTCAAGGGCTTTTTTTCACACTGCATTGTTCTAACCATCATATAAACACACACAAAAGACAGATCCTTCCCCTGACAGCTCATAATGTCAGTAGCTTTGCCTGTGCAAATCTGAAAATGTTACTTATGTATAAAGTTTACAAATGTAATTTTGTGCATTGAAATGATTAACAATTTCTGAAGGGCTACTGAGAAAGTGTTTTAAAGCAATATCGAGGTCTCCCTATGAAAGAAACCTGAACAAAACCAGATTTGTATTCAGGGTATTGGTAGGCCCATTGTTATAAATAATGCAAACTTCTTCAATATGAATATACTGTACATAGAAAGCTCATTTTCCTTGTGCGCTGCTCAGGCCAGTTATCACAAATGCATAAAATGTAAACATGATGTGTTATAATTTGGCTAGGATGAACAGTGAGGATTTTATGTCCTATTAATTTTTTTAATGCAATACTTTTATTGAAGTTGATTTAGCCAGGTTCCTATCATCCCTGTTAGGTTCCTGAGAGATTGAAAATAAGTGGATGTCCAGAGTAACAGCACAAGTGTTTATATTATGCTGACTCCATGCTGTGTTTGAGCCACAGATGGAACTAAATGATTAATTAGATCACAAAAATTCCTCAAGAATCAAATTATTAGGGTGGATTGGTTTGAACCATGTTAGTTAGACCTGGAGCTAGAGTTCAAAAGACCTCAATGTTTAGAGTAGTTTCAGTGTTGGCTTCATATTCATATTAATTTCTTAACTCTCAGTTTATAGTATCAGCCAGAATATACATGCAATGCCCCAGTTTTGCACAGGACTCCCTCCACATTGCTGGAATATGGTCGTATTTTTGCCATCTGCTACAGTAGTACCCTTATTCCCTGAAGTTTTGGTCTGCCAAAGGGAGTCAGGAGGGACTGTATGGTTATACCAAGTGCACTGTTAGGGGCACTTGGTATGCAGAGTTGGGGGAAGGGAAGAGGATGCTTCATCTTTCTGCTCAGTTCAAGAAAGATTCCTGCCTTTTCAAGCACTCCTAAGCATGAGACAGCTTTGCACTACCACAAAAGCTTATGCTTGCTTTATAGATTCGTTTAAGCCCTCTGCTAACTTTTGGAATGGCTTTCTCATCCCATAATTGAAATACCAGGTTTTGTCCTTGCATCCCTGTTGTACCTTCAGCTGAATGCGAGACCGAGACTTAGGAAGCCAATTCCTACTTCCAGGTGATGGTTTTTCCTGAAGACCTAGAGAATTGCAGATGCATACTAGTGAGTGTACTTATATCACGTGAGTGATGTAAGAAAAACACTGATGTAGCAAGCTTTATATGACATAGATTTAATGTATGCTTCTAAGGGCAAGGGAACATTTTGTTTTTGGACACCAGGACATTTGATGTCTTTGGCCTTGTCCTCAATTTTCATCTGTAAAATGTAAAAGATCTGTGTTTCAGAGTGGTACTCTAAGGAGAACAGCTTTTAGATACCCAAACAGTATGTTACAGTGGTCACACAGTTAAAACAGGAGATTGGAATGGGAATGGGAGGTTCCCTATTAATGATGCAGAAGGAGGTGATAGCAGGCTTGCATAAGCTAGAGAAGAATTTGTGCCTAAAATGAAGGAAAGCTGCAAAAAAGTCAATGGCTTTCAGATAACACTCGCTAAATCTGCAGTTGGGCTTCTTTGATGTGATATGGACCATGTAGGTGTTGACTCCTGGTGTGAAGCTGCAAAACACACCTGTTGCTCTGTAGCAACTTCCTATTTTGATGCCTGGGAAAATGGGATCGCCTCATTGGAACCTGAGGATGGAAGCCTACAATTTCTTCCATCTTCCCTTCACTAGTAGGATTTCAGCCTCTCACCAATCTACAGGTACAACACAGGTATAAAATGCAGTCTGGAGAACATCTTCCTGCCCAGCAAAATGGCAAAAATTTGTACATATTACAATATTGCTAAGAGCTGTTCTGTGCATTGTCACTTTCTACATCTCAGCTATCAGGGAAATCGAGGGATGAAGCTCAGATAATGTCACTGTTGCTAAATGCCCTATCTTACCATATGCCACCAGAGGTCCTATTTAAATCATTGTATATATGCAGAGAAAAAGATATTGATATGAGAAAGCTGATAAGAACCTACCTGTTGGGAAAAAGGTATTAAAATAATCACAAGCTGCGCATTAATGAATGAGCAGTACACATATACCATTTTTGTAGCTGTACTTCTATGTATTCACTAGAAGATTAACTGCTGTTAGCAGAAGAGCAGAATTTAATTGGTCTAATTGTGTAACACAGAATACCAAATCCTCTGTGTGCACTCTGCTGGAATTGAGACTACAGCTGCCATTGACTTGAACTGGGCCAGAATTTCAACTGTTATTCTTAATACTTCTTTTTTTTTTTTTTAAATGGATATAAATTGGTCACTTCTGACATCAGTTGGCACAGAGGGTCTTTCTTGGTTAAAATGTAAATTTTAGTGAGTGGAATAATAATAGAAATAAGACCTTTGTCTCTTGAAATTAAAGTGCTTGTAAAGCTGAAGCTGCCAGCTTTGTATATTACAGCCTGAGGAGATAATATACTGAATCATTCATTTCCTTTTCCTATTCTTTTTGCTTTCTTCAAAAGCACGTTCTGTTTCAAATAATTTCAGTCCAATAATGAATATAACACTGACTGACTCACCATCATACAAGATCTGCTTTGGGATATACTTTACTTTATCAGGCTTTGTTTCTGTGCAGTCACAATACTGAGAAAAATGGGGAAAAATAACATACCATGTGGTGAGTTTATGCTTTTTCTTGGTGCTTTTAAATTATTGGGCCTTTGTTTTATGAAAAGCCCACCTGTGTATGCCTAGATTAATCCAATTATTTTCTTCTCTCCCTCACTACCTGAATAAAACACAAGTAGAAATAGTTAGGTTTTTTGTTCAATTTATTTTTGCCATGACAGGGGTCTGTCTTGGTTCCAATACTATATTTTCATTAATAAACTGCATGATGAAGTACAGGGTTTGCTTGTTAACTTTTTAGATAGCATTGTACTATTTGTATGTTACAAGACAGGCTCTTGTTGAATAAATGCAAAGTGCTGCACATTGGAAGAATTAGTTGCACAAACCCAGATGTATATTACCTGGGGTATGTACTTTTGGTATCAGATCTGCATAAAATTAAAAAGGAATGAGGGCCTAAGGTGCATTCTCAGATTATTTTATATTATGAAAAAGATGTGCAAGATAAAATACAGCTTAGAAACAATGTGACAATTCATTGTACTCAAGCCTATTAAACTTTAAAGGAAAGACTGTGTCCTGTTTGAACACTGAAGTTCAAATAAGAGTTTGGCCAACTGGACATATTACAGGAGAGATTGGACACCTGCAGACATGACCAAGGAAGAAAGAAGGGATGAATACAGTGGGTTTTGTCTTAAGATGTGCAGAGATAGACAGTCTTCATATACATAGAGATGCTTAAGAGAGTAGTCTGCATGTAGAGCCTAGGAAAATATAATGGACCTAAATTTCAGGAAGGACAATTCAAATTAGAAAGGATGGCATCCCAGTAGGAGAAGCAATGAACAGGTTACTGTGTGGCATTTTCAGCATGGTCTATTGAAAAATTTACAAATGCATCAGTTGGGAACGTCATAGTCCTAATTGAACCTGTCTAGGAAAAGGGGAGGAATTACACGATCCATTCAGATCCATTCCAGTCCCATTAGTCTAAGAGTTCAGGCTTAGCTATAGACAATAAACCACGACCCACCTTATTTTATTGAAAGCAGCTTTAAAAGCTTCTATTTACAACAAAGATCTGTTCAGACAGCTTTGACACTAAGAATGAGTTTAACACGAAAATGGCTTAGATTAGATTTTTCCATTTAAGAAATACAGTTTCATAAACTGGAAAACACTAAATGAAGATTATGGTAGCATATCTCAAATTTGCATGAAATGTTAGTACTATGAATTTTGCGCTGCCTTTGAAACTGAACTGTTGCTGTTAAAAATGCCTGTAAGCTTAGTAGACTTTTTTAAGTAACTGTAGCTTGATTCTCTAATGGGCCCAGTGCTTGAGAGAAAATGGGCTTTAGACTGAGAAGTAAATGTTTTTTTGAGACTTAACAGTCATTTTATTGAAACTGCCAATAAAAGAAAATAGTTGATATGGAATTATATGAAATGACACAGTGAAGGGATTTCTGAAAATAGTGTATTTTAGTCAGTTGCAGTTGATCATAAATTGAATTTCAGCTTATTTGGCACACAAAACCTATATTTTGACCTTGCAGGGAGATTAAATCTCAGTCTCTTAAGAGGAGTGCTTGCTAAACTATAGAGAAAAGTATGTAAATTCAGTTAATAAATCTGGGTAACTTCCCCATAGGAATAGGTTAAAAAAATCAGGAGTGTACCAAACAGATCCTGTGAATGTTAGAGGGATCTGAATTGGGTCTTTAAGACAAACAACAGTAACGCTGATTTTTAAGCAAATGCACCAAGTGAAATCATATCATTCTGAATTAAAACACACAGATATTTACAATGGAATTTATTCTGTTTTGGAAATTCAGCAGCTTCCTTTGCACATTATGCTTAAACCTTTGCTTGGGAGACAACCTGGAACATACCTGTGCCAATGCAGGACATTTATCAATTATGTGAGAACTATAAAAAACAATAATATAAAGCATACTATAATACTTGTTTTTTGTTTTCCATTTAATTTTGCATAAAAATCAGTGGAATTCTTAACTTTTGTCAAATCTCTAGGAGGTTTCCACTATGTGAAACACGAAGAAGGAATTCATGTGGTTATGAGAGTCACAGTACAGTACAAATCTCTCAATAAAGTCTGGGTTGCCTATACAGAGGAATACTGGGTAGAGGTATAGAGTTTACTCTAGATATGGCCAGCTGATTTAGGCTTAGTCTAGGCATGCCTGCAAAAGAAGGGCAGACTTTCAGAACAAAATATGCCACAGTGGTTTACATCTTAAAACAACGGGGAAAAGCTAATGCAGATTATGAAGACAAATTCATTGGTGAAGTCAGTGTAACTGGGACTTTTTTACAGAGTTGTAGGATAGAATCATAGAATCAGCTAGGTTGGAAGAGACCTTTGTGATCACTGAGTCCAACTGTTAACCTAGCACTGCAAGTCCACCACTAAACTGTGTCCCTAAGCACCATGTCTACACATCTTGTATCCACCTTTTTGTAGGTGGATAAGCACTGGTTTATTGTATGCTCTATTGATGTACAAATTGTAGTCCAGTTTGGTGGACAGTCTGTGCTTGGCCAAGCTAAGGAAAGAGCAATATTGGAAGTAAAGATTGATTTACCTGTGTATACCCAATTAGAGATTTCCAATATTATCTCTGCTTTGAGAACAGCAGATGTGCTTTACTGACATGATTACTAAATGGACTTACATTGTTTTTAAAAGCTGGGTGGAACTGATGGGGAATACAAAGAAAACAAAATAATGACTTTCAAATTAAATTCTTATATAATAATCCATATATTCTCATTTTAGTAAATGTCTAATGCATGTAAAACTCCAGCAGAGGCTGGTTAGGGTGTGAAGGTCTGCGCGTGTTTTGCACTACTGGATCTGCACAGGGTAGATGCGTATGTTTTTTAGAGTGAGGAAAATATATAGGGGAACATAGTTCAGTTTTCACAGGTAACAGCAGAAACTGGGAAGGAGACCTGCACTGATTTGGAAGAAAGCTTGACAAGCTGTGGATTAAAACTTTCCCTTGGATTTAAAAAAGGTGAATGCTATTGTTTGACTTGTGAACATTTTTGTTCATTTCAGAGCATGATTGCATGCAAAAATGTGTCCCATTTTGATTCATACTTGTCACCTGATTTGTTCTTATAAAAACATTTCCCATTTACATGCACAACTGATGTGAAATAGCAGCCATGAGCAGATTTAGAAAGCAATTTCTGAAAACTCAGCCAACTAGATTTGCCCTGGAGTGTTATTGAAAGTAATATGAGAACCCCATGAAAAGTTACAACCTTATAAAATATAGTGGACTTTACCTTATTCCATATTTATGAGTTATAGTGTCAATACAACACTGTTATGAAGTTGAAATAGTACAAACATTCTTAGGATTTGACCCTGCCAACATTGACTCAATACTGTGCTAGTAATTTTAATCATGCACTTGTGTATGTGCAGGATTGGATCTTTAATCCTTATTTTTTGTTCTTGTTAGTCACCAGGTAAAAGCAAAGATGCGTGTGAAGGGAAGAAATTTAGCAGTTATAGTATTAGTCCAAAGGTGTACTGCATTGGAAAGTTTGAGGAAAATTGGTTCAGCTATTTTTGAGTTAGCCAAGTGTTTTTCAGCTGTTAAGAAAATTGTTTCAGCTATTTCATGCTTGGGTGACTCAGTCTTGTTTAAAAACATCAGACCTGGTGTGCATGTAGTCTTGAAGTAGAAATGTATATTCTGCTTTGTGAGAATGAAGTTACCTTTGAAATATTAGAAGTAATAATCATAAAACATTCAGGAAGAGGGTATTATTCCCTCATATCTTCCTCTGGAGGGTGATGGCAGCATCATCTGCTCCCTCCAAGCTTTGCTATCTGAAGGTTGCCTACAGCTTCAGAGGAGCACCAATATTTCTTGTGAGTAAATGCAGACCGGTGGAGGAAGGATTTCAAAGGTGTGGCTGAACTTTTTTTATTTGACCTGATTTATTGTGCTATAAAAGGTAAGTGTTGTTGGACCTGATCTATTTATGAAGTTAAGAGCTGCACCTGGTACCACAGTGTATATGGAACTGCATTGTCTTTTGGACATGAAGCCAGTTCTTAAGGCCCTCAAACAGCTTCAAATCTTCAATACAGATTGAAGAACCTATAGTACCCATTTAAATGCCCTATACTTTGGTAGGAAAAGCTTTATTCTTTTATTTTTTTACAGTGTCAGTTTCTTGCTGGAAAGGCTTTCTCTTAATGCAAGATAATTTTTCATTTTTTTTTCCTTGGACACTTCTCTTCGGATGTAGTGTGTTCACACTGTGTAAAATCTTTTTCTTACCCAAATACATTTAAACATTCAGTATTATTTATTGATAGTGTATTTGAGAGTATACTTTTTACTTTATACATTTTTATTGGCAGCTACCTTTCAAAACAATTATGTTATGGGCTAAAAATGGGCATGCTGTGCTAAGCCAGAGGTTACTTCGCTCAGAATGTATGCAGGAGGTTTGATAGCATTTTTTTGCTTTCCTGGGTTATGCATGCAAATTAATTTAGGTATTCTAGTGGTGGAAATATTTACTGAAATCCTCTTCTTAGAGAGGATTTTAAAGAGAAACAATACATTTATGCACGGAGAAGGTCAGCTTTAATCCTCACTACTCAACAAATACATTTAGGTTTATCACAGAAGTGTCTCCACACAGACATGAAAGGTAGAAAGAGGCCAAATGTATTTGTTATTTTCCCCTATTGTTCACCCAGCCTCTAGGTATTTAAGTTGATGGAATTTGATGAGTCAGATATGATTTGTCTGTTTAGAAACTCTTAGTGGAACTTTCCCTTGAGAGCTCCCGTATACATACAACTAACATATTTTGGAAAATTTCAGAAGTTTCAGCTGCTTTGGGAATAACCGTGTCTTTTTGTTGGCTTCAAACGTGTTTCCATCTGGTTTCATTGGATGATTCCCAGCTCTTCAAATGGCAGTTTCTTAGTGGTAGATAGGTAGCCAGTTCCAATCTATCCTCCCAGGACCAATCATGATTTTGTAAACATATAAAAAGAAATGACTATTCTTCAAAACTACACCGTGAGTTAAAAACTGGAAAATAAGTTGTCTTCACAAAAAGGAACTTTTTGTAATTATAGGTGCAAAAATTAATAGTTTGTATTTTGTGCATATGGTGGGTGATACAGTAATACCATACTCTGCTAAATGTGTCTGGGCGAAGGAGAAGGGTTGTAGTAAGTGTGGGAGGTGAAACTTTAATCCTTCACTTTTGTGCGCTTAAACCCTCATTTAGGGCCAGCTGTAGAAGTTATACTCAAATTAATAAAGCACTTTTTTCTGCCAGGTATAACTTCAGTGAAACTTCATATGTGAATAAATGCCTACTACCTTGGGTCTGTTTTTTACTGTACTGCACTGCCCATGCTGGTAATCTAAAACAATTCCTTTCCAGCATCCCACACTTCCCAAGAGGATATAGAACAAGACCAAGGCTTTGGAGACTTTGGGTAGATACTTGTATGATCTGTGATGGCATTACATATCATCCATCTCAGGCATCTGAATTAAGTCTCTTTGAATTTTTGTTAAATGGAGAGGGATTTGCTCCCTTTCTAGAGGGTGTGTTGCAT
The DNA here is from genome assembly GCA_026413425.1 of Tringa solitaria. Classification (NCBI taxonomy): domain Eukaryota; kingdom Metazoa; phylum Chordata; class Aves; order Charadriiformes; family Scolopacidae; genus Tringa; species Tringa solitaria. The sequence goes on along the minus strand of JAOXJM010000023.1, from coordinate 110,704,316 downwards.
AAGCAGCCAAAGTATGTGCTCTAGGACATTATGCTAAGAACCACATCTTTTCAGTTGACTGAGGCAAGTCTCGCTATCTACACATAAAATTAGTGGTGTGGATACCTGCTGTTACTTAATGAAAATCTTGAGGAGTACGACAGAAGCATGGCTTGGGGTTAGAGGCCCTGTAGCCTCCTGTCCTGAATAAATGATAGGTCTATGACCAATATCAGGAGGGCATGCCCATGGTTTCATGGATTATCAGCACCTCTTGAAAACTGACACTTGACTCAGGGAACTCCACTTGCTCAAAAGAGATTAAACTTTTCATGTGGGAAAAGGGAGGACAAATTTGACTGCCCTGTAAAGAGAATGAGTGAAGGGTGACATAACTGTATATCTGAACAGGTTGTTCTCATTCTGCTACACAGGAAGACAACTGCCTTTCTCCCATTGCTTTTGAATGTTTCAGAGACAAACTGAGCTACTTTACTCATTCTGGAGAATATCTGAGTCCTTGAGCAGCCTTGATATTTAAATGTGAGTAATCATGAAGGAAGATACTAATCAGTGGGAGTAAAAGTATCAAACTAGCCTTAATCAGTACGGTGAGAGCCGGGAAAAGAAAAACAATAAAAACATTCAACCTGAGATTAAACAAAGTATAGCTTGTTACAGCATTTTTAAATCAGCTGTGTGCACTCCTTAGTCAGAAACCCATGCACTCTCTGTGGTCTGGGTGGGTTTTTTTATTGTTTTCCTTTCTTTTTTTTTCCTCTCACCACAGTGCAGTCCATATATAGCCAATCTGTGTGGTTACAGACAGCTGAGAAAATTCAGTGCAATTTTAGCTTCAATGCTTAAATTGTTTTTCTATAGGCCAAGTAGTTTAAAACAGCTTTACCTCTGGTCCCAGGTGTTGCTGAGGCATCAAAGTCTCTTTGACCCCCCACAAATCAGCAGGGAAAACTGCTGAAGCAAGAAAAATCTTTAATTGTGCAACCAAAAATACTAACGAAGAAATCAAACAAGCAGCATTTTTTCCCAATTAAATGTTTCTGTGTTCAAGGAACACATGTGAATGATTTTGAAATTTTTCATTGGTACCTGCGTCTTACAGTGCTAGAAGTTATCTTGGACCTGTGTTGAGGCGAATCATCACCTGCTAATTGGAAATAACATTGTGGGGAATGTGGGACAGAGCATGAAATTCCATATGAAAGACATTTTAACTGTCAATTAAATACTTCAAATTTGTGTGACCACTCAATAGTGCAGTAAATCAAGGCCATTTTCAGGCACATGAGTGTCCAGATCATAATGTGTTGTCATAAGTTGTAACTGACATCAGTGAAGGGGCCTGAAAAGAAGAACTGCATGGTGGTGGCAGAGAAAAGGTGAGACAGAGAGAAGGATGTTATCACAAGTGCTGTCTCTTCATTGCTTATCTTAGAAAGAATGAAGAAAGTCCAGTTTTTGTGACTTTTAATCTAGCAGTTTATACGAACAATGAATTCACTTCTCTCATCTCCAAGAAGATTTTACAGGAAAATCTAAACCATATTGTCTTTTCTTATCTTGTCCCCCAGTCTTTCACCCAAATGCTTAAAACTCTCATGAGGTAAAGTCCCACAGTACCAGTACCAGTGCCTGTACCATTACTAGTACCTGCAGTACCACGTCTGCTATCTTTATTTTTCCCAGGCCAATAAGAATTGAGCCAGCAAGCAGGCAGCAGAAATGGGAGAGACTTCAATGCTGGCCAGCACGTCTGGTCCAGTTCTACAAGACGGTGCTTTGGACACTGGTATTCATTTTATGGTAACTATCAGCAGGATATCAGGCTGGAAACAGCCACCTGCACCAAGACCAGACTCACCTGCACTTGCTCACAAGGAACTGGCTAGAAATCTATTCCCTGGTCTTAAAAAATTTGCCACTTAACCAGGCCTCAGGAAAATAAATACCTCCCTAATCTTTATGCCCAATTTGGGGCACATGAGAAAATGGTGTAACTAGCTTCACCTTTCCTGGTTTTCTTGAGATCATTCTTAATTTCTACAGGAGGTAGTAATGTACAGGTTTGAAGGGCCTAATGAGGATTCTGCCACTGAGCAGACCATCAAGATGTAACCCTTGTGTGGAAATGTTACCCACTAAACCTGCTTTAGACAATATATAGCAATATAATAAGCAGCAGGGTGAACAAAAATAATTGTAGTAAGGTCGTATAGATGAATTAGTGCACTCCCTGATGGCATAGAAACTCCTGAAAGTCTACTAAAAGAAAATTAATTAACAGA
>JAOXJM010000023.1:110688464-110701931 GCA_026413425.1 Tringa solitaria | reverse complement strand
AAAATTAATTAACAGAGTATTTAATTTATTGTAAGTATTTTTGAATAAGAGTATGTTTCTGAAGGTGGTGAAAGTGCTTTTAAAATACTTTGATGTATTGATTGGTAGAGTTAATTTGTCACCTGCACATTGTTATTTAATGTTGCTGGCTGTCTCAGTTAATGTGTTTCCTGAATATGAATATTTAATGGTCTTGTATAGTGATCATTATGTTATTTTAAGCTTAATAAATTGTTCTCAAGCCCTCAAGCCTTTCATAGAGGTGTTTTTGTTATGTAAATATAACAAAAGTAAATGACTGTCTAGCTGCTTCTCAACTTTGGTATCACTGTAAGTGGATTTCTGGTAGGAATTTAGGAAGAAATGGAAACTTTTTTGAAGAGGTAGGGAGCTTCTGGGCAGCTGGAAGGGAAGGTCCATCAGCACCAAACAGTATGGACGGAGAGAATGAAACTGTTTGGTGATTGGGTGACACCAAGTCTCAGCTGTTCCAAGAGGATTTAGTAGTGAAATCAGCTGGTTCATTTTCTGTATATAAGAATGAGGGAAGATTTTAAAGGTAAAGTGAAGTGTTACCATATAGTCAAACAGTTAACTATGGCCCATGAATACATTTGGGGTGGAAATTAGAGAACACTTTTCTACTATCTGAAGAGTGGATGAAGATTTTTAAGGGGTTTCAAAGTAGATCTTGGTCAGTTTGTTGCCTTGGACAGCAAGAGACCAGACTTGGTGATGGTGGTTGACCTTTCAGTTCCACCTTGTGTTTGAAAGATTTACATCTGAAGTACTTATATGTGATTTCATTCAAACGGCAGTGTTAAAAAAATTAAGAGATCATGAGATTTAAAAGGTTAGATTTTGAACTCATTTATCAAAATAAAGCACAAAAGATGGGATTAAACTCCCACAGTTTTAGATGTCATGTATCTAGTTGTCCACATCTATATAGTCTCCTAGTGATCTCTGAACAGTCACGGGTAAGAAATAGGCAATTTCAGGGTCTTATTTATCACACCTATTTCAGACATCTACTTTAGGAAGACAGTAATCATGTCCTAGAAATGACTATTTTTCTCCATTTTCTGTAAAAGTAGCCTTGAGTAACTCTGCAAAATTTTGTTTTGTAGAAGTCTAAAGTGTGATCAGACAGAACTTATCTGCAATAAGGATTTTGTTCTATAAGATTTTCTTCTATATTCTATTGTTATGATAGATTTTTCTTATTTCAATTCATTAGACAAATATTGATAAATATTAAATTAAAATTTATTGTAATTGAAAAAAATGGCATTTTACCATTAAAGCTGTGACAGATATCAGAATAGTTTCTTACCTTTTCAGATGCTTTATATCATTGCAAGAGAAAAAAATCTTTTTGGTTATATATATTTAAAAAAGAAACATTTGAAAAAAATATATCAACAAAACAGTGAATGCTTTTTTAAAGTTCACAGAAAAATTCTATTGCAGAGCAGTAAATAGCCTGCGACACTGAACAAAACATCAACCCATATCTTCGTATCAAAGGTTCATCTTTGCAAGCTAGACTGATGATTGAACAAGTGGTGATGTGATAATGGATCAGATGGGTCAACAAGATGAGGATTTACATGAAAAGCAAAAGTATGAAGAATTGGAGGTCAAAATCGCTTCTTATGTGAGTTTGGTAGAAAATCACTTGAGCAATGATCGTTCATCTATCAAGCGTTTAACAGCCACTTAGCTCAACGGAAAAAACTAAACTCATTGTATGTCAGCTGGAAAGGGTATAAATGAAGACAGAACAAAGATATCTGGGTATTTAAAAATTTTGAATAGAAATATTAAATTGAATAGAAATATTGAATAGAAATATTTAAAAATTCATAAAGACCTAACCCCCACCTTTGTTTGCCAAGAAATTCTTTCAGCATGCTTCAGGTCTTCAGTATGTTTCAGGGACACACAAAATAGCTGCTTAAATTCTTAATTTATGAAGAAATTCGCTATAGGGATAGAACTTTCTTATTCCATGCTGAACCAAAAGATCAATTCCTTTGGTTACAGATGGTAGATGTTGTTATAGGTTCTTCCTTATTTGTCTCGGTATCTGTATTGATTACATTTTCTATTCTATACATGCTCGATACACTATACACTGCTGTGAGAAGCAGAAATCACCCTTTGTGGTTTCCTTCCTGTTTGCTGGCACTCTGCTCGTACAGCATAATACTATAAGATTTTTGCATTCCTCAGAGGATCAGTTGAATTCTCCTGGTTCTCAGGAAGTGCTGGAAATGGATTATTTAGATTTCAGACATGTATTCCTTGGGGGAGCATTGAAGTTGTCTGCTTCTCAACAGCTTTTCTGGCAGATTGAAGGGGACCAGTATGGAAAAAAAGGCCCCAGGCTTTGGGGACTGCTGCCTGAAATAGCAGCAGCAGTAGCTTATGGGACTTGGTTTCCTATGATACTGCTCATTTGGGAAAGACTCTTGACATGTGGGTCAACAGGGTGAGCACATCAGCTGAGAAGCGTTTGGTACCACCTTCTGCATTTCATACAAAATAGTTGCTATGTGTTAAACATCAGTGCAGGATACAGAAAGAGGTAATAAGGAGAAACGTTGCACCAGTCTAGACAGACTTTTATGTCAGTGAAGCTGGTGAAACATCTGCTGTTTGATATGACATTTTGTTTCTTATTTAGATAGTAATCTTCAGACTCACTAGCACAGTTGTCTCTTTATAGAGTCCCAGTGAGAAAAGTAGCGTTTTTCATTTTCACCTGAAACATTTTCCCATTTCAACTGTTCATATCCCATACTTCTGTTGTGACTCAACATCCATCTGTCCCTCCACCTCCATGGTACGCTTTTTCTATTCCATTTATCCTTTTGGGGCAGTTCCTATCTACTACCTGCCTTGTTTATGTTTAGTCACTTGTTCCTGTTGACACAAGAACGGATATCACATCCTTCTCCTTCACCCCAATGAATTCTGTCCACTGGCTTCTCACTCACTAATCTTCCTCCCGCCCTTCAGGAACATTTGCTCCACTGCAGGTAAAATCACAGCCTCTCATAACCACATCCTGGTTTCCTGTGTCTGATCTTTGGGCCTTGTACAGATCTGGATCCTCTCAAACAAAATGCTTCTAAAACTGCTTTTTTTTTTTGCAGGTGATATTCCTTCTCAGGATTGCTGTCTTGACAAACTGTGTAGGAATTTGGGATTTGCAGGTGCACAGAACTGGAAGTCATCTCCTATCGTGGTGATCTTGCCATTATAGGGAACCATAGCAAATGATCACCTTACAAACTGATTGACTTTACAAGTCATTCAAGTATCATCAGAAAATATTAAGGGAAATGAGTTGGAGGGGAGCACAGTAAGGCTCCAGAAAAGCAGAACAGCATGGTCTCACATTTCTAAGTCTGGCATTTGCATTTAGCATGACTATTAGAAGTGATGTTCAGTATCTGTTTAATAAATTAGATTTTATTTGTAATAAATGCATTAGAATTATTTGTAAAGATCAGAGACCCGGTAAACAAGTAACTTTCCTTTATCGAAACCAGAACTGCTAGTTCTTCCTTAAACTTCAGAAATACTGAAAAAACCATGAAAATCTGTAAACTGCGTGGGGCAAGTACATTCTTTTTTTGCATTTACAGTACTTTGCCCAGTGATGTCCTGGTATGTGACAGCAACACTCATAGTAAGCATTAATAATAATTAGCTGCTATTTTTATGGACAACGAGCCTGCTTTTTGTGATCTCTTTTTAATGATGATTTAAAATTGTAACACTTGATACTGTTGCCAACTCTGCGAAAAAAATTATTTCACTCATATTAAGAAATCAATTGATTAATTTTTTTTTTTAAAAGTGCTGTCAAATATGTTCCAGGCATGGACCCTTTGAAAGACAAGTGGATTCTTAAGAGGAAATTCTGTTGCTAGGAGACCATAACCATAAAGTTTCAGGATAAAGTATTTTTTATTTTAAATAAGAAATGTTGATTAATGAACATGCTTAACAGGCAAAGAACAAAGCTATCACAGCTATCTCTATTATATCAAAGACCAGTTGAAGCATTCAATGGGTATTTTAAGAAGGAAGTATAAAGAGGATGTCTTCAAAGGGAGTCTAGCCAAAGTTAGAGAACCAAGGAGTCCAGAGCATGCTGATATAACAAAAGTGCCCAAGTATCTGTAGGGGATATTAAATCTCACATTTGAAGATTTAAATTTACCTCTGTCAGCAATGAGAATTAGATTTATCTTGGGAAAGAGAGAATCTCCCATCTGTGTCTTCCAAACAGAAAGGTTTCAATGAAATAATCTCTTGAGATTTCTTCTGGTCCCACCCATTTGGGATTTCCCAGATTTTGGAAATTCTGGTGCTGCTAATCAGTGAAGGGTAAATATTGGGCTAGAGGGTCTTTGTCTTTGATCCACTGTGGAATTTCCTAAGCATGTCAGCAATAACTACCTAAGTACAAACTTAGAAGTGTTTAGAATGCACATAAATAATTCCAGTCTCATAAAGTATTAGCTGATGGTAACTGGAGTCCAGTATTGATCATCTTAATTTCACTGAGTAGCACCTTATCCCACCTTATCCCACAAAAAGACTACAGAAGTCTAAGAAGGTTTCTTTTGGAAAAACAGCACTAGTACAGGCATTAAAATCTGGCCCCACTGGCTCAATATTTATCCAGTTGTTTAATCCCACAGGTCTTGATCCAGTTTACGACTGCTGAAAATTGACTCAAGAGTAGACTAATTAATAAGTTCATAATAGTATCAAAGAGCAAGAAATCTTTAAAATGGTTATTTCTGCAAGGAAATCAAAATGCTTTCTGAGAACTAGCAACATGAAACAAAATGCAGACCTCTTCAAAAGGAGTTACATCACTTTCAGCAGTAAAACTTCGTGTTTGATTTCCATAGATGTCCACACAGGAAATCTTTAGAAAAGGATATTCTCAGCACCTAAACTTTGGTTTCTTGAACTCTTGGAAGCTCCTGGTTAGGTATAGGGTATCCCAGAACAGAGGCAGAGGACGAGAAGATATTACAATCTTATTTATATATATACCTTCTTAAGAAGGTATTATTAGGAATACTGTAGATATTATCCCCTATGCAGAGAGCAGGACATGGCAACTCTACCAGGAACATCCTAAAACACCAGAAAGAAAATGTTACAACTATCATACATGCTCAATAGCTTTTATTGATAAGGTTTTCTTGGGGGACATCTCCCTGGTAATTAATATCTAGGCATCCTCTGTCAGTTGAGTCAGTCAGGGGGCAAACTCACAAATGAAGAGGTAAAAGGCAGCTATGGGACTCGAGCATCTCCCTGACAGAGGCTGAGATGTTCCTGTGGAGAGGGACAGTGTTTGGAAATGTTTTGCTGAAAGCTGAGGACTGATCTTCTGTTAACCCCCAACCTGTGCCATATTGCTTGTTTGCAGTTAAGATAGGAAAGACCAGAAATGTTACAATTCTCCTCGAACTTTGAGGGGGGTGAGAGACATGTGTTGCATACTACTGTCACCTTTGGTTCAGAAGGGAATATGTGTATATTTCTGCTAAAGTATAGCATATGTGTTTTTTGGAAAGCTTGCAATTGAATATATAGAATATCAACGAGATGTCAAGTCTATTGTGGACAGCAGATTCACTGTTTGATAGTGTTTGTTTAATGTAGAGATACTGTTTACTGTGTTTCAGACTGGTTACAAGGTTTTAGGGATGTCTTAAATATTTGTTTTAGTGAAGCTAATACGTTCTTTTCTCAGAATTATTAACATGTCCTTATCAGAAATTTGCATGAAATAATCCTTTATAATGCTTTGAAAATTCCTGAATATATGAAAGTCTGGCTTGTGTTGCTACAAAGAGTTAATCTCAAATGCCAGACTACAGAGAGTAAGATAGAATTTATATATCTCCGAGTATATAATGCCTACATTCTGCTATATTTGTATTTCAAAAATTTTGGGCTTTGGTTTCAGGAAACCAGTGAGAAAATTATGCTGTTCACCAAGCAAAAACAAAAAGGAGATGCAGGATTTTGTCTTTGCTCTGTGAGAAAAAAAATGGTGCAAGAAATATAATTCTTGCTGTGACAGAGAAGCCTTGGCGCTTTACACAGGAACAGGATCATGTTGATCCACAGCAGATTTTTCAAAAAGGACAACTAGACATCCAAACCCTTATTAGCCCTGCATAAAAGAAGCTTAACAACTTCTACCAATTGTTTCCCACAAGGTGAAAAACACCCAAACAAGTTGGGAATGAGAGCTAAATCAGATTGCCGACTGATAAGGATCCTTCCCAAGGCTAATAACAAAGGCTTACCACAGACAAGCAGAGGATTAAGCATTTTAAGCCTCTATCGGCTAGCGCCAAGGAATCTGGCGTGGTAATTCTGCAATCTGTAGCTGTTTGGGTAGCTATCAAAAATAGTGATGAAGAAAGCACGCAGACCTGAAAGGTATTTGAGGTATTTTCTTCTGTATTGTGAGGAAATGAGGTTTGGTGTCTGTAGAAGGGGCTGTTGAGGATAGAGATGGAATCCACTGGTTAAAGTATTAGAGCAGAACATGAGGAGCATGGGAGGAAGAGAGGCACAGCCAGAGAGGATTTCTTTGCTGAAGTGGGAATGGGGAGAGCTGTTTCACCTCAGGAGTGCTTGGCTGTACTACGTTTTTAGCTCCTGTTTGGAGGGTTAATGGGTCCCTACATAAACTGCCTTTGAAAATGATGTACGCTGAGTGTTTGAAAGCTAATCATTGACTTTATAGCTGCGTGTTACCTGTTGCACGGTGGCTGCATTGCTCTGGGCTCTGTCAGGCAGTTCTTTGTGTAGTAAAACAGAGTGCGTAGCATAAAAACTTGCTTTTTGCAAAATATTTGAAGGAAATGGAGTTTTCAAAGGAATTACGTGATATGTCCTCATTTTGGCTTCATTATTTAGGAGACATTTTGTATGACTTGTAGCTTCTATGTGATAGCACTTTTCATATTCGGTTACACTGCGTAGAAATAATCTACAATGAAGGTGATATAAAAATGATTGATTGTGACTGGCTTGTCTTTTAAAAGAAGCAAGCATTTTGATAGCCAATGAAAGAGGAAAAAAGGCAGTTATTGGCCCTGTACTTTTCTGCATGACCTCTGTCTGAAGACCATCACCTTCATTCTAATAGTCTGATTTGTGTTTCGAATAAATTATTCAATAATTTCAAGCAGAGAAAGCTCTCTGTCTCTTTTGGAGTGTGACTTCTTTTTTTCCACCCAACTGAGTTGCAACTAAATGCTTCACTGTGCTCCGAACCAACTTTGCAATTTACTTCTGAATCTCTAATGCTCTCACCACACGTAATGGCTTTCAGTGGCAACAGAGGTGGTCCCGCAACTCACACAGTCTTCTGCTTCCTTTTTAAAGTCAGTGACAGATAAAAAGGAGGAGAGTAAAAAGTTATTCAGAGGTGAGAGAAGGGCAGTGTAGATTAAGAAATAAAATGCTCACAAAGCAAATCCTACAGCCCCAGTTAATTGAATAGTTAAAATATCTCAGCTTCCATTTGTAAGTCCCAAAATACAGCCTTTTGTAATGGCTTTATTTTTCGCTTCTACGGACTTGTGCAAAGCTTGCAAGTCTGGCAAGCTGCTAGAAAGCTCTGAAACTATGAATTCTGTTCACCCTGTGGAATTTTCCACGATACCCCCAACTTGCAGTTTCATTCTGCATATAAACCTTAAGTGCAATGGAGCTGAAATTGGTGTCTTAGACCTTTCAGATTTTCCCGTGTCGAGGAACACAATAAAGAAGATACCTGTCTGAGAGGGTACCCGATTTGTCTCCTGTCTGTCACTTGTAAAGTAGCAATGGTGGAAGAGTGCCTTTCTCTTGAGAAATTCTCTGGGCTCCTTCCCTGTGGGAAATAGCACAGTATTGTGATGCAGATTTTCTGCCAAATCTCACAAATCCCTCACTGTGGGGATTTCTCTTTTCAGTCGTCTATCGTCCTGTCTGTAGAGCACTCACATTCAATACAGAAGGCTTATCACTTCCTTTTTAGAACTATAAGAACCAACATCACAGCCTGCAAAAACCCACCTGGTGAGAAAGATCTCATTTATTCAATTTTTGAATCTCACTGAGGGCTGCTCGAGAAAGGAAGAGCCTCTGATAAGTTATTTGCTATTTTCTTTAGAATATGCCTGCCTCAATCGAGTTTCAAGAGACTCCTGCTTCCATGCACCGGCAGATAGAGTGTAATTATATTTGTTGTTAAATGGATAACTGTGATGTCCGATATTTAATTAGTACCACCTGTCTAACTGGATATGTGCATGACTGCAGCCGTAAATTATGTCAGTGCCTTTCAGACATAAAGGAGGGAAAACCAGGCATAGCTGTTAGGGAGACAGTCACGTTCGTGGGCTGACTCTGGACTGAAAGGCAAATTCCCACCAAACATTCAGACTAACACCCAACCAGAGCACATGAAAGTCGCCATCCCTTGGATGTGCTAAAGTTTCCCGTCTTTGACTTGTGTTCCAGATCTTACCCTGACAGCGATGCAGCGAGGGTATGAGCACAGACCTGGGTGTGCAGAACTGCTCCTGAATCCACATTTCAGACAGAGGAAAAAGCTGTAGCTGAGATGTACATTGGGCTTGTGGTACAAGGAGCCTTGCATCATACTGCTGGTGCAAATAGGCTCACACATGTCCAGGACGTATCTCATTGTCCATCGATGTGTTCTTATGGAGGATATTCCACTCACAGCAGATCAGAATTGAAAGTTAAGCCTCTGAGTTTGCCACTGTTGGGTCGTTTTATTTTTTCTCCCTAGTATTTTTCTGTCTGGGTTGGGGTTTTTTTTGCAGATTTACAAGAATAAACCTGCAGAGTTGTGAAAACAAAACTGCAAGAGTCTGAGTCTTGAGAGGCATTGCAATGATATGATAGTGAACAATGCAAGCACTTAAGTTAAATCCAGCTAAAAATAGGCCAATAAATAAACACATTTGTATCCTTTCATACTCAGAGAATAAATTAATACTTTTTGTTAGGATAAGACCTATTTTTGACTGAGAGAAAAAGCATAGACACAAATGCTGAACTGAACACAAAATGGCTGATTGTTAACACATACAGAAAATTTTAGTAATAGCCAATAACAAGATATACTTCATAGTGTGATTATCCCAGTGGCAGTTAGACCTAGATGCTAAAGATAGACACAAGGATGTTGGCGAGTTACTTGCAGACCCCAAATGACCAGGATTTAGACCTTATAATTCACCAGGTGAGGAACTGAAGGTCCTAGAGTATGACAGAGCCCTGATTCAGCAGTGACCTGGGATGTTTCCTGATAAATTACTCTCATTTGCTAATATCTGTGCAACATCCAGCCAGACACTACTGTAGAGATGCCTCAGCTCCACTTGGTACATGCTGCAGTTTCAAAAGAAAAGTGATCTGCCAGCCGTAATAACACTTTCATAAATCTGGCAGTCCGAAGCCTTATTTTACATCTCGCTTCTTAATTTTGCCAAATCATTACTTTTAACACTTAGAAGAGCACTAATATACTATGTTATTATAGGTGGGTCTCTACTTAAATAGGCCTAGATAAATGAGGGCAGAGTTTTAATTCTGATTAGGGCCTGAATCCATTTTACAGGAATTTCAGGCACTGAAGCAAGGTTCCTTATTTCAGAAAGTATATATATTTTTTTATGAACTTCATTTCCTGTCCCCTTTCTAATCAGAAATTTGAAAAATTTTTAAAATTACTATTACTTTGAATTTTTTCCGTGTTCTCTAGAACTGTGTTAAAAACACTTTCAGAGAAGATGTGACTGAATTTTCTATGTAAGAACTGAGAGGAGAGTGCTGAGGGCAACACTATTGTTTTAAGTGTAGTGTCTTCATTGTAGCATCATGATCTAGCTTCACTTTGAAGACTGTTACAAAACTCCCTTTGACAGTTTATTGTATCTGCTGTGGTCAAGCCTTCTCTAATGGCGAGGAGAGATAACTGTTTAGCTACTTGACCTTCCTGGCAATGGTCTGATAGAAGATTATAATAATCTTTCAGCCTCCAACAGTGATAAGCTAGTATCCAGGCAGTGTTTTGTGCTGTAATATTTATGAATGATTTGTTACTGAAATTTAGGTAGGAGAGAAGCTAACATATTTCTAGTTTAAAACATGTACTCAGCTGAGATGAATATGTAATAATAATTTATTTTCAAAACAAAGGGTCTCTTTTCTGTTAGCTGCTCTAAAATGAGACAATAACTGACATTGGAAGGGACCACTGGAGGTAAGGTACTAGGAAGGTTAATAATATTTGCCTGTGTCAGTGTAGAATTCAAGCACACACCTCCAAACACAACATAACTACTTATTACTTGCACACATTTTGTTTCTATTTCTCCATTCACTACTTCACAAGTGCTTCTAATACCCAGAAGCCTATCTTACCTTTCTTTTTAAAAATTTTTTAATGTGTGTCTGTGGGCTTGTGTTGGGAGCTTAAGTATGTCTATGCAATGTAACTTTGTGATAGAGTGAATATTATTTTGGAGGGAATAAAGAGCTACTTCCACTTAAAAATATCTTCATTTATTCTTAAATCCCGCTTAGTTGTAATACTTTTGTAGGGTGCCAACTGGTGCCCCTCTGCTGAAATGTTAATTATGAATTTATTCCATAAATATAAGAACCTCACACTAAGAAAATTAGGATGAATTTGAATATATGCAAGACTCCATCATGAATAGAGCAGCCTTGTGAATAAGATTTTCTCCATGAATGACATGCTGGAATACTTGGCTTTAATTTGCTTGAGTTAAAATATAATTAAGGCAGTGCATAAAGTTATGATCTCTCTCTGTCTTTCATGAACTTTTACTGAATTATTTTTTCCATTTTAAAATAAATATATTTATAGAGAGATACACATACAGTCTGCTTCAAAGCTTTCTGAAATCTTAAAGACTTCTGTGTATTGCAGTGAGTTCTGGAGGAGTGTAATTGCCATAATCCTTCAAGATAGGGAACTTCTTGAAGACTACCATAAATCCTCAAGGACCATTGTCTGTAGTGACAGTCCAGTTTAGACAATTTTGACAATTTAGACACCCCAAGCATTGTTTAGAAAACAATGCACTTTTCATACCAATTATCTCTTTTCTCTCTTACACTTTTAAGATTTACAAATAATATCCAGTAACTTTTTCTTGAAATTCTCATGCCCTCACAGGTAGTATTGAAAACCATGGAAAGGGCCAAAGCTTGAAATCCTGGAAGTACGGAATCAGAAATTGTTTTTTGGTCTTCAAATGCAATCCCTTGACATTATGGACAGGGTGTCATGTCTTTACTTTCATAAACGTTTCAATCAGTATATTAATACTAATTAGACTTGTCATCCCTGGTACTTTACCTGGAATATGATTTCAGAATCTCCCTTGTTTTGTATTTTACTGCATGAACAGCCACTTGATGACCCTTTATTACTGTGTGAACACTCTTCTTGAGTTTAAATAACTCTTTTTTTTTCCTGTGTCTGTACCCTGGTTTATAGATAGGCACCAATCGCATCCTTTTGCCTTACAAGGTGAACTCTTCTCTTGTCTGATAAGCTCTCAGTTCCCCTCATTATCCTAGTGATCCTTCTCTATGTCTATTCCATTTTCATATCTTCCTTGAAAATAAATGATCAGAACCATGCACACACTATTACAAATTAAGTCTCCTCAGGGCTTAGAACAGTGGAATTAATGCTTCTTTATCTCAGCTGGAAACACCTTGACTGATGTATTGCAGGACGGCATTTGAGTTTTTCCATACTTGCCATCCCTTGCTACCTTATAGTCATCCTGTGATCAGCTTGTACACCTGTGTCTCTCTCCCCCAGTCACTTCTAACTGACAAGTTCCTAGTCAATAGCAGAAATTCTCATTCATAGTCCCCAATGACCTTCCTCTTTTTATTATAAATTTAATTTAATTACGCTTACTCCCATCTTCAGGGCCATGCAGTTCTTTTTGTGAAAATACCCTAATCCTCTTCAGTATTGACAATGCCTTTTAGCTTTCCATCTTAAGAATACCTTTTTTTGAGCCAAGGTTATTTATAAAAAATTAGCAAGATTGATCCAAGGCCAACCATTTGCTACCTCTCATCAGACTTTCAACACTTCTCTACTAGCCAATTCTTTACTCACAGTTGCAGTAGTAATTCCCATTTCTTCATATAATATTGTATTTACTGTATTTGTCACACTTAGATATGACGTCAGTGTTTTACTGAGCTCCAGATGGATGGCAGGTAATGCCTCTTCTTTGTTTGGATTACCTAGACAAAGTAGTGTAGGTGACCTAGCCTGGGTGGATCTTTGTGGAGCACAGGTTGCATATTATCATATTTTTTTACAACTTTAATTATACTAACCTTGAAAATACATTTTACATGCTTGCACATCTTTGATATTAAGTTGGATACCCTGTTCTCTAAACTTGGTGGTCCTAAATCTGGTGTTGTATGTGCATTAGAAATATTTATTACAGAATTTAGATGTGATATGTCTGTGCTTTCAGACATTTTGTGGGTCCAAAGTAATTCAGTGCACAAAAAAACAATTAGTAAAGTAAAGTGAAAACAGGGGCTTGAAAAGAAACATTACTATAAGACCTAAAGCATTTTTGAAGCAAATAATAAAAGTAAAACTTTGAAAAATGTTTTCTATACCACAACAGCAATAATTAATTTCTCAGAGCATTGGTATTGATGATTTTACATAAATGTATATTCTTTGGCAGCAATCTATTTATGCTTTTTGAGAAGAGCTGGGCATCCTTTATTACCAAACATTAAATAGGATTGGACCAATAGCAAATAAAGCATAATTTCACTAAAGGTAATTGTTTCTGTCAGGCTCCTTAGCCATTGCTTAAACTCAACATTTTTCTTGCATGGAAATTATTTTTGTAGTGGAAAATATTGAGAAAGGCTTATATTATAAAGGAAAGCAGTGAACATTGAATCACTTCAGCATGATAAAACTAGGTCAGAATTCTGTCTTTAATGTGTTTAATTTCAGACAGCCTTCCAAATTAAAGATGATCATACGTTCCCAGAATGTTATTATTCCTGACTGTCCTGGAATATACAGTGTCTCTGACAGTCGTACAGCTAAAATTCATTGTTATTGGTTCTATTTTTTAATTTGCAAATGCAATTTTAAAACCCTTGAAAAATGATACAGAAAATTTCAATACCTGAAGAAACAATAGGTTATGGAAAGGCAAATACTTTGCAATAAATCAGACTGCATAGGCACAGGGAAAAAAAAAGACTCTCATTGGCATTAATTCATATTTCTTTCTCTCTCTCTCTCTTTCTTTCTTTCTTTCTTTCTTTCTTTCTTTCTTTCTTTCT
>JAOXJM010000023.1:110664393-110688209 GCA_026413425.1 Tringa solitaria | reverse complement strand
GATCTTTGTATTTCTAACCTGGTCTCCTGCTTATTGGTCTGGTTTACATAATGGTACAAGTATAAAATGGAGTACACTTTTGAAATGAGAAGGACTAAGGTAATGAAGGAGGAATAAGGGAATGAAAACAAAACATAGAGGAAAGGCAAATAGGGAAAAATGAGAGAAAGGGAAGAGTAAGTGAGACAGGCTATGTCAAAGAAGGAAAGGAATGAACAAGACATTAAAAAAGTAAGAAACAAAGGAGGAGAATTATTAATGACAAATGGTAAGATTGTCAGTTCTTATGACCAAATTTGATGTTAAGATCCAATTTTCATTTCTGGCTAAGCTGATTTCAGCTCAGGTGTTTGTTTGTTAAATGTGCATTAAGACGGCCTTTCATCATAGTTTCAATAACTTGCTTTTTGGAAATGTTGTTACAGAAGGAAATTAAGCCTTGTGTATCATTAAATATTGGAATTCAGATTCAAGTGCTGACAAGTCAGATTTTGTTAACATGAAGTATAAGACTTAATAGAAAACATGCAATGTTTTGCTTACACTTTTGCCTACTTGTAACCCAGCATTTATAAGTTGATATTATGGTTATATTAATTCAGCTTGACTATTTCAGTGATCATTTGGGATAATTGTGTTCTCACTGAGTATTACTTTCAACAGTTTACCATCCCTCTGAAACTAACCAAATACTTATAGGAGATGGCACTACTTATGAAGGCATTATTAGGATGTTCTTAGTTTACATGAGCAATCTAAAAGAGAGAAACAAGATCTTTGTCTAGTTTTCATCTATGTTTAGATGGAATGAAAACTGCTTCTGATTAGTTATTCTGCTGCATTAAGTCCTTTTCCCCCTCATGACTGTGGACATGGAGTTAGTAGATGTTAGCTCTTAATTCTCCTGAGGACTGTGTCTTTAAGTTACAGCATTATTCATAGAATCATAGTATACAACGCTGCATATAAAAATGGCCAAATAGGTAAATAAATGAACAACCAACAGTACTCTAATCTGTCAATATATGTAAAACCAAAACCTTTCTCACACACATACATGCATTTGGCAAAAACAATGTAGACAGCACATTTGGGGGCTTTGGAATCTATGTTCTTTCAAAATTTTCGTTATATGCATGACAGGTATTGATTTGGTTATAGATGTGCTTGTGATATGGAAGAAAATTAATGCCAGCTGATCAAAAAGGAAAAAAAAAAGATTGCTGTTGAAATGCCAAAATTCAGCGGTTTGCTTCTTTCTCAACGATTCTCCCTATCTTGCTTGCAAGCTCCCTCCCTTTTATCAACCCCAAAGACAGATCAGGGGTGTCTACAATCTAAGACCTATGGTACCAATATCTCATCAAAAGGTCACTGAAGCTTTCCAGTTGTTTCACAGAAAAAAAGCCCTTATGTAAATGCTCAAAAAGGAGTTTTATTAATAGGTAGCCATGACATTAATTACCTGTGCCAACTACAGAAGAGCATGCTACACAAGATATTATGTGCAATTATTTATGTTAAACTGGTTAGGATTTGGAGCCAGAAATTTTCCTGTTGATTCAGGGAAGTCAATGCTTCACTTCTCTTCAAAAAAGTTCAGTTCAACATCAGAAAGTATACATATTGTCTTGTTAGACTATTTCAACCCAAAACCAAGCCATCTGCTCTTCAGTCGGCACTGATGGATATTTATCTAGTTTGTTCCAGCGATGGTGAGTTGAGGGCTACCTTCAATAATCTGTTAAAGTATGTAACAATTCTTTCAGTTAGAGAGTTCTTCCTGATGGCTTATGCCCTTTGATGCTATTTAAGTCAATTAATTGTCAATTGGAGAATAAGTGTTATGAGTGGCTGAGGGAGCTGGGGTTGTTCAGCCTGGAGAAAAGGAGGCTGAGGGGAGACCTTATCGCTCTCTACAACTACCTGAAAGGAGGGTGTAGAGAGGTGGGGGTCAGTCTCTTCTCCCACGTCACAGGTGATAGGACAAGAGGAAATGGCCTCAAGTTGCACCAGAGGAGGTTCAAATTGGATATTAGAAAAAATTTTTAAACTGAAAGGATTATTAAGAATGGGCTGCCCAGGGAAGTGGTTGAGGCACCATCCCTGGAGGTATGCAGAAGACAGGTTGACATAATGCTTAGTGACATGGTTAAGTGATGGTTTTTTATCAGAGTTAGGATGATGGTTGGACTAGATGATCTTGAAGTCCCTTCCAACCTAGACAATTCTATGATTCTAATTATTGTCCTATTTCCAGTGGACATAGAAATCAGCTGGTTAATTTCTTTCTTTGAACCATCTGCTACCACAGTATAAAACTTACCACGTCTACCTTCAGCAGTCTTTGCTTTATATTCACCAGGTAAAATAATTTCAGGCTTTGCAGCCTTTGATTTATTAATAATTTTTTTTAAATTTTTTTTTGCTCTCTCCTAGACCGTCTCTGTGACACCGGGTGCAGGATTGCAGCCTTTCTCTGTGGCAAGTGAGTACAATGGAAGCAGTGCATAATAAGTCTTATGTATGATGCCTCTGTTTATCCAGCTCAGTCTGATTGTTTTCTTTGGGCAGATACGTGCCAAAGGAGGGCAGTTTTGTGTGGAGAGCTCAAGTTAGGTCTGACTGTGATACTTCCAGCACTGGAGCTGCACAAAGACATTAATGACATTGACAGAGTGCTCTGTGTGCATTAATTAACCCTGCACTAGCAAAACCAATGCTGTTTTGTTCACAGTTCACATGAGTATCTCCACATGACACTCTTTTAAACAGTATGGAAACATTTGTTTGTAAAGCACCTTGCACACTTGGGGAGAGATAGGTAGGGCAAGAAATATCCCAAAAAGTATAGATATTTATTTTTGTAACTTGAAGAATAAATAAAACTTTATAATAATAATGAACAACCACTTATTACACATACTGTCTGTCCTCCCCTACCATTTTCTTAATGAATGTGTTGCCAGAGGGTATATTACTTAGCAGTTTGAAAAATCCCTATTTGCCTAATGAGTTTCACTTATTCCACAGTAGTCCTAAAATTGGGCAGATCCTGGCTTTAGTTGTTATATTTGTCGACTATCCTGACTTTCAAAAGAATTTAAATGCTGTTTGAGAGTCAATAACAGATATCTAAATCTTTTAAGAACATTTGACAATTTTACTCAGGTTATAATTTATTGAGAGGCCAGTTACATCAAGGTCATAGTTTCCATTTCTGTAAATGAAGTACTTTCAATTAAAAAAACCACCATCCCTGAACTTTACTCTGTTACTTATGGACATAGTTTTAGACATAACTTTTTCTCCTGAATAATGAAGTCTGAAGAGGAGTTCACAGTCTCACTGATACTCCTCCACAAAACTCTGTTTGCATATTGAACATTTATTTTGTTTTTATTTTTAAGTACTGAGTTTCTGCAGAATATTTTACTTTAATTTTGATCAATTTCCAGCTACTCATTTAGCAAAGGGTGTCAGTGTTCTGGATGTCCCTCTTCTGCAGGAGAGCATCTTTGAGTGGAGATGGAACTAGATGTTTTCTAATGAAGGAAATGTTATCCACTTTGTGCATTTCCATCTCTGCATTCCATCCTCAGATATGGACAAACGTGGTCACAACCAAACTGAACCAGGATGTCCCTGAAGTGTCTGTGATTTTCAATTTTAGGAATTAAAAAAAAAAAAAAAGAAAAAGAAACAAGAGAGGGAAATGGCTATTCTAAAGGTAATTGTTGTATGCGTGTCCTTTACAGTAACGGCATTTTTTTCCTGTGGTGTTTGACAAAGGATCTGCCAATGCTTAGCAAGGGCTGCAAAAATCATTTCCTGCTGCCTGAAGCAGCTTGTGCTTCTGGTGAGGTGAGAGCACAGTTCAGAGTCATCTGTTACACGAATGAGAAGATGCACACACTTCAGGAAGAAAGCAGATGAAGAGGGTTTTCTTTCCACTCCAGTAACTCACAGCAGGTATTATAGATTTATTTCCCCTTCTCATGTTGCTTTCATTTTGCTGGATTGTATCAAGGCACTGAAGATGCTACAAATAGGGATGCACTATCTAACTTTCAAAATAGGAAAAAGACCAACAGCAGTTACTTCATTCGGACCAACACTTTCCATTGCAGTATTTACTTCCCAGTTGGAGGAAACCGTGGTGACACCACAACACTGGATAGCAAGTAATTTAAATGCAACCCCTTTGGACTGTAAAGTCTGTTGGTAGATCTCTAGAAAACCTAAAAAGCTAAACACAAATCCTTCTGGTTGAACATATAAAACTTCTGCCATGGATCTTACATTTGTCCACTACTTTTGTCTTCAGTTCATTCAATTGCCTCTCTGTTCCTTGTCCCTGTGTGTAAGATCAAGTCTTCCTGACCACATTTGCAAAGTCCATTCACTGCTCATTTTCAAGCACCCTGTTAAAATTCAAACTGATCAAAAGATGGATTTCCTTCCCTTCTGCTTCTTGTCCTAATGCCCCTCCTTCTTATTCAGCTCTAGCTGCCCATTTGTCTACCTTCCATCATACCCCAATATCTCTTTGTCTCTTACGTCCTCTAGGGAGAGGACTGGAGGGAGCTGAGAAAACGGAATGAGAGTCCAGCATTAGAAAATTGTTTGGAAGTTAGGAAAGGAGATAAAACTGGGAAGAAACTTGAGAGCAATGGAGGTATATGTACAGGAGATTCGTGGTAAATATTTGCTGAATCAGTTTGACAAAATTTTCCCAAGTAATGGACTATTGACAAACTCATCAACTCTTCATTGGTTTTTATTCACTATTTTTGTGCTATGGTGACAAAGATTTTCCTGCTCCTTGGCTGGATGCCTCATGGCTTTTTAAGCAAGGATATAAAAAAGAATAAGTTTCAAACATCGTCCTGTGCACTGATGAGTTTTGGGTTGCCTCCTGCTTTAGCAGCTAGATCAGTGGGAAAATCTAGCCAGAGCTGCTTCTATTCCAGCAAGTGCATGTAAGGCTGTTCTCTCGCTGGATGGCCAGCTGGCTTGCTTCGGCAACGTTTGTGTCATTACATCCTCTTAGCCTCCAAAACAGGGTGGTGACATCCACCTTATCTGTTGGAACTGATTCCTGAACTCAGCTAACTGCCAGACCATATCTGTGAATTTGTTAGGGTTTGGCTAGTTGGCACAAGCCACAACTGTCCCAGGGACTGTTTCTAGCAATTTAACAGTCTCTATGATTAAATTCCAGGAATATCCCATGCAACTAATCAATTTACTAGTGTAGATTTAGTTTAATACTATATTTCCTAGAACCAACAAGGAACTCTGCTATTTAAGGTCTGGAATTTAAAACTCTACAGATGTCATATCATGCCATAATTCTGTGTTAAGTTTTTGAAAAATGAATTCTTTATGACTGTTGAGCTAGAATTTGGCATTTTGCAATTGTCACACGTAATAATGAAACTTGGATACACCTGGAATACTCAGTTGGGCTATATTGGCTCCTGTTAGGCTGTATTTTGTTTCTCAAATGACAGCATTCTCTGAAAATTGAAAACAGAGGAATTGCTTAAATTTGGTAGGTGCAGCAGAAGCTACCTATAACTGGAGCATTTAAGTTTAGTGACTCCACAGAGCTGGAACAATAATTTTGAGCAGCGAGCTACTTAGGAAAGGTCTACATGCATGACTGTGGGGACTGAATGTGATGGAGCTGAGTGAGCCCACTGCCCCGCTGGGTTATTTTAGACTGGATAGAGCTAACATGTCCAAACTGACTCCTACATCTCATCTGATGGCTGAAATCCTACTGCAGGTGTCCCTACAAGGCACTTGCTGTCTGTCTGGAGCAGGTCACATATCAAAGAAAACATTATTGTCTCTACACTAGTTTGTTAGATTTTTCTGTGCCGCTAATAGCCACAAGTGGATGGAAAAGAACCAGTTTTTAGACCTGGTCATGTTTGGAAAAACCCACCAAGATTTACAACTTGCTCAAGAATGAGCCTAGCAAGTAGTAGGGAAAGTAGACCACCATCAGGGACTGTGGTGATTTCTGTTCCATCATCTTATTTTGGGTATCTGAAAGTTATCTGTTCCTTACACAGAGCTTATTTTTGGACAGCAGAGCTTTAACCTCTAAATAACAGGCAACTATGGAAATCTTGGTGGTAGAACGGATGGGTTTTAAAATGCATTTTTCTGTTCCCTTTTAGTCAGCCCTACAGTTAATAACTATTTTCTTATTTCAGGGTGGAGGTCCTCATTTCTTGAAGCACAAGTTCCTAAATTGTTTTACCTTGAAGATTTAGCTGATAGATATGACACCTTTCCATATGCAGATGCAATTTCATTATGAATCATCTACCTATGGCTGGGTCAGCATTATAGCGGCCTCAGCTCTCATTACTGTATGACAGCAGATGTGAGATGCTGACACTAGAAAGACACAGCTATTCTAACCAAAAATGCTCTTTCTCCCTTTGCTGCCTTCCTTGCTCATTGCCAGCTCTATTATTTCTGCTCTCTGTTTTTGTGTGCTTAAATTTCCCTTCTGTGCATTTTTAATCTTTCCTGTATTACCTTGTTTTCCATTTGGCATATGTATACTCTGCTTATTTCTTCCACATTGTTTGTGTACCTCTGGAGAAATTACAAGACTGTAATTAATTAAAATAATTGCATTTTAAGTACATGAGAAACAAACCATATGATTCTGCTCATTCTTGCCATACATATTGGAACAACTTGCAGTCATATGTTAGCAACCAGATTCCTGTAAAAATTCTGCTCAAAAATATATGCAGTGGCCTTTTAGATACTATTTGCTATGTTTCTGCATGGTTTTGAGTAAATTTATGCAAGCCTACACAGATAATTTGATATGGATGACCTCCTCGTTGGCTTGTTCTTCAACTCTGCACACAATGCACAGTACTCTGCAACAAAATTATATTTAGAAAAGTTTTAGCCTCTTTTTGTTAAGGACTCCTGTCCAGCCATATGTTAAACTATCGAGACTGCAGTGAGCTGGTGAGTGGAGATTCAGACTCAGATGTTTATGGATGCCAAACTATTTTAAAATATTAACAGAGGTATAACCTAACTTATCTGAGGGCTGTGGAAAAAGAATGAAGGTTAAAAATGACTTATTTCTAGGAATTTGAAAAGGTCCTTTGTACAAACTATATGAAAGCTAAGTGACTGAGATTTCAGTAGTGTCCCACACAAAAAAGACAGAAAGCAGAGGGAAAAACTGCATTCCATGGGTCCTTTGGGACTGAATCAAGGATCCTACCTTTGAGCAATTCTATTTATGTGAATACTGTTTTAAAGAAGATGCTCATTTCCCCCTATTTTTATCTTTTGATCTTTCAGTCCTCCTTCTTTATTTTTTCTTTTTTTTTTTTTTTCTTATTTTTGGCCCTCTTTTGGGTTTTATTTTTTTTCTTCTATTACCTCTGTTTCTGTCCTTTTATATCTTTCACTCCTCTGCATTGTCCTCATCCTGAAGCACTCCAGCAAGCACCTGGCTGAGGTACTTCCAATGTAAATGTCAGCACACCATACTCTGTTCTCAGTTATGCTTTTGCCTTCAACAAAAAAGCTTATACAAATAAAGAAGAATGACTGGTGTCTCAAAGTCTTGGAAGTTGACTTTCCCTAGAGAAAACAAAGAAGACAGTACTTACTCTCCTCTGGGATGGTTAGCAGTATCCAGCTGCCATTGGGCTCTGATGTTTCTGGAAGCTGTGTGCCACAGGAAAACCAGGAGACCTGAGATTTTAACTCATAGACTTGTCCTATGCACAGTAATTAGTATTGATAGGGTACTTAAACTACCCATGCATCAGTCAATATAGAAATGTAAAAGGAGAAAGGCTCATTCAAATTTATTGGTGACAACAATTGATACTAATAGCAGAGAAAGCAGGAGGAAGACTGTTGTAGATTGGATCCTGATTAATGGAAAAGAACTACTTGTGAAAAGGAAAGTGGAATGCAACCTGGGTGACCAAAATCTTTAAATACTAAAATCTTTATTTACAGGAGTACAAGGAGGGAGAGTGAAAAAATAAAGTTTTCAGGAAAAGTGTCTTCAACGGACTGTTCAGAAAGGCCCCTGGAAAGCAAGAAAAATCAAAAAGTGGTCTCGAAGTATTTTAATGAAATAGCTATGCCATCATGAACAACATTGTTGAAGGACAGGGATAGTGATTTAGCAAAATTATGATGTCTTTCAAACCATAAACATTTAGCGGACATCATGCAGAAGAAAAAATACACTCAGTTATTAGGAACAAATGCAATAGCACAATACAGGTAGGAAGAAAATCAGAAGGTTTAGGACACAGGCAGGGGAAAATAACCAAGCACATTCTCTAAGTAAATAAAATGATCATGTAAAATAATTCAGTGGGAAAAGTTTAACTTGCTAGAGTAAAGCAACTATTACTCTGAGCTCTGTAAATGGGAATGTTGTGTCCAAGCTGTAATCTTCTCCTCAGGGCTGATAAGCTTTCGACAGGACACCACTCTTCAGGCAAGATGAGGATCTATTAAAGAATATCCAGAAGAAAGAAATGAAAATTTTAAAATAAGCCTGCAAGCTTGGAAAAATGGTTTTGCCTTATCTTGAAAAGACTGATAGGGACTAAAGAGATGATCTGAAAACAACCTTCCAATACATAAAAGGTAGCTGCAAAGATCAAATGGAATAAACAGCTCTGTGTGTCCACAGTAAGTAGAATAAGAAATAGTGAACTTGAATTACAGCAATAGTCCTTAGGAGGATGTGTCCTGTCTTCAAGGACAAGCTGAATGTAGGAGGACATTATTCAGGAAGATGGTGGACTCTCCACACCATTGGAGGACTTAGAATGGTACATTCCAATTTTCAGACTCGAGGTTACAAGTTTTTTCTTGATAACTGATGAACTGAGGAGTTAAGAAGCTTGAAAAGGCCAATAATTGCAGGTGTTTAGTCAAAGCTCCTCTCCATTGGGAGACTTTTCGTATTAATGAAAATTAATCCATGGAAATGTTGGAATAGATTGGAAGGAGATGAATTTAGTACTAAGCGCTGTAAAGATGTCAAAATAAGAATCTTTACTGATATTTAAGGGTATTGTTTAGTGCTCCAGCATTTGGATGCATAGTAACGTCAGTGCTCACAACGTCAGTGTTTTTTTCTGTTAGAATTAGGCTGTTCCACTAGATAGTTTATTTTTCTCATTGACTACAACTACACTGCTAAAGAAAACACTCAGGAAATTGTGACTCTCAGACCTACTGGCTTGGTCTGGCTCATGTCCATACTGCGAAAAATCTCTTCCCATCAGAAAAAAATAGTTTTGTCCAGTCTGTCTGTTAGGAATCATTCCTGGTCTTTGCTATTTCCCAGATTGTCTCCCAGACTGCCTGTGAGAGTGTTAGTTGGCATGGGCATGGCATGGGCATGGCATGGGCATGGGCATGGGCATGGGCAAGGTGAGAGACACCTGTCAAGCATCATGGGAGGACAGGTAAAGGACAGTGTTTGAACTCAAATTCAGGTTGTCCCCTGTTTACTTGTGTAGAAGTAGACAAAAGGACTACTTTTGAAAGTAGTATAAAGTAGTATATCCATTGAAAGCTAGGGCTTATCTGTCTTACTGAAATACTGAATTTTGAAGCAGTGAATACTGCTTCAAATATTCTCCCCCCTTAAAAATGTCTGCTAATAATTTGGCACATAGCACAGGTCAGGGGTAATCCTGACAGCCAGTTGAACATGGTGACTCTGCCTTTTTTTGGGCAAAGGGAGACTTTACTCATTATTATAAAGTTTCTTCTTATAGACAGAGGAATCAGAAAGCTGTATGAGAGACTCAGATTTAATTTTAAAATACAGTATTTTATAACCCTGCTCCTTGTAAAGGAACTTGTGAAGGAGAGAACTATGTTTACTAAGTTGAAAAAATCCAGAGAACATAATTTTAAAGCCAATCTCATGGTTTTCATGGCTTGACTCATGGTTTTAGAGAGCTTATGGTTGGAAACATTTCAAGATTTGTGAAACCTTTTTAGCTAAATATTATTATATCTTTAATATATAGAGCCAAATCTTTACCCAGCAAACAAATACGCTTCCTGATGAATCTAACAGAAGCTCCTGGCTGCAATCCCCTTGAGAATTTGGCTCTGGCTTCTGATAGAAAATATGGACCTTGTCATGATTCAGGAATTTTAAAAAGCCAATACTCAGTAGGATGCCTGATTGAAATTGAACCAACCTACTTGTCTGTGATGATACTCTTCTCATGTAATGCACCTTACATGTATACTTTGCTCTTACTATTACATCTAGAGAAGTTAGACAGAAATCTCTTGGCACAAGTACCAAGGGCTGTATGAGATACACAGGCTGACTGAGGTCCAGAGGAGCTCATATTGCAGGATTGTGACAACATCCAGCTATCAGAAGGAATTTGGCCCTGATTATGACGCTGTGCCATGACACTGTTGCAAGGGCTTCATTTTTATTAGTAGGGTTACTAGTACTTATATGAATTAATAGTTTCAGTAATCACAAGATTCCAACATTATCTATGCCAATGAATGAAATGATCCTCAATTAATATTGAAATGCTAAAATAAATTTAACTTTTGGAAAAAGGAAGTCAAAGCAGAAAACCAAACTGGTGTTGGATAGGTGTTGTAAAATCACATTCTGAATTGAAATCCTCATTTTTATTGATGTAATATATTGCTCTACAGATATGATTCATCTGGTGCTTCAAAAGTTTAATATGGTGTCACTTTTGTAACTAAACCCACAGTTCATGCTTGAAAAGTAGTCAGAGTTGGCACTTTTACCACATACCTGAAAACGTTGCTGAAGTTAATACAACCTCCACTAGTTATTTTTCTTCTACTAGACTGTCTCCCTATCTTCGGCTTTTTAAAGGTACAGTATATAATCAGCTATCTTGTTAAGGGGCTTAACAAGGTGAAAAATATTCAATCACTCCCCTTGTTTACAATGCCTTCGAATCCTGTAAAATAACAACATGGTGCCTGTCCTCATCTCCTGCTCTGATTAGATCTATTAGAGTTTAGTTGAGGCAAATTCTGCTAATAAAATGCTGTTCTGAATTCATTTTTCTGCCCACAATTTTCTTTTAAGCAGAGGAGTTTGTGTTTCCACAGTGGGTCCTTCCTGCCTGTGTTTTCTCTTTAGCTGAGTATGATATATAATCACCTTCTCCAATTGGATTATGAGCTGCCTTGTTCATGCTAATTTACTTAATTTATTCATCCTCCTTGCTCATTCTAATGATTTTTCACATGCTTCCTCTTCCGCACTGACAAATGATAAAATGATAACACAGCATGGTGAGCCCTATTTAAACACATCACCAGAACCCCGTGTCCCTTTTGTCTTCAGATGCCTGATGCAATTTTGGTTGTTGTGCAGCCCTGACACTAAGTAATGTTTTGAAGGAAGCAAATGCAGGCAAGTCTGACAACCACCATCTTATCTGACAAGAGCGGAGCTGGAGACTACCAGGCATTGTTTATACTAATAAATTAAACATGCCCGGGACTGTTCTGGGGTGCAGAGGCCAAACGGGTGGAAGTGCTGTTAAACTCACTCTCACTCTGAAACAGGAGGGTTTGCAACTGGACTGCACATCAGGTGTGGTTCCTCCTGTTTCTACCAGGCTCTCTTCAGGAGGCTGTTTGCTGGCCTGAGCCAAAACCACCAGCAGGAACCAACGTGGCAATTTCACTGTCTGGTCAGTTGGGTTTCAGTGTCCCGGGGGGACTCTGTGGCACTTTCAGCGTACCAGGTCAGACAGAGCCTGGGGGTACTGCTCTCAGAGCTACTATATACATAACCCACTTTCTTGTGACTCAAAAAAAAAAATTTCGGGTGACTCAGCACTGCAGTTTTTGCTACAAACCCATAAATATTCACAGATATTTGCCAACCAGGCCTCTGTAACCACAAGTTTTAATTAGCTTACATCTCCCTTGCTTAGACATCATTGAATGATTCTGTCAGCCTAGCCGAACCATTAAGTTGACTTGAAAAAAGGAAGGCTTTTGTTTATGCTGAAACATGAGCATTATTTTTCTGAGTATATTGTGCCTGAATCTTTTTTAGTTTGTTTGTGTTAAAATCACAAAATGTTGAGGTAGTATATTATTAGATCAGTAGATGAGAGAGGGGACCTGATACGAACACGTTATTGTGACGTGTATTAGAGAACAGGAATAGTGACACAGCTTTAATGACGGTGTGATAAATAAGATAGAGAGGAAAGTTGAGTACATACCGGGTGTTCATGCATAATAGAGTAGGAATGCATTGTCTGCTGTACTTTTTCTATACCAGTAAATTGCCTTTGGATAAAAATACCATGCTTAGCTACTCTAGAGAAATACTTATGAAAAACTAATGCTAGTGGAACGATGCTTGCGTGCAAACACCATCAGCTAGACTTTGCAAACCTTTGCTCATCCTTTTGCTCATTATTGTCAAAGGTAGCTGAGGAGCAAATAGATGGGAATTGGAGGAGAAAAAGAAAACCACATTCCTCCTCCACAATGCCCATTGGCCTATGAGTGAGGCTACAGCATTTCAGGGCTGGAATAAGTTGGGAAACACATTAATTCTTCTGCCATAATTTAAAGCCACTTGCTAATGAGGCAAAACGGCAAAGGGGAGGGATGCAGCATTTCTGTTTGCTGCACCGCATCCATTTCTCTAGTCCAGAGATTCAACTGGAACAGTGAACCTGGTTCCAGGTTTGATACAAAACTGAATGCAACAACCATAGTGCTCAGGGCTGGTAGAATTTAACACACAGATATCAGGACATTAGGATTTGTGGATGTTGAGCGTAATATCCACTGAGATGGGCAACATAGCTATTTCTGGTGAGGGCTGTTGTGGAGTAACTTGCCTTGTGATCAGAATCTATTTGAAAGATTGAGAAAGTTTCATGTGAATGTGAACCTTGCTGCTGTCTTCTATTCACCTCAAAACTGGGCTGTAGGAAGGAGATCCCTGGGAATCGAGCACAGAACCTGAAAATTTAAATGGAAGCAGAACACATTGGGGAATATCAATCCAAATTACTTTATATTGCACCTCATTTCCTCATTCCTCCATGGTTGTAGTGTAGAATGTAATTTATATCAACAGGTCCATGAGTAAATCTAAAAAATAACATAGTGTTTGTAACCATGAAGAGGGTAACAGTCTAGACAGTGTCCCAGTAGGACTGCTGGGTACAAGAACTCTCAGATAAAACTTACTGAAAGAGGTTCATTGGTACAGCTACTTCAGACACCAAGAGACAAGACTTACTGAACCTGGGAGTACATTCCTGGCTCATGTTCCTGCTCTTTGATTTTAATGTATACATGCTTTTATAGGATTTTTGAAGGTGTTTTTGCTTCTCTTTCATTGTCTTACAAGCACATCTTTGATTTGTGTAATGTTTCAAGCACGTTTCTTTTCCCTTTGAAAGCGAACCATTTCTATGAGAGGGTAAGTTCTTGGGGGATGCACCACATCCTTTTGGTCCTGCTGGAGCTATGAAGAGAAGGGTTGTTGCTCTTAAGATGCTGGAGAGCTAGGAGAAAATACATCCTGGCTGACCATGATTTGTTTGGAAAACCATAAATATTCCCATAGAAAGGAAATAGCACTTTCTTTTCCCC
Organism: Tringa solitaria; assembly: GCA_026413425.1. Lineage (NCBI taxonomy): Eukaryota > Metazoa > Chordata > Aves > Charadriiformes > Scolopacidae > Tringa > Tringa solitaria. Next base: position 110,674,514 of record JAOXJM010000023.1, on the reverse strand, counting down.
ATGGACCACTAAGAGAGATAAGTACACTGAAGTCTTTAAATCACTCAGACAAAGCCTAGGGATATACAAGTCTTTGATTTCTCAGTGTTTGTCTACAAGTAGGGGAAGACTACAGAGGGAAAAGAGATGGTTTTAGTGAATGGCAGGGGCTCAGTACGTGCTTAATATTTTTGTTGTTCCTGCTGATATTAGTCTGTGGGACAGTGCTTCAGCAAGTTGCCACTTTTTATTTCTGATTTCCCTCAAAGACTTTCTTGTACAAGGTGGTTTACCTTCCACTCCCTTTCTGGCTACCTCTGGTGTTTTCTCCTCAGCATCTGAACATCATCTGTATGCACTTAATGACCAGATGTTCTCTGTCGCGCCATTCCTCCAAAACTAGGCTGGAGGGAGGAAAAAAAAAAAGACTCAAACTAAATCATCCAGGGATTACACTAACAGAAAATGATGCTCTTGGTATGGAAACTATTAAAGAAAACCTGATTTTGTCTTTATATACTAGGGTTCATTAACTTTCTCTCTGGTACAGCTAATGACCTGAACAGAAGCTGTGGTTCATTAGTGATCTTTCTCTCTCTCCCTGGCAGTTGAACAGAAAAAAGAAAGAGCTGGAAGGAGAGGTAGAAACTCGAAGTGAGACAGAACAGCATTACATGTTTCCAGGCTAGCGGAAGCAAATTTTCTTCCGTTCTCATCCTTGTAATAGGAATGATATGATATTTACAGCTAAACTCATCCTTTATGCCAGAGCAAGTTTAGTCACCAGAAGAGGAGCAAAAGCAGTTTGTTTACCCTCTCTTTACCAATTCCTTCTTCTGGAGCTGCCAGGATTTGCTCTCATCTCTGGAGCTCATAGCATCTTAAGGTCTATCCTGCCTTATGCATGATGGCTCCTCAGGGTCATTTTGGCAGCAGGGAGTAGCTGCAGAGAGATTCAGGAATACCATGGCCTGATTCTGCTCTGCAGGCATCCATCTCCTGCAGGAAATGCCTTGCTGGTTTGCACTGGTGCAGCCTTTGGCAATAAGATTCCTTCAGCAGGATAAGGGAAAAGTGGACAGTGCTGTTGCCTGTGTGGTGGTGGCTCAAGGATGGTGCTGATGCAAACCAAAGCAGGGTGAGGGAGACATTAAAAGGTGTTTCTGGTTCCCTGTATGGAAAATTTTCCACTTTTTCTGTGTTACTTGTGAAAGCCTCCTTTGTGGAGCTGTGATTGTGAAGGAAATCTGTTCCTCTTCAGCATGCCATTCTTACAGCACAAGAAAACATCTTTAAACTCTATTGAATTGTTATTCCATTTGGAGGGGGAAGAGAGAGCGGGATGAAGAAAAGAAAGAAACACTATGCCAACATTAAAATGTTACATAACTTATGAAATAATACACTAAAATATTCATCCACTCAAATTTCAAGGCTGTTTATTTTCTCTAAACATCATTGTACTTTTTATATATATACTAAATACTTCTCGTTGCCTCTAATATTTAAACTCCACTTTCCCAGGAAAAGATGTGCAGTTTACCGTGACTTTAAAATGAACATTAACAAATATAGCATGTATATTCCAGGCAAGTAGCCAGCGAATTACCTGTCACTGAAGGTCATTTTCTCTCCCTCCCTAGTTTTTTGATACATAATGCAACACTACAATGTATATCTTAAAAGTTTTTAAAGAACGTATTCTTACTTATAACTAAATGGAAGAAGTGGTATGTGAAATAACTAATATTTTGCAGATGGTTATTGAAATGTCAAACTTGTAAATGTAAGCTGAGTGGTTTGGTTTGGATAGTTAACGCTTTCAGCAATCTTCAGGTGAAAAAAAGCATGAATGAATGAATAAGTGGACTGAGAGCCAGTGATAGATATTTTTTGACTTGAAAAGGGATCTTGAGTCATACATAATGCTATCCTATAACCACAAAAATTAGACATGGAAAAGACATGTCAGACAAAGCACTCTGCTCCTTTGTTACTGAAGGACTGTTCCCTGAGTTATCTTACTTTGTCCAATCTAGCTTTTAGTATTGGAATCACTAGAGCACCCCCATGGGAGGCCATGCAACACTCTAGTAGTTCTCAATATTGAATTTTCTGTGATGTTTAGCCTCATTTTTCCTTTGTTTAATTTCTTGCTGTTGCTCCTATTTGTATCTATATGCCCAAGCCTCTCTCTATCTATCTATCTATCTATATCTATCTATCTATCTATCTATCTATCTATCTATCTATCTATCTATCTATCTATCTGTCTCTCTCTCTCTATCTATTTCCCTCTGAACATGCAGAATAACAGCTTCAGTACTATTGTTTTACAAGCTTTTTGGGTGTCAGTGAGGTTTCCCACAAAGCAAGCAGTGTGGTGCTTGACTCCAGCTGCCCAGGTGAGTTGGGTCCCTGGCACCCACCTGCACCTAAGGCAGGAATTATCTTTTGAAGGGCCATGCTGAAGTGTGTGTGGAATGAGTTATCCCTTACAGCCAACCCAAAGGAGAAACTAGCCTGTAAACAATGCCTGAGCTTATCCAGCCTCTGTCTTGTACCTGTTTAAAACACAGATGACGTCTGCTGCTTGCAATTTAGAGGTTAGGCAGCCCACATGGAAAATAGGATTAAGAATGTCAGCACAAGGCCTTGATGCAGTTCAAATAATTTGTCTGTTACAGATTGTTTTCCCTATCTGGAGGATCACTCCCTGTCATGGGCTGCTCCTCTTTTGGGCCACACACTGCAGGAGTGGCTCAGACACCTGGATAAAAATGATGTTCAATGTGTGGGACTTCTCACTGGCAATGGTGTTGGCCTAGATTGCTGGGCTGGGACCTTCCTGGAAGTCAAAGATAAGAGGAACTTCCTGTGGCCATAAACCTGCATCTGACCTTTTTGTAAGAAGGGGCTTACAGCATTGGATCAGAGAAATGTAAGAAAACATTTCCATGATAAACTTTCACAACCAGCCTTTAGAATCGTAGAGTGATTTAGGTGAGAAGACACCACTGTAAATGCCGTGGTCTCACCTATGTGTTCAAAGCAGGCCAGCTTGCTCAGGGCTCTGTCCAGCTGAGTTTTGACTGTCTACAAAGATGAGGATTTTGCAGCCTCTCTGGGAGACCTATTCCAATGTTTCATACTGCCATAGTGAAAAAAATAATATATAATCAGAATTTCCTTTGCTGCAACTTGTGCCTTTGCATATCTTTGTTGTGTTTCTAAGCCTGTTTATCCAGGCATCATAAAAATAAAACCCTTTTATGCTATCACTTAAGGGGAGTTTTATGCTTACTTTATTGCTTTCTAAAAGAAAGTGTTGTCTGAGGTCAGCAGTAATACTATCATCAACTATAATGCAAGTGGAAATTTGGCATTGAAGTTCTGAAGTCGTGATATAGCCTCACTGTCCTGTTTCCCCTCTACAGAAAATGTTGGTGTGCTCACCAAAGTGCTGACCAGGCATACTCACCTACACTCGGCTGTCCTCAACTTTGATTGCATTATTATAGAAATGCTTCAGGCATTGGGGCTTCTCCATGTGTATATTAAAAGTAAGAGTAGTGGCCTTGTTTGTCACTCACCAAGGACCTAGGGAATTACAAGAAGAAAAAAAAAAGCAGGGAGAAGGTCCAGAAATGCTTGCACTTTGAAGGTGAACCTCTGAGTGCAGCTTTCTGGCAGCACGGTGATCCTTGCCGTTGTCTGCAGCTCCTTGAAGGCCCATCAATCTGAGAACAAGGTGCCCTACTTTCATTGACCTTTCTCGTGTATCTTGTGACCTGCACATACTGTGTATGCCTGGGTTGCTTCAAAGAGCTGCTAGACTGCGGCTCTCCTTCTGCTGCCTTATAGCATTAAGTTCATTATAAGCCTGAGTGGCAATTCCTGGTTCCAGAAGCTAGTTACACAAATGCCTTTCTTATTGGAAAAAGTGACACACATTCATAATGGAAAAGCAGGAACAGTTTGAATATTGTCCTGTGTCTCTGCTACTGCGATACAATTAATAAATAACAATAATAGGGACTGGGCTGGAGGACTGAGTGTGAGAGGGAGTGTTTTGGAAAGAGGTCTATTAAAGAGGATAAAAATGAAATGTTGTGGTGTTGTATGATGTTATAATTGGCCAGTGCAATCACATTTTGTTTACCTTATGGTAATGCAATTTATTTTCACAGGTGCACTTTGAGAATCATGTCTTAGAGGTACTGCAGAAGAGACCCTGACTACACTGATGCATTTCCCTTGGACCTCTGTGGGCTTGGGAAGAACAGGATTACATGCAAGACTCTTGATGGGTTATGTGGCATTGATTAGTAAAAGGGGCTGCTTTTTGATTTTCTGAGTATAATTACAGAATCTCACTGGTTCCTTTCTCTGTTATTGATGGTTGAAGGGTTTCCATAACAGTGAATTTCATCTCAGGAGAACTGTGATCTCACCTTTCTAAATTGTGGTGACATGTTGCCATTGTCATTTTTACTAATGGCAGATATGGGTGGCAAGGAATCACTGCATGAATAAGAGAAAAAATGCATCTTCATTTTATTAATAAAAGCTGAAAATGAGCTCTTCTGACTTCAGATTTATAGCTCTGGAGACTGACGAATTTTAGGGCTGTTTAACTCAAGTGGTGGAAATTAAGACTACCTTATAGTGTCCTAGCAAACATATCCCCTGCAGGAAGGCTGATGTTAGTCTATTAGTCATCAGAGTCAATTAATACTAGCATAATGAGGACAATTTCCCTAGCACTCAGAGCTGTATTTGGTCTGGAAAGCCTGAGTCCAGATTTGGAAGAAGTTAACAACTGAGGTGTGAATGTGAATTTTTATTACATGCTCTCCGCAGTTTGAAAAGAATGTTTTTTTGTGGGTGAGAAGGAACAAATTTTTAGTGGGATTTTCAAAGATTTTCAAATAAGTGCTCTGTTTTCTTTCCTGTTTTACTTTGTAGGTGATGCAATGGATAAGTTACGCAACTGCTGGGAGGCAATACAGGTCCTGAGAAGTGAGCAGAGCAATAAGGATTTACAGGTGATACCTAGCTCTTGCCATCTGTCTTAAACTTCTCCACTACTTCAAGCCGAAGACCTCCCAGACTTTGGGGAGGCTGAGCAGCTAGACACCTGAGCTGCTTTCCCCGCTAGGCATGGAGCTGAAATCCTGCTGGCCAACCCAGTGACTGGGGCTAACCACGAGTTGGTGGCATGGGCACTCTGGGATTTACTTCCAACATCCTTCTGCAAGGTGAGAGGAAAGGCTGTTCGACTGATAAAAGCTGCGTCCCCTTTGGTAGGTGAGCAGACTAAATGTGATAAGATAAATAAAAATAAATAAACGTACGGCAAGTCAGCACCTTGCCACTGCTGGCCAAGCCCTCCTGCAGAGCTGCAGGAGCCCTTCTCCTGCTGATTTGTCTCGTCTGTACTCAGGTTGCTTCACACCATAATGTGGTACAAAGTTGTCTGCGTGCCTGGGGTTACAGAAGGCAAGTCCAGCTTGGAGATGGCTGAACGCAAGCGTGAGGCTGGGCTGAAGTCAGGCTTCTGCTTGGTTACAATTCTGGGAATGCTTGTGCTGATCCTGGGCTGACACAAATTTCACAATCCTCTTTTCACCTCTTCCCTTCTGATCCCTGGTGAGCCGAGCGTGGGTTCCCATCCAGGCTTCTGAGTGAGAAAAAAAATAGCAATATATTTTCAAGAGCTCTTAAAGATTTTTATTTTTTACATTCCTTGCTAGCTACTGCTGTGCTTATTTGCCTATCAATTCATTTTCTCTTTGCTGGTACATTTACTCTATATTTAGCACATTCTAAAAGAGGACAACTAGATTGTACAGACACAAAATCACACAGTAGGGTCTTATTTACTATACTGTAATAACTGTGTTCATAAATCTAACCTTTCTCTGGCAGCCTCATATACCTGTCTTTTCTTTCTCCGCTTTGATTCCTGTCCTTGCCTCTCTGCAGATAGCAGGCAGTAGGAGCTGCAGTTGTTCAGTACCTCTGAGTATTATGGTCCATTTACTTAGACATAGATGCTGATATTAAACTTAAGGCATCCAAGTTTGACTCTTTTGTCTTACATTTTGGTGGTAGTCTGTTCTTTATACATTTACAGTGAAAGACATTTCTGGGATATTAAGATTTATACCAGGCAGGAACGCAGAGACTGGATGTTTATCTCAAATGCAGTTTCCTTGGTTATCAGGGTTTTGAAAGGGTCTTTAAGTGTTAGACTGCACTTAGACTAGTAGATGAAGGTGTATATATTTCTTTGCTGGAACATATTTAGTAGGATGTTTTTAAGACCATACATATAATTTTAAATTTTATAATTTATAATACTGCAGTTTTATAATAACTATAATACTATATATATGGTATAATTAATAATTAAATGTTAAAATATATCGATGCATAATTCATTTAAATATTTATTAGATGTCTCTTTTTTTTAGGAAAAAACAAACAGATCCCTGGAATAAGGTAAAATTAAGAATTATGCAAAGCAAACATTTTTCTTGGACTCAAACTTCTTGCAATTAGAGTAAATGGTGAGGAAGAGGGAGCTCAGGATGGGCCAGATTGAAAGAAATTAAACTAGGAATTCCTAGTGCTATCATTGTGCTATCATTGAATATCAACTCCTGAACTAGTTTGTGAGCCCTGTGGGTAGGCTATAGAGCTTTAGGCTCACAGCTGCTCAAAAAATTTATATTATTTTTGTTGCATTCTCAGTAAAATGCTTTAATATGGAGGGTTCCAGTTACTAATGATAAATGTTGAATATAGACTCGTTTTTCAAGAAGTTTGGGAAAACTACTTCTGTGTATGGGACATGAAACTGCCATGGCTCTGCTTTCTGCTTGAGTAGCTTGATCTTGATTATTCCATTCATAAAATGAAAAGGAAAAAAACAGAGTATGTCAGCACAGCTGACATGAGAAGGTAGTGGAGGAGCTGGAAACTGTTCAGTACTGTTCTCTGAGACAGTCGAAGCACATGCACCTTCCCCATGCAGTGCACAACCTGTAGCTGGTTTTTGGGTAACTATTAGGTGTTAGATGTAGCTATTCCTGAGACTCAAGAGGGATAAGGTACCTATACCCATTAAACTAATCTGAAAGTACCAGTCTTAAAGATTACAGACTGTTTTACTATTAACATCACTGTAGAGGGGTATTTCTCCTAAATCCAAAATTTTCTGTAAGAGGAATTGTTAAGCAGCTAGTGACTTTTGCACACCACACGGAGGGGAAAACATGTTCTTTTAATAATATTTTGTGTATATAAATATGCTCATAGCCATGTGAAAGTTATGATCACTTTATTAACCAAGCAATAAATACACAAAAAAGGAATGGAGAACTGAGGTTGTGTTTTGGCCCTGTCAACTTCTAAGAAAATCTGTTTCAAAGGGATATATGCGCAAAAGTAGGCACAACTTTCGGTATCTTTCAGGTCCATCACATGTTACTTCCCTTCGGTGGTTTCACCACACTTAGGGAGATAGATGGGTATATCAGAAAATTATCTACACATAATTTGTCATATTTGGGCACCAGTGACAACAGCCTCTCTGCTTTGGAAGAGCCCAGGGTTAGTAGGGTGAGGAAAAGAAATAACTTTTTCCCCTGAGGGCTTAGTACTTCCCATGCAGCACAGAGGGCAGCTGGAAGCTCATATGGGGGAACTGAACTGCTGAAGCATTGTGTGTTTAACGTGGCATGAGAATACGAATGAGATGACTTACTGTTCACCACTGTCAACCCCTGAAAATAAGCTTGAAAGAAATCCTGATGGGATTACCACAAAAAGTCCCACTAGAAGGATGTGGATAGGTTTCGGAAACAAAATCTATTATCTGTCATCCCATCATTAAGAAAGTGGAAGAACTGGCAGAAGAATCGTTGGCCTAAACTCAAGACATCGAAAAACAGGTAAGAAAAATATACTGGGGAAATATTCCCTGGGAAGCGTCCCGTGCTGGCAGGGGGGGGGATTGGATGGTTTCGCTGGCCTTTTTCATCTCTCATTTTTAGGAGTCTATTATGCTATTTTGCAGAGTGAAGAGTGGTTAAAATGATTAATGGACCGCAGGGCTTGATGTACGAGCAGACGACCAAACGAGTGAATCTGTGCAGTGTGCTCAGCACGCTACGGGGCAAGGGATGCCTGAGAGCTGTTGGGGTGGCAGGCAGGAGTGCTGTAGCCTGCAATTTGAGGAGGTGTAATTAGCAGAAACCAAATGACAATTAGCCTAGAAATTCTTTTAACTCAGTATTTTATTATGCCTACCTGTGACCTCTCCCAGCGGCAATGACATCTCCTCCCAGTCCCATCCCTCCCCAGCACCTCGGTGGTGCCCTCAGCTCTCTCTGCATCACTCAGCTGTGGTGGCAGCACCCATGGCTCACTCCCAGTCAGTGGTGTTCCTTATCCCTTCAGGGTATGTGCTCTGCTCCCTGGTCTGGCTCTGCAACCCCTACCTTGCCAGACCACCATTGCTAGCCATCTCCTGGTATCCCTCAGAAAAGCTGGAAGGTGAGTTGCAACACACAACGTGTTTAAACAAAAAGAAACCACAGGCTAAAGGGGGGAAAATTGCATTGCAAATGAAGAGAATAGGCTGGCACAGATGCAGAAGGTTTCGGTTTATGAAGGCATAATGCATAATATTAATTTCAGAAAGGTCTCTGCAGGTATGAGGGCTCTGCTGACACCACCCCTGGAGAAACCAGCTGGGGTAGAAGGACTTCTCCTTCACATCCATCCCCTCCTACCTACCAAGCCAGACCAGATGCCAGTTCACCTGCAGACTTGGAGCAGAAAATTGAGAGCAGCAGATGTTACAGCCTGCCGAAAGCTCTCTGGTAGCTGAGTGTTTGAACTCCTAGAGAAGAGCTCTTGTGGAGAAGGCCGCTAGCTGACTGCAGGATTGCAGCACACTGTACTTTTGGATGATTCCAGCGTTTTACTGTGAAACCTCCTAATGGAGGAAAAAGCCCATATATCGGGATCTTCCCAGCACTCTGTGCACAAGTACTTGGTGTAAGTTTGTCCTGCCACCCCACTGACTTGCTGGAGTCATGTGCTACAGTGCTGTTGGTAGTGCCCTTGTCCTGTGGTGTTTTGGAAAAGCGATGGGACTTTTTCTCTGCACAGTTAGATTTGAGCCCCTCTGCTTCATAAGGGAAAGAAAGAAGAAATGACATTGTGTAAGCATCTTCTGGTGGGGAGTGAGGAGAGGGAATATACATATATTTTAGTCTAGTGAAAAGAGGAAAAGGAATATTATCCGTCTTTTTCATTCAAGTTTCTACCATGGCACAATCATGTCCCATAAGCCCTTTGATATGAAATAAAACATAGGCAGTTTACTCTCGCTTTAAGCCCATGCTCTGTCCAAATAAATCTTACAGAATGCAAAACCACAAAAACTGCTCCACTGTGTCAAACTGTAGGCTCAGCTGCCCCAGTGCTGCCCAGTTACAGCTACTTATGGAAAGGTTTCTTATCCACACAGCGGATTTCTACAACGACATAATGTTGTTTTCCATTTTATCCTCTGCCCTATGCTGCTAATTTTTAACGGTCTGTTTATCATTCTGACCACTGCTGAAAATCGAGCTGAAGTTTTCAGAAAACTATCCAATGTGAGCCACTGCTGGTGATGTAGACTTGTTCCTCACTGTGTTCATTGCTCCGCATTTGTTAACTCCTAATTTTGTCTGCACTCCCCGTTGTTGGCTTTGGTTGATTGCAGGTTCTGTGAGACAGGCACCAAGCAGGGTGCTGGACCTGCCTGTGATGCTGCATGATGGAACTAAATTATTCGGGGTTTTATTCTCTGTTTGCTGATGAGAGTAATTAACTTCATATGAAACATGATAAAATAATATATTCATGTCATTGCAAACCTGTCCTATTCTGGTTTCTATAAAGATGTGATGTTCATCTCCTAGGTGAATGAATATGGTGTTTTATTTTGCATGGCAAAAGATGTGGTGGGGATTGCCAGTTATGTAATATTAATGTAAATAGGGTCAGCTGTACATAGCCTGTCTCATGCTCCTGCTTTTCTTTTCTATCTTTTTTTATTTTACTTCCTTAGACGCGGT
>JAOXJM010000023.1:110638601-110664293 GCA_026413425.1 Tringa solitaria | reverse complement strand
CCATAGACCCTGTAGTTACCCAGTGATTTTTTATTAAATTATTTATTGTAGATGGATGATTGATGTTGTTTCACTTTGGTTCTTTGCAGCTTCCCGATTCTTTAGTTGTCAGAATGACAAGCACTCAGTGATTAATTAAACCCTTTTTTTGCTCTGTTATTGTTCATCTTCAGTCAAATGTAAATCCTTATGTATTCCAGAAAATAATAAATACTCTCCAAATGCAGGTTTCTAAAATTTAGATCAAGGAATATTTTAATTTATTTTTCATTATTATTGTTTTTATTATATTTAATATTTCATACACACATATATATATAAAGAATATTTTTCTTGTGAAAAATGCTGAACTGAAAACTGTACAAGAAAACCGTGAGTATGGCCTGATGCTGGATGGTCACCACTGTAAACTTCTTCACAGAGCTCTCTTTCTTCAATGGAAGAAGAGAATAATTAAGAGTCGACTGCCCAAACTACCTCTCTTACTGTCATTAATTGCAGTGCTTTTTTTTTGGCGTTGTGGACATATAGCATGGATTCCTCTCAGCTACCTTTGTGTTTAGTGGTGATATGTACATCTAAATTAGTTGCCTTATGATCTCTTTATAGCTGGTAGAAAGAAATAAGCACTCTCCAAGGTGCAATTTGTCTCATATTAAAGCAGATATCTAAAATAGGGTTGTTGAACTGTATCCTATTCCCTTTCACTGATAAGAAACGGATGAGCCTAGATATTTGGTCAGATAATTCCTACTCAGATACTCTGGGACTTGGACTGAGACGATTGATTAATTTTGTGTAGCTGGACACAGAGAAAGCAACACTTCCCAGTTCCTGTGTTGGACCTAGGGCAGGCTTCCATCTCATTCCTAGTTTCTTGTGTCCATCTTGTTTCTCAGTCAGGAATGCCTCATTCTAAAAAATGCTTTTGAATATCCCCTTTCAGATATCTTTACATGCAAAAGCTTAGTTGCAGTGACAGCAGCTGTGGATGAGAGAATGCATTCATTTTAATGAATTTATGCCATTGAATGTGCAGACATACAGTAACTCAAGATGGCCCAACCTTTGCTCTGTTGGGTTGCACCTCTGCTTAATTTTTGCAGGTGTTGCAGGGAAGCTATTGCAATGGTGAAGCGACCGCTATTGGCTGTGGGTGTTCTCCGCAGCAGGGGGAGATGGTGGGAAGGCACCAGGCTACCTGACCAGCATGCCAATCAGCCTGTATCCCTGGAACAGCCACTGCTAATTCCTCTCGGGAAGAGCTGATGGGTTGGCTGGAAGTGTTTTAAAGTATGTTTGGCTTTCTGGAATTGCTTTCACAGACCAATTTCTTTTTCGTGGGGTCTCATGTGAGAATAAAATCATTAGATTTGTGATATGATTCCCCAAATGGCTGACTCATGAATTTTTCTAATGTTTCAAATTGTCATGTATATAGCACATCAAATTTTGCTGGTAAACTGGATTTGGACTTCTTTTCAACCTTTGTTTAGGATTTTTATCTAATTTATTTTGGTGCTTTTCATTTCTTGCTTCCTCCGTTTAATGTTCGTAAAGATGTGATTCACTGCACCTGAGGTTACAGATACTTAGCCCATTAGAAAAAGAAATTAATTGGCTCAAGTAAATTATGAAAGTAAAATTCATATGATAATACTTTTGCTGATTGGTTATAGTCTTCCATTATGGAAAACTCAACAAAATCTTAATTAGAAAAAAAAAACAGATAAGCAAAAAGCAAGGGAAACCATTTTTAGAAATGTTCTGAAGTTCCCAATTCTTTATCGTTTCCTTTGATGTTATTGAATAGACACTTACTCTGCTTTGGAATTTAACAAATGTCTTTCCTGAGCTACTGATTCTGCTGAAGGGTTGAGGATCAGATGTGGAAGATGCAAGATGTCTGCTGCCAAAGTGAATACCTGTGCATATTACACAAAGGATTTCTGCATATGTGATTTTTAAATTTTTGCCAGCCACTACCATGTCCTCCTGACATATTGTTATACATGGAATGACATTTTCACGTAATTTCAATTGTAGAGTGTAAAGAAATATTTTCCTATGAAGCAAAGCACAATGGTGTTTTATGGTACATTTCTTACAGTTTTTGTTACACTGTCACAGAAAACTGTGAATTTTCTGCAGGTATGTGTATATGGTGTTATGTACTGCTTCATAGAAATCTGGCCAAATATGTAGGCCTGGGATAAAGAAGGGGTTTAGACATGGTGACACTCAGAGTGGCAATGTCCCCTTTGGCTACGCTAGGGACAAGGTTAGAGGCTGTCCTCTGTCTGTGATGCCATGGGACAGATTATTTTACTCAGATAAATGCAGTTTACCACTCAGTCAAACACTTTCCTCTCCATTCCAAGCAACAGGATTTCTACTAATGGGATTTCTACTTTCAAACTTCTTATTGGACCATCCTTGGGCTGGAATATCTCCTGGATGATGTCCAGGCATTGTCAAAGGGACAGTGAGCTGACAAAGGCCATAGCAGGGACAGGACTGACACCTGACGTGTCTGGATGGTCACAGGACAGTTCTTGAACCTGTGCCCTCACCCTTTTCACCTTCTATCTTCTTTCTCCTCTAAGGCAGACATTGCATCACATGGATTAAATGGGACAATGTTGGAAACTAAGAAAGGGATAGCCAGCGAGGGGAGCACTGGGACACCTAAATCAACTATTGAAATCCAACAAAGGGAGGTGAATGTCTGGAATGAATATACTGCACTGTTTACAGTTATAGAATTTCAGCTGTAAATCAGGAAAAGGGCACCTGAATACCAGATCTGTCCTTCCTTAGCCAAATTTTCTCTCTGCTGGGTTGCAGTCAGGCTCTTTGCGTGCTCTCCTTATGACAGCACGTGTTTTGCCACCACAGCCTCAGAGAAGTCCGTCTGCAGTAGCTGGGTGAGAGCATGTCCCTGCTCAGAACACCCTGTCCCTCTGGTTAGATCATCTGCCTATGGTGGGAGTGGAGATGGGACTGATCTCAACTCTCCCATTTCTTGGAAAAATACATTAATTGGTGGGTCACTCTAAATTTGTGCTTCAGTTGTGCAAAATACCTGCCCAGCCACAGGAGCAAAAGGTACAAAGAAATGTTTTTTCTAAATAGTGAACAAGTTATGAAGTTATGAGTGTTTTTCATTGTTTTCCTGAATGTAGGCACCTAAGTGATATAATTAATGTACTTTGCTTTAAACTCTTAACAACTCTATGATTCTATGAATACAATTATTTGTTTGATGATGAATCCATATCCATGAAGCCCTAAGACTTCTGTGTTCAGCTGGATTTGTACTTTCTTCCCAGATATGTCTCAGGCCGTTCTTCACAGAATCTGTAGTTTCTTTGGCTGCATTGCACATGACTATTTATAGTGATAGAATTATGTGTTGCCTTATTAGCATGGGCTAGAAAGTGGTGGTAATGAGTCCTTTGGCTTAATCAGTAGGCTGTAGACTCACTACATTTTCTTCCTTTTCCAAAATATTATGAAAATTTGAAGCTGGATGTAGTTGAAGAACACTTTTCTGTCTTCCTGCCTGCTGCCATACCTTGTCTTTGAAAACATTTGTGTTTCACCCTTCTTAAAGCTAATGGGAATTTTGCCCATAAGTCAGTGGAGAGTAACTGTCAAACAGGAATGCAAAAAGCATGCAATTCCTTCTTGTAGGTGGGATCAGAATATAGTCACTGAATTTTCAGAAACATGTTACACAATATTTAGATGTAAGTAGTTAGTACTACTAGATGTAGTGTGACTTTTGGAGGTATTGGTTGTCTCTTCCACAATGAATGAGGCTGAAGTCTTCTGAAAAATGATTCTGCACTAAAAATGATCACAAATCTAATAGCTCCTAACTTTTGATTGTTTGAATTTTTAAATGTATTTTAGCTTTTAAGTTGATTGTTTTGTATGTAATTTTTTGATATTTTCAAAGACAAAAAAATATTGCTACATGGAAACTGAACAATGTTTTCAGCACAGTTTGGGTTACAAGCCTTCAGCACTGCTTATTTTTTCCACGTGAGCTAAAAGGCAAGCTAAGCATATTTGTTATTTTGTATTCTGAGCAAGGAAAATACGATTCCAACTTCTGGAAACATCTTCTGTGAGTTGGATATTGTTATTGGAGTCTGGTTTGGGTCTACCTAGTTACCTTAGAAATTGAAAGAGCTGAGGCAGGGTTTTTAGATCTGTGTGCTGACTTAAGAAGCTTTGTGGGGAGTTTAGTTTGACTATTTATTGCCTCTCTAAGAGAGGGCTGCAGGGACTATACCACAACTCTACTGAGCCACATATTACATAGTCAGTGGTGTTCAGCCAGCTATCACAATTAACGTCAATGATAAAGGGGAATTAAAAAGAAAGACCTGCTTTGATTACACTTAGATATTTCTGATTCTCCAGCCCTGATGAAATACTTCTAGGGCTTGTGAAAGCCTTGGCTGAACCTATCTCAGCAGTCTCTCAGTACATTTGAGAACATGTGGAGGTGGATCAAGTTCTGGAAGACTGGAAAAGGGCAAACATAGGATTTAACTTTAAAAAAAAGTAAAAGGGAAGGTTGTGGAATGATGGGCCAATTCCTTTTGTGGGAACATGCTAGATCAAAATATCTAACAATCTTTTTGTAGGGAACCTAAAAGAACACCAGATGAATAAGTAGTAAATGAGTAGGCAGCAAATGCAGTGAGTGTTAACTCATTTGTCAGGATTAAATCATATCAGATCAATCCAAAATCTTTTTATGTGAAGTAGCACGCCTTAAGGGTATAGACATCATATAGCTAGGCTTTGTTCAGACTTCTTACGTTGTCTCACATTACACGAGCAAGTCGGGATTATTGTAAAGGAGGGACAAAAGTGTGTGGGGATTCTACATATAGAGCAGTTGCTGGCGCTTCACTGTCAAACTGCTAAGACAAATTGAGGAGGGCCCCACAAGGATCTATCCTAGGTTTAGTATATTCAATGTTTTCATTATAATCCAGCACCAGGTTGTTAGAATATGCTTATTAAATCTGCAAATGAAATGAATCTGAAAGAGGCAGCAAACAGATTGAAAGATAAGAATTAATTCAAAATGATCACAACAATTTAGAGAAATAGTCTTGAAAACAACATAGAATTTAATTAGAACAAATGCATTTATGCAGGGATAAGCAGTTGAGAAAATACAATGAGAAGAGCTGAGATAAGATAGGTAACAGTCTTGGAAAGAAGTATTTGGAGGTTACAGTGGGTCACAAACTGAATGTAGGTTAAGAGTATTATGCTATTGCCCAGAGGTCAAATGTTGCACTGGGATTTATAAACAGCAGCATAAAATTTGTAGTCCATAAAATTTGTAATGTAATTCTTCTTTACAATGTTGTTATGGGTTTTGAGATGTGAACCAACTGGAGGAAGTACAGAGGAAAGCTATGAGGACAGTCTGGGAATCTATACAGTGTGGAGAATTTGGTCACCTTAGAAGACATAAGATAGAGAAGAGATCTTATAACAGTGTCTGAATACTTAAAACAACTGCAAAGAGAATGTTTCCTATAGCCATGAATGGTAAGGCAAGAAATAACATCTCAAGCTGCAGAAAGAGATGTTTGCTCTAAATTTTAGATGTGGTTTTCTAATGGTAGGAATTGGTAGGCATTGTGGTTACTTAAGGATGTTGCACAATGCTCATCATTAGAGGTATTAAAGAACAGGTTAAACGAACAGGAATAAGACAGTTTGGGAATAAAAAAGCTACGGTAACTTCTTTTTATAGTAAGAAGAATGAATTAGATAACCCCTTTAAGTCCCTTCTAACCCTTCTGTGTTTATGCAGTTTCGTGGTATATCTAGGCCTGGTATGGGGAAGGAAGGTATAATGGAGAGTCATCTCCCTGCTTTCTTATCTGCACCATCCTATCTCCCCTGCAGGTCTCTGCCAGGTCCAGACAGCAGTGACTCTATATTAGTGATAAGTAATCTTTCTAAGTGATAACAATAATTAAATTATTTATTTAACATATATAGATGAAATCAGGTCAGGAAGGAGTGTTGATCGTCTTAAGGGCAGAAAGGCTCTACAGAGGGATCTGGACAGGCTGGATTGATGGGCTGAGGCCAATGGTATGATATTCAACAAAACCAAGTGCCAGGTCCCGCACTTGGGTCACAACAATACCATGCAGTGCTACAGTCTTGGGGAAGAGTGGCTGAAAGCTGCCCTGGAAGAAAAGAATCTGGGGGTATTGGCTGAGAACCAGCTGAATATGAGCCAGTGGTGTGCCCAGGTGGCCAACAGTATCCTGGTTTGTATTAGGAATAGTGTGGTGAGCAGGACTGGGGTGGTGATCATTGCCCTGTACTTGGCACTGGGGAGGTGCACCTTGAATACTGTGTTCAGTTTTGGGCCCCTCATGACAAGAAAGACATTGGGGTGCTGGAGTATGCTCAAAGAAGAGCAACAAAGCTGGTGAAGGGTCTGGAGCACAAGTCTTCTGAGGAGTGGCTGAGAGAACTGAGGTTGTTCAGTCTGGAGAAAAGGAGGCTGAGGGAATATCTTATTATTCTCTACAACTACCTGAAAGGAGATTGTAGCAAGGTGGGGGTTGGTGTCTTCTCCTAAGTAGCAAGTGATAGGATGGGAGGAAATGGTCTCAAGTTGCACAAGTGGAGGTTTAGACTGGATATTAGGAAAAATTTCTTCACCGAAAAGGTTATCAAATGTTGGAACAGGGTGCCCGGGGAAGTCATTGAGTCACCACCCCTGGAGGCATTTAAAAGGTATTTAGGTGTGGTACTTAGAGACATGGTTTAGTGGTGGACTTGGCAGTGTTAGGTTTGTGGTTGGACTCAATGATCTTAGGGTCTTTTCCAACCTAAATGATTCTGTGATTTTATATTTGTTGTTGGTCAATGGTTAATGGAGCAAATAATTTATTCAGACACCTATATAAATGTTCCGACTTTCCCAAAGGTTGAATGATTGTAACTTCTACTGAAATTACTGTGAACTTCAAACACTTGGGACTTTTGCAGATTAGATTCTTCTCCAGAAACATTTAATGGTCTTTAAAAAGATAAATTATTTATATTAAAGCAGCTGCTTATGTTCAAATTGGAGGTGATATTTTAAAAAGTCAATGTACAATGGAATACCAGAAAAATATTTGTTAGACTTCTTGTCATTTTGGTCATGTTACCTCTACTGTTTTTGTAAAAACAGGAAGATATTAACCTCATCTGTGACTGCAGTCAGTGTAAGAACTCCTGTTCCCAAGTGATCTTCAAAGCAAAAATATTAGGAATAAACATGAGGGCTGTGGTATATCATAAAAAGTCATGAATCTTCCTTTAGGACAGATTTTAAGAAAAACAAGCGAACTGCAAACAAAGACCATGACAGTTTTTCCTCCTGATGTCTGTACAGTGTATTGGTGGATCTTTCTTTTGATGCTGCAATAGTAAATAACTGATTTTGCTGTATGCTTAGAAGACTTCAAAGCCTTCTGATGCTTTCAATTTTATTAAAACATTCCACAGTCAGGTTTGTTCAATATGTCTTTTTGAATTTCATTGGTGATAGCACTCACTATCAGTGCTTTGAAATGGTGTTTTTGGTTTTGTTTTTGTTTTTTTCATTTGGTTATTTCACCATAGCAATACCATTAATACAGCCAAATAAGCTGCTAGAGAGAAAACACTAGTGCCTGCCAGGTGTTGCTATTGCTCTGGAATAAATACTGCAGGTCCAATGCAGGAGCACTGGTGGCCAGAAGGATCCTCCAAAGGTGAGTGGTTGGCAGCTGGATAATCAACTGTGTTCCAAATTAGTCCCTATTTAGAACTGTGATGGTGAGGGTGAAATGTGCTTGTTACTTGTCTTTGATGGTGTGTATGAAGGACAGATACAGCTGAATTCTTTGTATGTAGCAGATTACTGAGACCACTACCTGGTTGCATTCTTTAAAAACGTGTGGGATCTGCAGCTATGATTTGGTATTATTCCCCAGTGGGTGGTGGAGTACCATGAATGTAGAAGTCTGTTTCACTGTGTGGAGCCACAAATAGCTCCCAGAATTGACTGGGGCTAAAGAAGGTCTCTTAGATACCTCAGAAATCTTCTGCTGTTGTCTGCTCTTTCACTCAGTGCTGATGCCACAGCTTTCTGGGTAAATGAGGGATCTTCTGAATAACAGACGTGATTCCCTTTCTATAGGGATGGTTCCAATATGTTGGTTTGCAAGAGTGAATTCTCAGAACTGTTTTAGCCACCATTTTTTTTTTTTAATTAGTGCTTACTAAATCAAGCAAGGCAAGGGGTCACAGACAGTTTTACAAGCGCATATGCTTTAATGCTTTAATGCTTTACATGGAATGTCTTTCCTTTTCCAGCTCTTGCTGAAAGCTTAAAAGTATGTGGAGTGTGTTAATCAGGGGAGGCCTAACCCACAAAGATTTTATGTGGATTTGAACTAGCAGTTTGTCATTTTGGAAATTCTTTTGAGGATGAGACATAGTTCCCTGAGTTATGATCTATTGTTTTGATTTGGACCCATCCTTAAATTTTTTTCCTAATTCTATTTTTATTCTATCATCAAAGGACAGAATATCTGAAAAAAATTGCCAAGTTCAGACAACAAAATAGCATCCAAAAATTAGCCAGCTCTTCCTTTCTTCCAAACTTCTTTTAATAAATGTGGTATGTCTCTGAATGTATGCAAAGGTTTTTGTGATCAGAAAAGCTATTAGAAGTCCACTGTAGCTCCAGTGTTCAACTCTTTCTAGGAGACTAACTGTGGTGATGTCCAGACTGTCCTTCTGCTGTGTCTATCATACAGAAGATCTAAACTAAAGTATCTCCATCCACAGATGTGTTACTGGTACATACTATCACGTGATTCTTCAGTCTGCTGGTTGTTCTTTGTATCTTGGGAATAAGAAGATATTTATTGAAATGTAAAGGTGATTATGTCAAAATAGATAAAAGAAGAAAAGGGCCAAGCAACCCAACATTGAGTGTGGAACTCCTGGAACAGAGCACAGTTTTAAAAGGGTTGGGCACTTTAATAGATAAAAAGGATATCTTGAATACAAGCTCATGCTACTAACATTTCTGGAAAAAAAAAGAAAAAGGCTCATGCTTAAGAATTTAAGGTTAATTCTAACTCCAAAGGATTTGGATCATGTCTTTACGGAAGCATATTATTTGAATTGGCTCTTGCTCGAGCCCAAGGAGGATATGTTGAAAATTACCCAGGAGAGGTGACTTTTACTGGATGATGCAGTTCAGGAGCAAAACCATATTCCTATCGCTATGGCTGATCACAAAGAAAGTTGAAGGGAGCCCTTTGGAACCTCTACTGTTCCATCCAGTGGGCAATTTTGCTGAAAAGTGTTTTCAGTCTCTCTGACCATTGTATCTTCTGTCTAGAAACTGTCTCTAAAAACACTTTGAAGTGTTGGTATTTAGTGACAAGTAGTCACTGTTTAACAATTGGAGAGGGAAATAGATTCAGAATAAAATAGAGTTTTTCAGACACTATCTTTTATATTTAATGGGGTGATGGATGTGAGCACTGATGGTTGGAACTGGCAGTAGTGTGAGAGCATGGAAGATGTAGAACTGTCACCCTAGATGCTGATGAGAAGTACCAGTAGCAGAGTCTGGTCCTTTGGAAGCTCCATGAGCAAAGAAGCAATCAGTTTGTCATCACAAAACTCCTTTGCTAGCATGTGAACCTTTGAAAAATTCACAGCCTCAAGAAGACTAAGGGAGAGATACCTCTGGACTCATATGGGCAAAAGCATTAACCTGTGTGGGTGCAGAAGACAATTAAGACTATATTTTGCGCAAGCTCTTGCCCTACTGCTTCACTTTTCAGAGGTTTCTCTATCTAATACCATCAATTATCAGCAAAAGCATTGCTCTGTCCTCTTCAAAAACTGCTTATCATCAAAGGTATGAGCTGCACATACATTTTCCAGCCCTTCCCCCACAGCTACTTGTCATTAAATGTGACAGGCTTCTGAAGAAGTATTGTTACTTGTAAATAAAATATGGTTGCTAAGAAACACTATGATTAACATGCTGACAATACAACCTTCTTTGATTGTTTGGGCATCAATTGTCTGCTTCTGTAATCAGTGAGGAAATAATTTTTGGAGGAGATTTGTGAGGCTGCAGAAAACAAGTTTTTTTGGAATTAATTTAGAATGTAGTGTTTCCATACAAAGAAAGGGTCTCCAAGCCATAACTCTTTTCTTTTTTTTTTTTTTGGCACATCATAATTTTTGTGTTTCTGTTTATGTTAATTTTTCAGCTAGGAAAATAAGGTTAGCGTTAATAATGTATCTGCCAAAATATCCAAATAAAGGAAACTGGAAGCTCAGGCTCATTAAATTTTTATGTGTAAATTCTATATATTAATTTACTTTTTGCTGGTTCTGGTCTCATTTTGAATTTCTCCTACTCTAAAATTCTTCCAGTTATTAGAGACTTTTGAAATTAACCTTTCTGATCTGCATATAGAAGGCCACCCATGTTATTATTCTAGTACCGAGCAAAGGATTTGAGTCTCCTTTTCCATTAGGGGGAGACATAAAAATGGTGACATTTCTTTCTTTTTCAGGAGATTGTCTCTGGTGCTAATGGCTGAGGCTTGGTGAAAGGAGATGATCAGACAGAAATCATGCTTCTCAGGTAGAAAATTACCCTTCTCACCTCCTATAACCGGATGTGTAACTGCAATTGCATATGTTGTAACAGATGGTGTTTTTCTGAAGAATGGCTGAAAATGGCACCTTCCCACCCAATGTTTCTGCCTGCTGTGTGTATTTAGAGTCATGTCTGATTACCAGAGTGTTTAGAAAAAAGTTGTATTGCCTATTAGTCTTGCAGAGCCAACTGAGAGATGATGGGTGGCATCTCTTTTCTGCTAATGTAAATGGTATTCCAACCACAAAGCACCTGTGCTAGCACATGGAAAAGCAATGGTTCTGCACAGGCCTCTCTGTAGGCACAGCCTGCAAACAGAAGAGATGCCTGCTGGAGTCCAGTTCAGCCTGGATGTCCTCTATGGTGGTGATGGATACAAAGACAAAAATCCCCTTTCTGAGACCTTACTGTAAATTTTCAGTTGCAGAATTTTGGAAAAACAAACTTAATGTTTTTTATTTCTACTTTGGGATGGATTAATCTATAGGTTTTGCAATGCAACATCTGTATGTTCACTGTTCTTGGGTAAGAAAGGCAAAAGATTATGCCAGAAGTGAGAGAAGGACACTTTGGCATAGTTATACTTGTTAAGAATAATGAGAACTTAAACACACAGGTGTTTACCTAATGGTTGAAAAGCACTATGACTTTCAAGAAGAGTTGAATGCCATAGAAGATAAGCAGAAGAGTACAGAAAATGGGTGACTTTTAGTCCGTTGAGCTATACAAAGAAAGGTAACAGTTTTGCTGTTAAATACACAGACACAAATTCAAACTTCCCCTTCCACCCAGTGCAAACAGATTATATATAACCAGTGTAGCATTACTTAAATAAATGTTTCTGGATCCCATTGTACAACTGGCTGAAACCCTGAGGTATGATATTTGAGCACAGTCATTGTCTACGTCCTTATCTACCCATGTAATGATTCTACTGAGTAATGTACGTAATTCTGGTTATCCCATGGCACATAAATCCTAAGGGCAGAGAAGATGGTATTCATGGTTTGACATATTTCAAGGCCAGGAGGGTGGCCTATGACTGCCTAATCTAAACCCTTCCTCGCGCTGGAGATGTAATCTCTCTGAAAAGCTGAATTATACCATCTATTTCATAAAGCTATCTAAACCCACCTTAACAACTCAGACTAATGGTGACTTGCCACCTCACCTCATAAAATTTCATTTTCTTATCTTATTTCAAGGTGAAATTTTCTAACTCCAGCTTCCAGTGATTATGTCTAATTATGACTTTGTCAGCAGGTTTGAAAACCATCCTACTGGACGGTTTTATTATGTACAAGGATCTATACGAAATCATAGAATCTTAGAATAGTTTGGATTGGAAGTGGCATTTAAAAGTCATCTAGTCCAGCCCTCCTGCAATGAACAGGCACACCTGCCACTAGACCAAATTACACAAAACTCCATCCAACCTAACCTAGAATATTTCCAGGGTTGGGGTATCTCAGGGCAACCTGTTCTAGTGTTCACATTGCAAGAAATTTCTTCCTTTTATCTAGTCTAAATCTACCCTCTTTTACTTTAAAACCATTACCCCTTGTCCAATTGCAACACATCCTTTTAAAAAGTCTGTCCCCATGTTTCCTGTAGGCCCTCTTTAGGTACTGGAAGACTGCTATAAGATCTCCCTGGAGCCTTCTCTTCTCCAGGCTGAACAACCCCAACTATCTCAGCCTGTCTCACAGGGGAGGTGCTCAATCCCTCTGATCATTTTTGTGGTCCTCCTCTGGACCTGCTCCAACAGGTCCATGTCCTTCCTGTGCCAAGGGCCCCAGAGGTGGACACAGTACTCCAGGTGGGGTCTCATGAGAGACCATGTCTCTTTGCATGCAGCCCAGGATGCAGTTGTCTTTCTGGGCTGCAAGTGCACATCGTCAGGTCATGTCCAGTTTTTCATCAACCACTACTCCCTATATCACGGAATCACAGAATTGTTGGAGTTGAAAGGGACCATAGAGATCATCTAGTCCAACTCCCCGACTGAAGCAGGATTGCCTGTAGCCCATTACTCAGGACTGCATCCAGGTGGGTCTTGAAAATCTCCAGGGAAGGGCACTACACAACCTTCCCAGGCAGCCTGCTCCAGAGTTCTGTCACCCTCACCGTAAAGAAGTTCTTCCTCATATTTGAATGGAACTTCCCATGTTCCACCTTGTGCATGTTGCCCCTTGTCCTGTCATTGGGAACCCCTGAAAAGAGTCCAGCTCCATCCTCCTTCAAATCACCCTTTAGTTACTAATAAGCGTTAATAAGGTCTCCCCTCAGCTTTCTCTTCTCCAGACTAAAGAGACCATCAAGTCAGCTTTCAACCTTCTCTGATATATTAGGTTGAGATATTTAACCCTCACATCTCAAGATTTGTTTTCCACTCTCTGGCCTGTTTTGTGTTTTTTTTTTTTTCACTTTCTCTGCGATTTCCATGTTCTTCTGGAAGACCTGAATCCAGATCCAGGTGTCTTATTGTAGTGACAGTTTTATCAAAGCGGAGTAGAGCAGCAGTAACATTTCCCTACTTCTGTTTGATAATCACCTTTTATATAGCCAAGGGTCATATTAGCCATTTAGCTGAAGCACTACAGGTGTTTATCTATAATGATTCTCAAGTTCTTTTCTTAGCTACTGCTTTCTGTACCTATAATTTTCATTCCTGGTCCCCAGATGTATTGTTCTGAATTTAGGCATCCTTAAGCTTATTTTGTTGGAATGTAACTGTTTTAGCAGATATTGCAGATATTTTCATAGTAGAGCCTCATCTTTGTTATCTACTAGCCTGCTATGCTTGATGCATATGCTCTTTCTAGTTCATTTGCTCCTTATATACATGGAGCAACGACTACTTGGGGGAACCTTGTAGAAGCAGCTGTGCTCACTGACTTCTTAATTACTACTTTCTGAACTCTATGAGATATTTTTTTATTGTATCTAATGTACACTCTGTTAATTCTGCACAATTCAAGTTGGTTTTTAAACCAAAGTGTTTTGTGTCAGAGTCAAATGCCTTGTTAAAAATGAAGAATATTGTGTCAACGCAGTCACTTTTACCAATAGGACCTGTAATCCTGTCATAAAAAAACAGTAGGTTTGTCTGACTAGATCTACTTTATACGGAACTATGTTGACTGGCATTAATTATATATTTAGCCACTGTTTGTTGATAGAATCCTGATTTAACTGTTCCATTATTTTTTCTGGAATACACATTAGGGTAATTTTACTATGGTTCCTAGGTTATCTCTTTTACCCTTACTAAACATGGGAATTAATTTGGCAGTTTTCCAAGCCATTTCAATATCCCAGCTTTCTAAGATCTGTTAAAAGTTAAAATTTAAAAAGTGACTAAAAATATTCTTCAGTGCTTTCATAGAAATCTTTGTATCTAGGTTGTAAGTATGAGTTAATCTAAAATTTTGTATTTTTAACAGATGTTATGTCATGCTATTACTTTCATAGAGGTGGTGTTTAGAGGCAAAGGGTATATAACACTCATCTGTTTCAGATATCAAGATATATTTATAGCAAATGTTTAACTTTTCTATATCACTGTTTAGAATTAGTCCTTCTACATCTCCTGAACCAAGACTTATAGCTGGCCTAAGATGACCCTTCTTCCTAATGCATATGAACATTAATTCTCATTTTCTAAAGCCCTAGCTATGCCTGATATTAAATTCATTCAGCTAACTTTCTCAGAAGTCCCCTGAATTTCAAATTGTACATCATTCATTTATTTTCCATTTACCCATGTTACATATAATTTATTGTTACTTCAAATCTCATTTTAGAGCACCAGACTTTTTGTAACAAAGAAACTTTCTTGACTTATGGAACCATTTTAAAGAACCATGAGAGGGATTGATCTCTCCTTCTTTTAGATTTCTCAGAATTAGACACCTAAATTTCAGCTAACCGCTCTGAGATTTTTTTACAGAGAGAAATAAGCACTTCTAGGGGTGATTCAACTGATTTATCTTAGACAACTATTTTAGGATGGGATGAACTGCCCACTGGAACTGCTTATTTCTCCCCTGAGGTACCTAGGTTAGACTTAATGCTACTGAGTTTTAGACATCTGTGTTATGGTGTATAACTCCCACCTTTTATTTTTAGTAACAAACCAAACAAGTTGTCCAGCAAATATACTTTAAATTAAAGTCACCCACCATAAATTAAGCTTTCTTTCTACCTACTCAAGAGAGGCATTTAGAGAGGCTGGGTGCAAATGCATGCCCATCAGTAATTTTTCTCTAATTATACAAGGTTCTGTGACTCTGAATCATAACAACAACTCACAGTCACCTCCACCTCTTCCCTAGCTGCTGCTGAGCCTTCCCAAACTGGCATAGAAACAGTTTTTTGACTATGAAACACTTATCTTTTATAAGCACAGTTCTATGAGACTGGCTGGAATACGTCAGTACTTTTACCATGTTTGCCCTCTTACGACTTCTCTGTGCTGTCCACCCCGTTTAAGCAGAGCTGCAAACGATACTGAGATGAATCACTGGAGCCGTAGATCCTTTGAGCCTGTTATTTTCAGCATTTGAGAGTGATGTGATGCTTCCAGTCATGGCACTATCTTAGAAACATAGAATCGTAGAATAGTTTGGGTTGGGAGAGACCATTAAAGGTCATCTAGTGCAACCCCCAACTACCTTATACGCAGTGGTATCACAATTGCAGTCTTGCTTTTTTAGCTCTGGTATCATTCCTCTCTGCCTCTCTGTCAGATCTGTACAAGCACTGAATGGCCAGCTAGAAAACGTTTATATATCCCAGTGCTGTGCCAGCTGGCCAAACTTTTTCCTTCAGCAATGCTGCTGTTAGCTACCTATAGTTTGTTATCTTTCTGCGTAATGGTCTCAGTAAATGTATCTGTGAGAATTTTGCAGGAAGACATGGATGGTCTCTGCTTGTGCTCAGAGGTAGCTGGATGCAGTGGTGCAACTATGTTTAGGGTGGGCTGTGCTCAAGCTGATAAGGCCTGCAGGGAGGCAGGGTACATAATCTCAGGCTCGACTGGGTGATAAATATGCCTTCTGGCGCCCAAACTGGAGCTGGCTCAGAGGGTGGGCAGAATGAGATGGCTTCTGCCAGGAAAATGCTGTGTAGACGTAGCCCATGTCTGGCTAATGAAGGCAGCAATGAATCTTTGATATTTGATTCTCTCACAAATACTGGTAATTTGCTGTTATCTCTGTTCAATCGAACAAACAAGCCTAAATTGCTGCCACCAGCACTTGGGAAACAGCAATGTAATCTAGTACTTTTGGCCAAGTCTAGAATTTAGCTGCTGATTTTTTGGATTATATGTTTTCATATAATTTTCATTTCAGATTTGTTTTTTAAATTCAGCTTTTCTGTGAGAAATCACTTTAATAACAAAAAGTATTTCAGATTCAATAAATATGGCAACAGTCATGACCATGGGAGAGAAGGAAGAACACATCTTTCTAACATGGGTTTAAATTTGAAGTTTCTCAGTTTTGATTTCTTTTTGATTGGTTAACCCAGAATACTGCCAGCTCTACACTAGTTACACAACTTTGCTGGTGATAGTTCTACAGGCTGCTGTGTTTACCTCCCAGCACATTTCTGACTTTCCTGTGTTTTCCTTCCCTGTTGTGTCTGTAGCCAGCCCTCCTGGGATGCCTTGTTCTGCTATGCATTTTTGATCAGTTTTATTTCTTGAGGCCTCGGGGATGAGTTTTGGACCCCTGAATATTGAAGTGGTTTAAGCATAACCATTTTGAGATCCTTGATTCTGAAAAAAAGTTGGTCCATTTAGGGGCAAATGGTCTTGGAAGAAAATAGACATATGGATTTTATAAGGTTTAATAATAAAGTATAATTTTTGCAATGACTGTTTATTTTCACTAATGTCCACTAATTCATCAGAGTTGTTTTCTTTTCCCTAAGCTCTAACTTTCTTATCATAGAATGACAGAATCATAGAATTATGGAACAGTTAGAGTTGAAAGGGACCTTAAAGTTTATCTAGTTCCAACCCCCCTGCCTTGGGCAGGGACACCTCCAACCAGACCAGCTTGCTCGAAGCCCCATCCAGCCTGGTCTTGAACACCTGGAGGGATGGGGCACCCACAGCTTCTCTGGGAAACCTGTCCCAGTGTCTCACCACCCTCGTAGTGAAAATTTCTTCCTAATATCTATCTAAATCTACCTTCTTTCAGTTTAAAACCATGACCCCTTGTCCAATTGCAACAGACCCTGCTAAAAAGTTTGTCCCCATCTTTCCTGTAGGCCCCCTCTCAGTACTGGGAGGCTGCTATAAAGCACCCCGCTGGAGCTTTCTCTTTTCCAGGCTGAACAACCCCAACACTCAGCCTGTCCTCATAGAAGAAGTAGTCCAGCCGTTGTCACAGTGCTCTCTGGAAAGCAGACCCAGGCATCATTCAGAGCCTGTCTAATAGATACAGATTTGTTCCCCTGGAAAAAAAGTTTTCTGCTCCTTTGGCCTTTTCTGTGTCTTGATGGCTCCTTGATCTCTGCTTCCCTTGTTCATGTCTTCTTTTATCCATGATTTTCCCTTGGTTAAACTCTGCAAGGAGTGTAAGTCTTCTGGGTCATTAGTGCATCCAGTTGCAGTTTCTAGCACTGGACATGCTCTTTCCCAAATAAGCTGATATTTTTTTGCCAAATAACAGTTAGTACTCTGATCTGATGGCCAAGACAAGCATAACTGGTCAATGTGTTGTCTTTCCTGAAAAAACAAGATGCTTTTCTCTGTCTCTGCATTTCATTGATGCTGACTTGCAGCCTGTCTTAAAAACACATTCACCATATATGTCAGGTTTGTTTTTTCATTCTTTCCTTGTGGGTTCTTGATCATTCAAGGATGTTGCCTAGGCATTTCACATTCCAGTCTGGAACTCCACAGTCTCCCCACATATAGTTCTCTAACTATAGGACAGAAATTAAGGTGTTTTGCCCAATGTGCAGGAGGTTGTGGATTCTTAGGAAAGTAAGGAAGACTTATTGCTGGAAAATATTATCAAAAGTCCAATGTGTTCCGTTTGAGTTCTTCCCATCTAGTTCTTCACAGAGACTATAATGTAATCTCCTATACCCTCTGCAGTTACATTTTGGCACAGAAGTCTTTCTTTATGCATTCAATATTGCCCTCTAATTTTTAGTAGTCTAGAAGATTTTCCTTTTCTTCACTCAGAAAGTTGAAACCATAATTCTTCCAAATCCAGTAACTAATCCCTTGAAACATGTTCTCACAATCGAAAGCAGAGGCTAGGCAATATGCAGAATAAACACAGTAGAATTCCTCTCCTCCCACACACACACTAGAGGGATTTGTTTTCTATGAATCTTGAGCTACCAAATATCAAATGATTATTTGTTAAATAATGAAAGGGAAGACTAAGAAATTTCTTAAGCTCTAGTGAGTCTACGAGCACAGTGCCTGACTATTAAATAATGCAGTGTTGGTGCTTGGTGAATCTGTCCCCAGTGATGGCACTATTGCTGAGGGTCCTTCTGAATACTCATTTGTCCTATGTCCCTCCATCGAAATAGAAATAGAAGCTTTTTAAAAGTAGGATTGTGTGAGCCTAGTAGAAGACATGAAGGTCCACTGAAATGAGTGAATTGGAGTTTGTATCTCACAAAGTTGGCATGCTTTCATCAGCTAGGAAAGGTGAAGGTGAGGGTGTGAGTGCTCAGAAAGGGGATGTTTGTGTCTTGCTATAGACTGTGACTAAATGGTATGATTTACTCTCAGGACTGAGAGAAAATGCTAATGTGAGCCCTCTGAGGGAAAGGAGTTCTTACATCATTGTAGTATCTGCCACTAAAAAGAAAATTTTACTGCTTTCCCCTGTCTCTGTCATTGGGGCTGGATCTAAGGATGCTGTCACACTTGTAATCCCCAGGGACCCAGCCCGCTTACAGACACATTGGAAAACTATTACTATGTGGTACTAGCTTTCCTGCTCTGACTGAAGACTGCAGGGATAAGAACTTGAGTCCTGTGGGGAATAATCATGTCTCATTTCCCTTTTTCTTGCCACTTTAGCTGCGAGGCACTGAGATTTCTGCCCTTCGCCTTAAACAGGAGACTTCCACCCACAATCACTGTACTTGTCCCTATAGGCAGACATTTATACAGCAGCTCTGAAGTTATTCCCCTGTCACTCTTTGATGCTGTGGCTCTGGAATAGTCTGCCCTGTTCCTTACCTCACGCTGTCATGGGAACATGGGTCAGATGAGGACTGAGAAATTTGCACACTGAAAATTAACCCTTCCAGTTAAGAGTTTTGTCTAATGTCTTCGGTGCTGGATTTCTTTGTCCTGCCTATCATTGCTTCTTCCACTGGAGGTCAATGCCTTGCACTGCTTTGGATAGCTTATCACCTAATGGGGTTTGTGTTCACCTACACAGAACCATCTCTTCTTTTGCTGCAAGTACGCCTATGGTGTGATTGGCACCATGTTGTAAATAATTAGTGAAAGTAATGCTATAAATCCCAGTGGTAATCTCGTCCTATTTAGGATACAACTACAATCTGAACTTCAATAACACCTTTGACATAATCAAACATCCCAGAGCCCTTTACAAAGCTGTAAATTACTCACCTGTAAAGTAATGACTGCAGGGAATTACAGCAGGCAATGAGTCCATTGATCGGTGCTGGTACAAAATGAAGGAGAGGAAGTACAACAGAGGCCACTCTAGAACTCCTTCTCTTTCTTTGGAAATTTCCATAACGTCTTTAATTTCTGCATGTGTCTCTTCCCTTCCCCACAGATGAGACACAAGATGAGGAAGACCACCTTGCTTTGACAATCAAGGACACCTTCTTCCATGCCGGTCTGTCAGTGTGTGGAAAAGTGATAGGATCTTAGGCAAGATGCAAATGTATAATTTTATAGCCTGCAGGGAAAACTGCTCTTAAGCCAGTGATGCAAATAAACAGGTAAGTCACTTCCTTAAATTTGCATGTGCCATTTGCGAAAGCAGAGTTTTTCTGTTGCTTTTAAACAAAAAATAGCAGTGATTGCTTTGGACACCTCAGACGCTATGCTGCACGCAAAATCAGGGCTGCCTCACCTCTCATCCTAAGCTACCCTCTTTATGACTCAGACTTGCCCTTACATTATCAAGTTAGTAGGAGTTTCCTCCCTAATCAATTTCATTTAGAATGGGCCCCAGCTCTGTAAGCCTAATGTTAATGAGTCCACATATCCATAAGTACTCTTACTGAAATAACTGGGACTATTTTGGCAGGACTGCTAAATCAAGAACTCTGTTAATTGTAAGATTCTAATGAAAAATAAGAATTTAATTCTTTTTGTGATTAAAAATGTGACTGTGATTAGGAAATATTTTGTATTACATGAAAAATCACAGTGATTTTTTTAACCAGAGGGAAGACAATGAGATTAGGCCTTATATTTGTAACATAAATCCGTACTTCTTGGCATCAGCTGGAGCTCTTTCCTGTTTTGTAATGTTCTGGGACTACATGTTTATTATAGTCCTATTCTGGATTCCCACAGTATTACTGCACATGTTATTGTGATGCGAGCTTGACACCAGTGGGACTACCTTATAGATGCCATTTAGTGTGAATCTGAAAAATTCTGCTGCTGAGATAACAAATATTTTGGCAAGATGGGAAAGTTACAATAGCAAATATTTTGCCTGGATCTCAAAGGTATACTGTGGTTTTATAACTTGTGCCATAGTTTTAAACTGTTTCGTGTTCCTAATTGCTTGTCTTGGGTATCAGGCATGATGATGGACTGAAAGCCAGGGGACTTCTCATGGACAAAGACAGCAAAGTTTGGTCCCAAAGGCTTAATTTGGAAATCTAGCAGAATTGTCCTTGCCCTTTGGATATGACTAGTGAAAGAGAGATTCGTGCTGAATTTAGCACTTACATTGTGATGGGATAAGGCTTCTTTGGAATTGTACACAGATGGAATAATTTAAGCTGTCACATTTTTAAAAAATGGCATTTTTTCTTGTGGTCTGAGCTAAGGAATATTGAAGCCTGCAGAGTGATTTCTACTGGATTCTGTGGGCTGTATAGTGGACCTTACTGGTTTGTAGAGGATAGGGCAAACCTTTCAGGAGCTCCCTGCTGAATTGTGTACAGTGTCTCAAAGTAGGCGCAGAAGGGACAACTAAGCTTCTACGAGGCAGGATGTCACCAGGTTCTCCTCCTTGAGATGCACTTGGCATTACATTTTGTTTGAAACAAAGCTCATCTTGGGAAAAAGTGAACGAACAAAATGAAACAGTCTACCCTCCCATCAACAGATGTGTGATTTTCTTTCTCATTTTCAGATTTTTTACTACTTTATTTTACATTCAGTCAGACACATTACAAAAATTGACAGAAGATATTCCAATTCCATGGAAGTTTGAGGATTCTTGCTGCTTTTTGCTAACTATGAATTAGTCCCAGCACTTTCAAATTTCCTGATTCAACAACTTTGCCTTTTTTTGAATATTGATAATTTCCATTTTCACTGCAGTCTAGCATCAACTGAATGGACCAAAATGTAACTGTATGAATACTGACTGATAAGCATAATGAGTCCTTGTCTCCTGAAATCATCCCAATAAGAGCTTTAAGTTCTAGCTTGTGAAATGTGGTAATTTTCTTTGCAAACTGCTTGGTTACATACAGGAGCTGGTTTTGCATTCTGTGAGGAACCATGATGTTGCATTTATTAGCATCTTTCTAATTGTCCCGAGTTAGTATGCATTTGTTATCCTCCATGAGGAGATCTAGCTAATTAGAATAATACCAAAGTGTGATTATTGCTATGTTTCATATTTAAACAAAGGAGCTCAACAGCTTTTTATACTTCAGTGAAAGTGATTTAAAAATTATTAAATCAAATGAAATAAGATTGATATAAATATTTTTAACTAACGGGAAAAGAGATACTTATTGAAACTAGAAAATAGATTGCCTTTGCTACATGGGAAAACAAATTTAAATTGCAGTGTAGTGTAACAGTTACAATTTTGCAAGATGAAAAATGGTTGTTTCACTATTGCCTTGTCTACTTTTGTCTTTTTTCCACCTGTTCTATCCAACTCTATGTTTAGAAACTAGTCTCTCTGGGGCAGGGAATTACATTTTTTATTAAATATGTGGCAGGCATCCAGCACAGAAGGGCCCTGATTCCTGGTGAGGCTATGCATTAGTGTAATACTAGTGATAAATATAGGCCTATACCATATCAATCAGTAATACTGTAAAAATATGATTTATTATAACCCCCCATTTTCCTTTACATTTAAGGTAGAGGACAATCAGATGCTAAAATATGACATGGGCAACACCTGTTTGGGCAAAATGCCGTAGGATAATTAAGTGGATAATGACATACTGCTATGAAAATGCTGTATTGGGTCAAAGAATGCATGTATCTGTTTCTAAACTTGAGGTAACACTTTCACCATTTCGCCATTTCCACCATTATTAGTTGTGAGACAGGCAGGTGCCGTGTTCATCTCCAACGAACAAGCACTTTTGAGTAGATGTGGGTGAAAAAAGCTCCTTAGCCTGGGGCCTTCCAAGCCATTCATGGGAAGCTTTGTTGAATTTAGTTGCCTACGGATAAGAAGGGTCAGGAAATTAGTTGTACTTGGTAGCTGTCATGCTCTTGGATGAGCTTTAGATAACTTAGGAATCATTCTTAGAGTATTGACTATAGCTAACCCTATGGGAGTTATGGGAAGGGGGAGGGGGACTTGAACTGGAAATACTAATAATGGAACTCTATGTGCAGCAGACTAAGACCATGTAGAACAGACCCAGGAAAATGAGGTGAAAAAGCAGCTGGTCTAGTTCATGAAGTGGACTGTACTGTGCAAATTCAGTCAATGCAAAGAGAATGCCTGATATTACAGGCCCAATGGTTCTTTAAGAAAAAAAAAAAAAAAGACAAAAAAGAGAGGTAGCTGTTCTTGACTGAAATAAATTTCTGGCAAAGCTGGTTTCTCTGGGTTTGTGATTCAGTGAATGGTTTCAGGCATTTCTGAGACGTACAATTTGATCAAACAAAGGGTATTCATATTGCAGGGATAAGGAAGTAATTTTTATGTAAAGTCAGGATATTTGATCAAAAGGTATTTTTCGGTCTTGAAAGCTGTGATTCTGATAAACCTTTCAGATTCCACTAACATAAACTCCACAAACTGCAGATACAAGGTTCTGTGTCCTACTAAATATTACTGGGGCTAATCAGCTCTTCCCACTCCTACTTTTAATCTTTAAAAATGTGAATTGATCACCATTCTGATAATTACCAGGCTAAAGATATTACCTTTTTTTTTTTTTCTTTTCCATTGGACATAAAGTGAATTAAATGCTCGGGAGGAACAAAATACAATTATGCAGGTTTTCGTTCCTCCATACATGCTAATTAGAACAGATAAACCTTTTGCTACAGCATTTACAGCATTTGTGGGGATAGTGTATCTGAGAGATAAGAAGGGACAATATTTCACAATAATTTAAACATGAAATATTTTCCATAATGTACCTATGGGGAATGGTTCAGTTATCAGATCCTGAGGCAGCAATGTATTTATGAAGCATTATTGTAAAAACACATACAGCAATGGCAGACTACAAATCTCAGCAAGTCGCCCAAGTAATGTTGTAAGTCTTGGTGGAAAGCTGTCAGTACATTGTGGGTCTGAATTGTGACACTACCTGGAGCTGCACAACTAGCACCTGATAGGTCATTACAAAGCTTGTCTAGAAATTTTATGCTAGGAGTAAGAGGAAGGAATGGGAATGAAGTGTCAGAAATTATGACCGCCTTTCATAGTTTTGTCATCTCTGATAAATCTCTTTCTATAGTTAGAGGATCTCCTTTATTGTAAGGATTAAAAAAGAAGATGGAGAAGAAAAAAAAGTACCCCAAGAGTTGATGAAGCTTTATAAGACTTAACTTATGCTGTATTTTCTTTTCTGTTCAAATCTACTTAACTTTCTGGGATTGCTGTAGTATCTTTTAATTTAGTCTGAGTGTGGAGAGATTGTATTTTAGCTTGACAGTTTAACTCTTGCATAAAATGAGAGATGTTGGTTTTGAACATTCACCTCTAAATCAATGAAGCTAATTGAGCAGGTGTTAGAAAAATGTGAGGGAAGTTGCTTTGCAGTATTTCGCTTTTATCCGTGAAAATACTAAATGTATATGTGGTCTTGTTACTCATAAATCCTGAATTGGAGGCATCATATTGAACAGTTAATTTCTATTTCAAAGCAGAGCTCCTCCCCCTTTTGAAATCCAAGGTTGTTCTACTAGTAAAATGAGCAAGAAAAATGCAATGAAAAATGACAAAGGAACAGTAGAAATGTGAATTAGGAATGCAGTGGGTAAAATGACAATAAATGACAACATGAGAGATTCTCCTTACATAGTCTTGAATTAAACTGATTGCTTGTGGAAATGACATGAAGAAAAAAAAAAACATATTCTACTTCAGTACCTGTCAATAAGGTAGATTTTGGTTCTTTTTACTTCTTTATCTCAAGTGAAAATTAGCACATTGAGTGTACTATTAGGCTGCTCTGGTTTAGCAGGTCCTGATACACTGTGCTCCCTCATAAATAATAGCCTTTTGCAAGATTTGAGCATGCAGTTTCGGTGCTGTGCATCATACAGAGCCTTTCAACTGACCTCACAGCCTTCGCACATGCGAGCACCCCAAAATGCTTCAGTGCTGCATCACAGGGCACACAAGCACTGCTCTGGGCACCTATACCTACCATGTGTTATTTCATGGACTTTAAACTGAAAAAAAACCCCACAAAATAATTGTTATACTTTTGACCACTGAGTACCATTTATGTTCCATATTCAAGTACTATGTGGAGGAGGTTGGTCTTTGCTGATTTCAAGTCTCTAGCTCAGTTTCCTTCAATAATGTAAATATGGTTTTACTGTTCCAGTATATTTTCAAATTCTCAAGAGCAATGGATCTGGATTCCTGCTTCCTTTCCTCCTCTATGACCTGCAATCCACTATAATACCCACTGTCATAAATTAATGTGTTTAAATATGGTAGTAGTGTCAAGAAATAATTACATTTCTTTCACACTGTCTTTCTCACTTAGCATGATGGAAAAATATATACCCTAAAATAACTTTTGGAGTCAATACAAGGAAGTGTTAGCAGTGGTTAAAGTTCTCGAGAGGTGCTGGATGGTGACAAGGTATTAAGACTGGATGACATCCTGAAGGAATTTAAAGAAACTGCTGTCAAAATAGATGTAATCCCTCATTAAATTAATCAACCCCACCTGAGGAGTTTGATGGCAGAAAGTATAATCACCTTTAAAAAAGTGTTAGAAATTGTAGATTTCAGATTTGCTTCAGTATGAAAAAAAGATCTGAATTATAAGTGAAGATTTATTTTGTTTACAGAACACCTTGATTGGTATCAAATGATAAAGCTGAAAAAATACGGCTGCCATAAAAGAAAATCACACATCTCCAACTTCTAATTATTTGAACTGAATTGTGGGTACAGAAGGCAGTTATTATAACTAATCTGGAATTTCAACAAGCCTTTTATAAAACCCCTTGAAGGAGGCTTTCAAGGAAATTAAGTAGCCCTAATACATTAGAGGTGAATTGCACTTGCGTGCCAAAAACTGCTAAAGAGACAGAAAACAAGGGGTGTCATCTTATCCTAGATGAGATAGCTCACCTCATGGAAGCATTTCATGGTGACCCTCTCTCTCATGGGAACCCTGGTGACTAGTTTTGACTACATATTCTAGCTGTAGACAGCAAAAACATTTGATGAAGTAAAATTCATCCCTACTGTTCAGTATAGAGGTACCTGACCAAAACCACCATTTTCTGCATAGCTTGGTGTATCAGTTATTAATAAGCTAAAGAAGAGATGAACTTTGCAAGATGATAA
>JAOXJM010000023.1:110627214-110638586 GCA_026413425.1 Tringa solitaria | reverse complement strand
ATTATTTCTCTGGAGAGGAATGAAGAATGCAGTGTTCAAAAGTGTTTGTTTAGGTATTACAATATAAATTAAATTTCAACTCCAATTGAAAAAAAAACAACACGAGAATAATTAAAAGTAATTATGGGTTAAAAGTAGACTCTAACTCCCCAGACATTCCTGTAGTTCTGTGATTCAAAACCAGTCCTGAAACAATGATGTAACTGTGGTTTCTCCAAGTGCCCTTCAGACTCTCGTCACCTCCAAAAAATTCAGTTGCTCTCTCCTTCTACTTCCCTCCACCTTCTACTTCAAATCCAGATGTTTTTCCCCCCCTTCTTCTGTTCAATGTATTGTTGCTGCCTTGTACCTCCCCCGTTCACTGGATCTGAGTTACTGCAGTGAGTTGTCAGACAAAGCCAGGGTAAAGTGGCTGGGTTAGCCAAGTACCAAGTTAAGGACACAAGAGGTTGTGGGACAGCCATACCTGGAGGCTGCTGCTGGTCTTTTTCTCCATCCTGGCTCTTCTCTCCCTGTTCACTGGTGAAGACATATAGTTAAAGGAGATATGAGAGCAGTAATTGGCTTAAACTACCAAAGTGAGAGCAGGAGAGGAAAGCTATGCTAGCAAACTCCTGCTATCATGCAGACAGTGTGTGGAGACCTTCTGTCGAGCGGAGGAGTAGCCAAGGCAAAATAACACATGTTGTGCTATGGTAAGGACTGGGATATAACACAATCCTGAAGATAATGTTACAGTGTTGTATAAATCATGTTTGGCCTCATCTTGGATACTGTGGTCTCTTGGTCATATTATTAAAAAAAATACAATGGAAATAAATGGAAGCCAATGATAAAATGATTAGATTGTAAGAGAGACTTCTTTGAAGGAAAAATTAAAAAGATAGAGTTTATTTAGTCTGGAGTCAACAGGAGCAAGAAAGGTCATAACAGGAGTATTTAAATCAATGAATGGTTTAAGAAAAATAAAGAACCCTTCTTATTTTTTTTGCATAACAGAACTAGAACAATCACATTCACATGATGGACATTTCTAAAGACTCACTGGTTTCTATGTAGCTACCAACCCTTGCCATGGCTGTCTGGAGTACTCCATCTATATTTCATTAACGGCATGCGTGGATTGCAAAACTGCATTGTAGATCAAGAGATAAAAGTAGCAAAGTTAAATAATCATATCTCAGGTTAATTTTTAGGAGTAGGCTGTACTGTATTAACCTGTTCATATACCAGCTTGAAATGCTTAGTGCTCATCTTCTCTGTTGTTTATTAGTTCTCCAATCAAACATGAAGAGAATTTGACAAGTCATTTATGCCAATTTGTACATTTTAAAAGGGATTTTTCCCATTCTATAACAAATGTCTCATGCTTGCTAATTTGTTTTTCTGCTGTTCGTTTGTTCATTTCTCTTTTAGGTGGGAGGTCACTTTATCTTTCCTCAGATATAGCCCTGGAAATGGAAAGGCAATCACGAGCGAGTCTTTCACGTGGTTTCATTGTATGTTGGTAGAATATTTAGATTAAATTATACAGCCTTTGAAGGCCACAATCATTTAATGCTAGTATTTTAATCTGAAGCTAGGGCTGAGTAGTTGTTTTAAAAACATAAAAAATTAAGCTTTGTGATTTTCATGTAAGCTCCTATATATATGCCATTTCTCCCCCAATTACTGTTGAAGGTGCTTGTATTCTAGTACGGCAAAGACACAGACTATCTCATTAAGTAATGTTGGGATGGAAAGCCTCTAGCTATTCATGTTAAAAGAAAAATAAACAGCTAAAGATTTCCCAGGTCTGGTAAAGTAGTGGCATTTATATGAATAAAGGCATATTTACTCATGACATACCCAAAATATAAGCTACATCTGAATGAACTCTTTGAAAAACAGTCTCCTAGAAAGAAGTTTAACTGATTTAAGCTTTTCTCAGTCTACATGAAGGCATAAAAAAAAAAAAAGACAAGAAAAGGAAAGAAAAGAAAAAGAAGAAAAACCTTCAACCTTCCTGCAATATGCCAAACTAGCACACAAAGGAAGATTTTTGCATAGCTTGCTTAAAATATTCCTGAAATAGATGAAAAGCCACAACCCAGACATTTGAACAGACATGGGCAAATACTGAAAAAATGATTAGCAAACATATTGGTGAATTTCAAACAGAATTTCCTTTTGTTGGTAACTTTTGTAGCTGAACTTTTTATTCTTTAACTCTTGTATGAATTGAAGCTCACAGATGTTTATGAAAAGCAAATTTTAGATCAAGAATCAAGATTTACTTAGGCTCTGAGACAGCAGACCACTTAAATATATTCTTAGCTTGGAGTCTGTGGAAACATTTGCATACTTACAGTTAAATCTGTCCCTAAGTATTTTCCTGAATTGGCTCCAGAATCAGAAAATTATACTAGGTTTATGATTAAATGAATCATACTTTTGGAAGAAGTGGGTTTTAAAATTTAAGTCAGCAATCATCTGATAGATAAACAGTTACAGTCCAAATACTGTATAACACTTTTTATTATTTCTATAATGAACAATCCAAAGAATGAAATTCATTGGCACATGTCACTTGAGTGGTGAGTGAATTTCTTGATTATAAAATTGCTGCAAACAGTGCATTCCTCATTCCCAAGTGCTTAACCAGACCTATACAATGTTCAGTAGAAAATTCTGGGGCAGATATAAGCCATAGCACCCAAATGTAGGCACACAGTAAAGCAAGAATTGGGTTTAGTTTGTTCAAGTCTGATGAAACATCTATAAGTGGTAAATTATTTAATAAAAACATTAAGGTGCCAACAACTGCAGCAGAGAAGCTGAAATTGTCCTAAGGGTGGAATGAGCACTGGAAAGTTTCCTCATCAAATCAAACCATGTTTTCCACAATTTACCTCATAGGCACAGAAGAAAATGTTTTCTGCATTCAGAACTAATAATCTTGGATATGACATTTGTCTGTTTTTTTAATGAACTTGAGGTCTAATCAGCCTGAAGACAAACAGAATATTCAGATTTTACTTTTTTTAAAAAAAAAAAAATTATTGATAAAGAAAATATCAATTGTTGCCATAATGCTCAAATGCCTTGTGCTAAAACTTTCTAACATATTGACCCCATTCCTTTCCACCAATTTACTGTAGCTGGAATATAATGGTTCTGGTAGATTGTTGATGTTTTTTAGTCTAGTTTTGATCAAAAGCCTGATCAAAAGGTCCCAAGTATATAGCTTTACTTTTCCTAAAGACCAATGTAATATGTTCATAGGCAGTGCAGAGTCAAGAAAATGAAACCAATGTTTTTCTCACCAACTTGTCAATGAAAAATGTTCCAGTGCTAGTGAAATGACATGTCTTGAAACTTTAATATAAAATCTTGAGTAACTTCTTATCCCTTGGTGTTTTATGTTGGAAGTAAGTTTGGCATCTTTCAGGGCTTAATATCAAGGACTCAAAGTTTTGTATTTCAATCTTATCTTGGGAACTCAACTTGGCCGTTGGCTTCTCTATATTTATCATATTCCTTCCCTGAACACTTTAAATTAGATCATGAAGTACTGCTAGACAAGATCTGTTTTTCTCATTTTGTATCTCATTTCGGAAAATTACAGAGCAAACAAGTGATCAACAAACCACGGTCACTGAGAGTTACCCTCCTTGTTAGAATAACTCAGCTGTAGGATCTTGGATCTGCACAAATCCTTAAGATGGAGAGCTAACATTTTGCAGAGACTTTGGATAGACATTCATTCCACCTAACTTTAAACACTCACAATGAGTTGTCACCCTAGACGATGTTTATAATCAATATGTTGACTACGCAATAGTTGTTTCCAGCAGAGACTGTCAGACTCATTTAATGTGTAGTCCATGGGATTAATTTTTGAAGTATATTTTAGAAAGGCTGAAAATAATCCTTTAGGATAATGAATATCTGTACATCTTCTTTGATAATACAGGCAGCCTGTGCTCATTGGTTCGAATGCAGACCTCTGCGTTGTAGCAATGTACCTTGAGTCACATGGGTTGCACATATTTGTTTAACTTGTAGATGAAGACTCAAAACCAAAACTCTTATACAATTATACATAGTAAGACATATAGTGGGGTTTGGGAGCTACTGCATCATTGCATTGTTACAATTTATTTTGTTTCCAATGTTATCTTCTACTTTCAATAGGGAACGTTATTTAAAGAACTATCCTAAAAAGGGCACTTAAGCTTAACTTGGCTCCCAAATATGGGTGCCTAGTGACATTTACAACGTCCTAGATTTAATGAATTATGTGCACAACATCAAGTAGATACAAGACCTAGAGAAACACTACTGGCCTCGCAGCTGGAGGCCAGACAGGATACAGGAGAAATTACCAAATTATCTTAAATGTCTCTGTATAGGCAATTGGGGTGAACAAGTGAGAAAAGTCAGGCTCAGAATATGAGTCTGTCAGGAAGCACTACATCTAAGGGTGAAAAACAAGTGGGACATATAAGAGTGAGGTGAATGTCAAGTATTTAAAGGCAAAAATAGAGATAGCAATTTAAAACTGTGTCCTTCCTTTTGCTTTATGAAATCTGTCCAAACTATCCACAGAAGAAAAAATTCTCTTTTCAATGAGTAAACTTTGGCTGTGTCAAGATGTGCAAATGCAGCCGGGAGTAGTTCACATTATTTAGCAATGGTAAGACCTCAGGCACTAAGATGAATCTGCCGAGAGCAAGCACCCAAAAAAGACTAAGGCGGCGCTAAGATATGCTACCTTCTCTTAATCTGGTGGGCAGAACTTGACCTGCAGCCAGGCACCTACTCAGCTGCTTGCTTACTCCCTGTCCTCAGTGTTTGCACAGTGTCAAGATTTTCTCTCCCTCTGGCATTTGATACTCTTTCTGAAGTATGTTTCCACAGAGGTGCCACAGATGTCACGATGGGCTTAGCTGTGTCCTGCGGTGGGTCTGTATTGGAGCTGGCTGGACCCAACTCTGTAGAGCATGTGGCAGCCCCTGGCCTCTTCTCACAGAAGCCACCCCTCAAAACCTTGCCAGATAAACCCGGTACAACAGAACATGAAGTAAGCCTTTAATCTCAGTTGGTCTCAGTTAATTTTGTTGGCCCTTCCCTTTAATTTTCTGTCAGCCCTCAGACATTTACAGTTTCAACCTTTTTTCTTTTAGAAGAGTTTCTTATTGTTCCTCACTACAGCTGGGCAGCCTTCTTTCTGCTGCACAGCCACAGCCTCTTAGTGGTGGACAACACTGTATGCTGCAAATAAATGAATGAAAACAAATGCTGTCATAACATCCATTATGGTTTTCCAGGGAAAATATGCGTACAGAAAAAAGAATCCAACAAATCATAATATATTATAGCTCTGGTATAGGATTCTGACTTTTTTTTACAGCCTGAGATAGAAAGATTATATTTTGAAGGTCTGGAATACTAAGATCACCCTACTGAATTGTCCTGGTTCTCCTGGTGTTTTAGTGACAGTCAAAATGTTGTCAACACTGTAACGACACCTTGTGTTGGGTTTCTGTGCCAAGGTTTTGGTTGAGGGGAGTTTGTAGGGGAGGGCTCTGTGAGAGGAGACCAGGGGATGCCCCTGTGTTGGACAGAGCCAGCTCCAGCCAGCTCCAGAACAGACCCACTGCTGCCCAAAACAGAGCTTCATAGCTAATACTTGCTTGTGTATTTTGATGTTCCTGTTCATACCTATAATATATCTGTGAAACAGGTGAAGCTTCAGTAGCGTCAAAGCAGAATCAGACTCCATTTTTCTGGTTAAAATTGTATTTCAAAATAAATAAGAACAACAATAGCAAAACTATGAAAAGTTAATTGAAACTGCTTTCCTTAAGAAGTTGCCATATGAGCTGAAAACTGGCAGAAGGCCCATTAAATGAGATAATTATAAATGGGATCATATATTCAGCTGGAAAGTGGAAAGTATTGGGATGCTCTAGAGCAATGAGCTTTAGGATGATAGATCACTCAGAGCTGATACTGCCAGTGTCATGGAGGATGCAGAACAAGCTACAAAGAAATATTGAAAGAACAGAAATGTGGTAAGAAATCACAAAAGGAGATTCAGAGACACAGCTGTGAGTCCTTTTGGGAAATACAATGCAAAATACAAAATCAAGGAAAAAGAAATTAGGCTGGGTGGCAGGAAAGTCTATGTGACAATGAAAATTATGAAAAGATGGAATAGTTCCCTACAGGGAGATATAGAAGCTCCTACACAATGTAGTAGAAGAAACTGGTAATTAATCTAAAATTGGCAGGCAACTAGGCTGGATGAACTGATTTTCTTGCAGTAAGCATGTTCATGCCTATATACCCCCACTCAGTTAAAGGAACCTCCAAGTGACCTTGCCAGCTTTTGGTCCCAAGAAGGTGCTTGCTGGATTTGAATTAAAAAGAAATAGTTTTGTGAACCTGTTAATGAAGAAGAAATCTGTAGAAATTCAAAACGCAGGTTCATCCCATTCTTTCAGTTTTATGTTTCTAGCATACGTTCTGTAGAAAAAAATCAAAGAATAAGCTGATATATTAAGTGCTATAAAGTGCAAGCATATCTAAAAGCTATTACAGGTAAAGCAAGGATACCCATATTGTGTTCTTCACCCAAGTAACAATATAAAGCCTCTTTGAGTCCCTTTTGGGATTTCACACTTAGAAAATAAAATGTGCACAGTTTATTGCTGCTGAAGAGACTTTCTGTTATGAGCCCTCAGACTGCTGTGTTAAGCAAAATACTAGGGATACCATAGGCTGAGTTCTGAAGCTGACTTACCTCTTTCATTTATTCTCTCAAATTTGTTCATTCCATAGATCACAAGAGCATCTGAATCCCAAGCTCTCTTCTCCCAATCCCCATTTAAGACCTGCTCTGCTGCTTCACACTGAGTGTCACAGAACTCTGTCTTCTGCTGGGTTGTTGACTGCCTTGTTGGCAGTGTCATTACCTCATGACATTGCAAGATGATACAACAAGACTATTTCTTTATCTTGCATTAGCTGTTTCAGTGTATACAGGAGCCTCTATGTCAGAGAACTTCTATCAACTACAATGTCTTTTCTGCAAAATTGCCTGAACCATGCAACTCTGTCTTGCACAACAGTAACAGAAAAACTGTCGATCAAGAAATCTGGAAGATCCTCTCTGGGTTTTTGAGCATGTCCTTTGATTTTTTCTGTCCACATTGAGAAGATTGGGCTTTCCTTTCAAATTTTGTATCCAAAACAACTTGCAAATCGGAACTGCAAATAAAGTAATGTAGTTGCAGGCATTCTTGAGAGAATGTGAAGCTTTTGCATGTGTGATCCCTGAAATATCTACCTACAACTCATTTATACATCGCTTTCATCCATCTGTCTGTATGCACCACCAGTGTACAGTATAAGCATGCCCCATTTGCAGTACAGTACTTGAATTCTTGGCCTGCTTAGCATTTTCTATCACTATGCTTTGCCACAGCTGTCAGATTAGTCAGGGTTTTCGATTTTTTTTCCCTGTTTTATCCGAGTTGGCTTTCTTCCCAGATTCCAGATAAAAGTGATAGTACTTCACTTGACCATCCCATTCCAAGCATTAAACACTGTGACTTCAGGCTTGGATGCTCTAATGCTGTGCTAAAACTGTCCAGTTTTCATTGCCTTCCCTCTCCTCTGCCCACATATACACACACATAGCAAGTCACTGAAATACAATGTTGGGGTGAAGCCACTGTGTGGAAGCTCTAACTGAGAACGTGTTTAGGTGCTACAGGTTGGAAGCTACTTACTAGTCAGTAGGGTTAAAATAGACACAATGTAGAGACCACAGAGTCTCGCAACTAATATAAATTGAAAACTAGAGGTGTTTTTTTAAGATTTTCCCTTACGTGATGGTGGGGCATTGACCTTATGCATTTTTTTGAAGAGAAATTACTTAACAGATTACTGACACTCAAATGAAAGAAAAACTCCATCTTCTGGGAAGTTTCATCACTAGGATAACTTTTGAAAGAGAAAGTGCTTGTATCATTTGGTATTTTATTTATCCCATTTAGATCTATCTCTCTGTAGTACAGTACATCTATTACGTAGGACTATATATTAAAACCAAGAGACATCTATAGGTCACTTCACAACGCAGTACAGTTCTGTACCTCCCACACTGAACTGAAAAACTGCATATTTCTGGGTTTAGATTATTTTAAATTTATTTCTTTTGATGTCACTGATGGTCAGCTATCTAAATGGTCTGATTTAGGCTATATCTTATTGCTTTAATCAATTTAGTTGTTAAAACTTAAGTTACCCATCTGTTCTACTCTCTTGGCTCAAAAATTACAGAAGTTTTCACTGTGCAAGTCTTTGATATAAACAGCTAAAACTGTAATGTTGGAGGGCTGCTTCCTCTCACCTCAATAATGAGATCTAATTTGAATGCAATTTTAGCTTCAGGTTTTTCATAAATTAGGAGCACTACATCTCTAAAGACCTGTTCCTGAGACAGAAGTGAAGGTGCCCAGTACAGGCACTGTTATCTGGAAGACGTTTCTTCCCTATATGTCATCTTACCATAGGAAAAATGAGAAAGAAGATTGTGATAAGTTTTGGGCCCCCAATGAAAGAGATAGCGACAAATTTGAAAGTGTTCAGATAAGGGTCACTAAGATGGTTAGGAGGCTGTGGAATATGACAGGTGAAAATGAGGCTGATTAAGTTTGTTTACTTAACCTGGAGAAGACTAAAGGAGATAATGGGGATCTAATTGCTCTCTTCCACAACCTACAGAGAAGACGGAGGTAGGCTGCATTCAAAGGGGTGTAGTTAAAGGAGAAAAGGATGGACCGTACAACCACAGATATTTTGATTTCTGGAGAATAACATTTACATAAGGGTGGGAAAATATTGGAGCAGATGCCCAGTGATGCTGTGAAATCTCTGCCCTCAGAGATGTTCAGTACTCAGCTGGTCAAAATGTTCATCTACCTACTCTAATTTTGCCCTGTTTTGTACTCAGGGTTAGGTCAGAATATCCTCAGACATCCTTTCCAACTCAAATTATTCTATGAGTCCATAATTCTATCAAAATGATCTACAGTTCAATAGCAGTCAAAATATCTGTGAAGGATTCTCTAATCCCGG
Organism: Tringa solitaria; assembly: GCA_026413425.1. Taxonomy (NCBI): domain Eukaryota; kingdom Metazoa; phylum Chordata; class Aves; order Charadriiformes; family Scolopacidae; genus Tringa; species Tringa solitaria. The sequence continues at coordinate 110,629,454 of JAOXJM010000023.1, read as the reverse complement.
GAAGGACATTAACATTTTGTGCTTATTTTCCTTTTCTTTGGAATTCCCCAGAGCACCATCATTTGCTACTTGTTGCATTAGAACAAAGCAGAGAATCTTTTGGTGCATGTAACATTTTACGAACAAAGGAACTAAGTTGTTTGCATTCAAGCGAAAGCCAGGGGGACACTAACACAACCATGGAAAACAGAGAAGTCAAACTTCTGAAAGAGCTTCTTAATTTCAGCTCAATTACCTATTTCAGTGAACAAACAAATTTGTGAAAACAAATGTTGATTCCAGAAAATCCAAAAGGTAATTGAGAGCTTCTTTTGCAAATTCTGGCCACTGCTAATGTGAAAATATTCTCTGAGGCTCCTGGCATCTGTAACAACCTTGGTAGCTGTCACTTTGACTCCTTTTCATTTCAGATATAAACTGGAAACACTTTTTTTCTCCCTCAAGCCAATATCTTATTCTTTACCTCCATGCAGCTACTAGGAATGCACTCTCTATGTGAAGAGTGAAAAGGGATCATGTGATGAAAGTAAATTAAAATCCCCTTAGAACATGTCATACTCAAATACGAAAATCCACAGCTTCTTCAAGAGTAGGATTCTGGGCTGCAAGATTTCGGTACAAGGTTAGGTTCTTAAATCAGTGTTTTTATTCTGCTTTAAAAGAAGAATGATATACAGGAAATGATGAAAGACAAATAAAGGGACCAAATGCTAGTGTGAAAATGGGCAGAGACAGAAAATTGTTTTAAATGTTTTTATTTATTTATCCATAGCTTAGAACTAGTGGCAGCCTATTGCTCTATATTTAAACCATGCCACACTTAAGAGATCATAAACTGTTGCATCTAGCCTCTTTTTCTTCTCGCTATTCAAAATTGATGACAAAGGTTGCAGTTCAACTGTTCTTTCCTGATCAGCCAGTAGGTAGTGGTCAGGCACTTGAACATTGGTTCAAGAAATCAAGAAATGATGCAGCAAAGCTGTTGTGGTGGGTTGATACCAGGTTGACACCACGTGCCCACCGAAGCCAATCTATCACTCCCCTCCTCAGTTGGACAGGGGACAGAAAATATAGCAAAAGAATCATGCATCAAGATACAGACAGGGAGTTCATTCACCAATTACTGTCATGGGCAAAACCCACTCGACTTGGGGAAAACTAATTTAATTTATTATCAATCAAAAAAAAAGAATATTAATAGTAATAATAAAAAAATATTAAAACACCTTCCTCCCACCTCTCCCTTCCTCCCGGACTCAACTTCACTCCTGATTTTCTCTCCCTCATCACTCTGACTGGTGCAGTAGGACAGGAAATGGGGGTTGTGGTCAGTTCATCTCATGTTGTCTCTGCCGCTCCTTCCTCCTTGGGTGGAGGACTCCTCACACCCTTCCCGTACTCCAGTGTGGGGTTCCTCCCATGGGAAACAATCCTCCACAAACTTCTCCGATGTAAGTCCTTCCCATGGGCTGCAGTTCTTCACTAACTGCTCCAGCAAGGGTCCCCCATGAGGTGCAGTGCTTCAGGAACAGGCTGCTCAAGTGTGGGTCCCCCATGGGGTTGCAAGTCCTGTCAGCAAACCTGCTCCAGTGTGGGTTTCTCTCACTCCATGGGTCCATGGGTCCTGACAGGAGACTGCTTCCGTGCTCCCCCCATTACCAAAATCTCACCACACAAACCACATACAGCTGTACAAATGAGGGGAGGGCAGTGGATGTTGTCTACCTTGACTTCAGCAAGGCTTTTGACACAGTCTCCCACAGCATCCTCATAGATAAGCTTAGGAAGTGTGGATTAGAGGAATGGACAGTGAGATGGATTGAAAACTGGCTGAAAGACAGAGCTCAGAGAGTTGTTATTACGGGCACAGAATCTAGTTGCAGGTCTGTAACAAGTGGAGTCCCCCAGGGGCCAGTACTAGCTCCAGTCCTCTTCAATATATTCATCAATGACCTGGACAAGAGGATAGAGTGTACCCTCAGCAAGTTTGCTGACAATACAAAACTGAGAGGGGTCATTGACATGATGCAGGGCTGTGCCACCATCCAGTGAAACCTGGACAGGCTGGAGAGTTGGGCAGAGACGAGTCTGATGAATTTCAATAAAGGCAAGGATAGGGTCCTGCACCTGGGAAGGAATAACTCCCTGCATCAGTACGGGTTGGGGGCTGACCTGCTGGAGAGCGGCTCTGAGGAGAAAGACCTGGGAGTCCTGGTGGACAATAGGATGACCATGAGCCA
>JAOXJM010000023.1:110601311-110625487 GCA_026413425.1 Tringa solitaria | reverse complement strand
CCCAAAATTAATTTAATTTACATTTGCTTTTTTTTTTTTAAAAAGCTTGCATGAATTTTTCCTTTAATCTTCCCATTTGCTATGAAAGAAGGATGTAAAGAATTCAAACTTGCTGACGTTTCATTAATTTTTTTTCTGTTTCTAACTTCTCATTAGAGATTTTGGAAAAAGTATTTAAGCGCTGTATCAACATCCAGATTATGGGAATTTTTTTGTTTTAGATACTCCTAAAGATTAAATATACAAGTTTGAACAGAAATATGAACAGAATCAAGCTGTGTTGTATGATTGTTTTTCTTTTTTTTTCAACATTTTAAATTTTTTTTCTAAATAAAACTTCCGTAAAGAAATCAATTAAACTTTGTCTTGCTTTTGAGGAAGTCATGTTGTCTATCTTGTAACAAAAATGGGGAAGATGAGCTAAAAGAATTGCTGGGTCACAGAAGGTGAAGAAATGTACAGGTTTTGGCTGTGATATTAATTTTCTTCATACTAGCTCTTTATGGGGCTGTGTTTTGGATTTGTGACCAAAGCAGTGTTGATAACGCACCAGTGTTTTAGCTAGTGTTGAATACAGCGTCAAGGCCTTTTCTGTTTCTCACGCTGCCCTACCAGTGAGTAAGCTGAGGGTGCACAAGAAGCTGGGAGGTGACACAGCTGGGACAGCTGACCAGCTGACCAAGGGGATATTCCACACCATATGATGTTCTGCTCAGCAATAGAAGCTGGGTGAAGAAGGAGAAAAGAGTGACAATGTTCAGAGTTCTGGAGTAGTAGCTGTTACATGTGATAGAGCCCTGCTTTCCTGGAGATGGCTAAACACCTGCCAGCTGATGGGAAGTAGTGAGTGAATTTCTCATTTTGCTTTGCTTGCACACACACCTTACACACCTTTTTCTTTCCCTACCGAACTTTTTTTATCTCAACCCATGAGTTTTCTCACCTTTTCCCTTCTGATTCTCTCTACCATCCCACTGGGGAAGAGTAAGTGGTGGGAAGCTTAGCTGCCTACTGGGGTTAACAACACAGAAAAAAATCCAGTCATCAAGGATGGAAATGGAGGGAAAGGTTCAAGATAAGAATAGCTCTATTTCTGTCGAAGACAATTCTCAGAAAGCTTTGCCCAAAGACAAAGAAATGATTCTCTATGCTTTCTCAAAAATGTGGGACTTGTCCATATGAGTGGAAGACGAGTGAAGAGAAGAATTTCGTCCTTGAAGCTTTGATTTCCTGTCTGCAAGGATGGGAGTATTATCCTCGTATTTCCTCTCTCCTGCATTCTTGTAATATTGAACCACCATTTTCTTTTCTGAAGAACCAATGGCTGCAGTTGAATGCAGCAGGATGTGTTCAATCTTCTGCACTGTTTTCTCGGTGGAGATTCACATTCTCTGAGTTGAGTGGATTACTAGACTTGCTTTAAGACTGAGTTTTTTCTCACATAAGACTGAATGCAATCATTTCAGGATTTTTTTTTTTTTTCATTCTTCTCTGATAGTTTGTGACCTACTTCCTCCAACTTGATGGAAGCACCTCAGCTTGAGGACGTGGACCATGCCCTTCATCTCCATTCTCTCCCTGTGGGTTTGGCAGTTCCCCAAGCTTATGGTCTTTTGTTCCCAGGGTTTTGAATCTGACTTGGGATGCTTTGTAGCACGTTTTATAGAAGACATGAATAGATGTTCATTCATGAATATAGATTTTTCTTCTTGTCATAAAGTCAACGGTAGAAGAAATGGACCACCAAAGTAATCAGTGAGGTCCCCATATTCCTGTGGAAAAGCAACTAATTGCTGAGGTCAAATAAAAAGTGTAGAAACAGGAATGAGGTCAGTGATTAGGAAGTGGGTTGGTAAAGAGTGAAACCAAACAGTGAACCTAGAACCTTTTATTGAATATAACCTGATATATTAAGACTCCATTCCCACCAACGCCCTGCAGAAGTACAAAGAGCTAAGATAAGAGTAATTGTAACCTGCTGAGGGAAAACTGAGTTTGAGATATATGAGTGTCCCTTGATAGCTACAATTATATCTACACAATACTTGTAGAGTATTGTGGGTAGAGCCACCTGACACCACTGTTTCTCCAGGGTATAAATTCTTTAATTGCATACATGACTAGAAGTGTGAATTAACCAGTGTAAGTGTGAGATAGCTGGAGAGGGTAACAGAAAAACTTGCATGCATCACACATTTTTTGCTCACAAACCAGATCCTTTGTCTTAAACAAATCAAGCCACCATATTCATTTCACATGAGACTGATCTTCTGAGTATGTTGATGAAAATTTGCCTTGTGCTTAATAGCTGGCTTTTCTATGGGTTTCTTTTCTGCTATCACCTCTGCAAAGAAATACTGCCTTCATTTCTTCTTGTGAAAGCTACTTCCCCTCCACATGTTTAACATAAACTTCAGTATTATAAAGAAATTAATTATTATTCTAATCAGTTTGCTGGTGTCTATCTGATCCCTTCGGAGTCATATATACTTCTAAGATAGCCTCTTTTTCTCTACTATAAGCCAATCTTCCTTCATAACTTATGCACTCAGACCCTTAATCATTTTGCATGGCCTTTGCTGCACCTTTTCATTATCAGCAATGTCCTTCCTATAATAAGTAGAGTTGATTCAGCTGATACTCATTAGATATGCTGTCTCCTCCAAATACCAAATGTTCCTGCAATATTCAGAGGACTTTCAGGGAATGTGGTGTGGGGAGGCGAAAGTGAGGGAGGCAGCCATCTAATCTCCTAAACTTACATGTCATTTGGTTTGCAATGACTTTGAATATCAATTTACATAGTTGTGAATCAGCTGTCATGCTTGGCTGTATATTGAGCTGGCTCCACGATCATGTCCCTTTCTAATGCTTTCCCCTCACTGTAATCTTACAGAGGGGAGAAAAATCTACATTTGCTTGAGATACAGTCATGTGAGCTGATGGGGTCCCTTTAGCCCTTCCAAACAGATCCCAGTTCACTGTTTGAGGAGGTGGACAGGACACTCATACCAGCTTCTGTAGATGAGCATGAGCTTATCTATAACTAAATGATATCCGCTCTAATTCCGATGACTTTAAGATGGCTGTGCAACAGGTAAATTAGTTGGGAATTTGGCTTAAGGAGACCAGAAGTGCACAGTATTCCTAATGCAGTCTCATTACTGCCCTATTTAACAGAAAAAGACACTGATTATATATACAATGTAAATCCCAAGGCCTTTTCTGCTTCTGCCAAACACTGTAGAGAGGGATTTACTGCATTATCCATTATCACGTTCAAGTCTATTCTTGGTTTGCATTGTGCTTCATTTTAGGCTATAGTCTCTGTGGATAGTTTTGATCCTCCCTTCTCTCATTACTTTATACTCCTCTATGCTGAACTGCATAAGCCAATTATCAGACCATAAACCTCATCTATCCAAAACATTTTGAATGCGTATGCTCTGTGCCTTTGTGCCTAATGCCCTCCTCCTATTTTGTGCCATTATCAAACAAAGGCATATTTTAAATATTGTCATACACGCCCCCCCCAGCCCCTTTCAAAGTCATTCTTAATTAGATAATGATTAATTAGATGTTTGTAAAGTACTTTGAAAAAACAAAGTGCTATAGAAGTGCAAAGCATTATTATTAATATGCATCATTGTCAGTGTTATTAATACTGAGCTTTGCTGTGGCAACCCTGTCATTAGTGTTCGTCATCCTGAATTGTCCGCTCTTTTCCAGCACAAACCATTTCCTCTTTACAAGCCAGCTTTTAATCCAATTCAGTGCATTTACCCTTTGTAATGTGCTCTCTGACTTAGTAAAGAAATTTCTCTGTAGTGTCATGTGGCACCAGGAGCAGTTGTGAAATGCAGACAGATTATATGACCATCCTTTTTCCCTGCATTAACAATCCAGCAATGTGTTCAAAGAATTCAAGCCAAATTGGCACACATGCTTTTCTTTTTAAGAATCCATGTAGTATCACCCTTACCAGGGGGCCGCACTATATTGTGAGTACCCCTGTTGTGCAGAAAAAAATGCAGAGAACAAGACTGCTGACCTCGTCAGATGAAGCTCGGCAGGAATGCAGAAGATTGTCTTGGTTAGTTTCAGGCGGTGAATTAAAAGAGGGAAAAGAGGGAAGGCACATTTAAAAGGGACAAGGCACTTTTCTATGATAATGCCATTCCACTCCTAGACATCACCTAGCTCAAAGTTTACAGAGGTGCTGAGGTTTTAAAAAAACATTCTGCTAAAAGGCAGTAAAACAGTCCTAAGCCTAAAGCTATCTAAACTGTAAGTAGCCTTTTCAGCTGAAAATTATGCCTTCAGTTAACACAACTGATGCAAACACACTCACTTGGCAGTCTCTGCTCATCTACATCTGTTAGAACAGTGTGAGATCTGCTTGCCTGTTGGTCAGAGCCTTGCTCCAACATACAGGTTCCAGGCAATTATAAGTTTACATGGGCAGACTTGAAAACACTGCGGAAAAATTCGCTTTTCTTCAGGAAGTCCCTTCACCGTGCCAGCTGAACAACATTGGCAACATATGCCAGCTACAGTCAATTACACTAGCTTATACTAATATGACATGCAAAAGAAAAGGCAGGCAAAGAGTCCATAGCTCTTACTGGCTGCCAAAAAGAAAAGCTGTATTGCCCTAGGTGCTGCAAAGCCCATAAAGACCACATTGGGGTATAAGCATTAGAGCCAGATGGAAGGAAGAAATATTGAAATAGTTAATAAAAGAAATTGAAATTTGGAACTTATCCCAAGAAATAGCCAACAATCTGCCAGCCCAGAGCTCTGTGGTAGTCAGCAACAGCCCTATAGCACAGGGGAGTTGAAAACAAGATCTATAATCAATAGCCTTTATGTCTAGGAAAAGACCTGGAATGAGGCTGAGCATAGTGGGGTTATAGCTTTGCGTAGCAGGTTAGCCATCTGACTCCTAGTCCACAGTCAAAGCTGAGACAAAAATCAATAGGAAAGACCCCCTATAGCTACATGATCCAAAGCCAATAATGCTGGATGCTTTTTCTGGAATGAAAGTTGTTTTGTTTTTGTGCTACTGACCTTCCTAAGGCTAAATATGTAATCAATGATTCTATTGTCTTCTATGTTCTTTTTGTTTGTCCTAGTACATGTCAGTCTCTGCAAAACAGTCTTTGTTCCCTATATTTAATAGTCATATTAACACTAGATGGCTTTTCAAGGACATTTTTAAAGACACACGTAAGTTTGTGAAAATGGCGTATAGATGCGTCCAAACATTCTTGTAGATATCGACATGTGATGACCAATAAAAACCATCTAACACAGGTGTTCCAGGAGAATGAACATCTGTCAGAAGTAAAATCAGAGCACAGTATACAACTCCAAACCATGTAGTCGTAGATTAAACAGTTTCAAATTATAACATATAAAGAGGTAGTCTGGGCTAGGTTGCTGATTTTCATTTCTGTTTTGTTCTCGTTACAACTTAAAACGAAAGTGTCAGTCCTGGACCTTCCCCATAAAAAGAAAATATTATTTTAAAGGCTATCTGGTCATGCAGTGTTTCAAAAAGACACACCTCTCCATATTTTGTGCAAATGAATGGTGACGATGAAACTAGCTGTGCTTTCAACCATTAGGGGCTATCTGATCTCTGCCCTACAAACACATCTTCCATATTTGTTTAAAAATGTGCCACAGAAACATAACACTTTGCTCCTGCTGATTGCAGTAGATTGTGTTACTTTATTCTGGAAGCTCTGCAGGAGCAAATATCACAGAAGGAGATGTGCTGTGGTCAGCCATTGTATCCGAGATGGTCACAGCAGCACAACCTCAGTTTCTGCCTAGGTATTCCACTATAAAAAAATCGTAATGAGAAAAAAAGGGATTTAAGGAAAAAAGAGTTCCAAGATGTGGATATCTTCAATAAAAACTGTTTTTAGCTGGACTCCTCTATGCTACTAAATGACAGCAGGTAAATATGCTCAAGTCCAGGTGTGTGCATCAGCCTGAGTGGTGCAGCCTAGCCAACTTATAGGGGTCTTGCAACCCACTGCTACGGCAGCTGTGTGTGAGGTGTGCCTGGAGCAGCACAAAGGGTCATGCACGTGCAAATCTATGATGGCATCTTTATAAATCAAGCTCCATATATCTCCAGGTTTATAGGCTCTATTCTGCTCTGTATCTACATAGGCAAAATCTCTCACTGCTTCCTTCTGGCACTTTCTTATGCTCTTTCCATCATTTGTTTAATCAATAAGTTCACGGTTTACTTGAACTGTCTGCCCAGGTAGCCAATGGCATAATCCCAGAGCAGCTGTAGTTTATCTTCTGAAACGAGACCAAATTCTGGGGCAACTCCAGTTCTAGAGGGAGTGGGAGGAGGGAGCTGGTTAGTACCATGCACAGAACTAGGAGTCAAGAACAGGGTGTTTTACCTTCCCCCTCAGTTAAAGTTATTCTCTATATATGACCTACAGCCACCAGGACACGGTAAAAGAACCAGAGATAACCCAGGGCCAAGTCTTCAGCAGTGTTGATATAGCCATTCTGTGTCAATGTACGTCAAAGCAGAGAAGAGTCTGTGGCTCTATTTTGTCCAGTGTTTTAGATGCAGCCTAGAAAAAGTTCATGTGAGCTGCTTCTGCTTTGTTAAGACTGCAGAGCCTTCAGGCTCCCTTAAGAATTTTGGCATCTATTTACAAGAATACAAGGTTCAAACCAAAGGAGTCACAGAGGAGTTCAGAGACACCTCTCGTGAGTTGTAGTGTCCATCCCTACCAGAATTTTATATCCTTTGGTAAGATCTTTCGAAGGCTCACTTGCTTCATGTACTAAGTATGGACGGTGAGTATAGCAGCACCAAGCCAGCGTGGGAGGTATACGCCATACAGGAGGCACACTGTACCTACAAAACAGCTCTCAGAAGGGATTTCCCTGGTTATCCCAAGCTTGAAGAAATGTGCATGGAGCAACTTGGGCTGAGCAGGAAACCAATGTTTAGGAGTATTCTGAGATGTCATTTGATATGTGAATGGTGAGACCTTGCTGTGAGTGTGTACTTCAGCCCTAATTTTTATGATGAAATTGCTTGAAGATTTATTGTTTTGAAAAACAATTTCAGTAAATGCTCTATGGACTTATTGTGCGTTTGTGTAGCTCTCGCAGATTTTGCTGATTATTCCTAAACTGGCTGACATAGCTATATAACAACTCAGGTTGAGAGTGAGAGCTTCAAGATCCTTCACAAAGTAACGGACAGCTTCTTCTCTTTTCCAATAACAGGTAAATAATCTTATCTTGTTAAAACTATCTTGAAGAAATAACAAATAACATACTGTTCTTTTTTCTGCATGTTACTTTTCTCTTAAGCCTGATTTGTGTTGTGCTTCCTCCCCAACAAGTCCACGACATTTTCTATTGAGATCCAAACAAGTGAAAACGATAAAAGTTTAGTATTGTTCTTCCAGCAGTTTCACTACTGCTTGAAAGTGTCTGAAATAATGTAAGGGCTGTGTTTCAAGTCATTGGAGTGATGTTTTCATAGCAGGAAAACAACTGTTGCCTGTCGTAGTTTGTAGCATGAGGTCATACTACATCTGAGGATGCAAAATCTACAGGGGACAGGTAGCAAACCCTGAAAGGAGAAGGAGCCAAACTTGGTGCAGTTTTGGTCTTAATGTCTACAGAGGCATTTTCTTCTGTGCATTAGTCTCTGATCAGTCCCTGGGCACTATATCTTAGCTGACAAAAATGTGATTTCTGTGATTCTGTGATGAGAGTTAAATGCTCTGCACATTAAAATACTAGTATATAAACTTTGACCCTGTTTTCTGTCTTCAATTATTTCTAGTAGTAGTAAAAGCAGCAGCAGTGTCCATTTTAATATTAAGTATAACGGTGGAAATTATTCTTCTCTTTTGCGTTTAATACCTTTGGGATCTTTTTTTCAATAATGCCCTTGAATTTAGACCAGCACTTTGAAACTTGAAGCTGGGCCTTAAAATCTACATTTATCTACTTAAATAATCAAAGGTTATGTGCCTGGATCTGTAGCACTGAGTTTGGGCAAATCTTAAGGTCAGTATGAATTAATGGAACCCAGTATCTTTAAAAACAAGATGAGACCTTTTTTTGAATAAAGTTATGATTGGCTCTTAATTTTTTTCCTGGCTCATATTCAGCAGATACTCTTCAATTATTTCTTTCAGACATTAAAGAAAACATTCCTTCAGAAATAAGAATACAAGGAAAAAAGAATTAAGCTCTAGGATCACAGCTGGTATTTCTGAGTTAGATAATATAACTGGGTTCATTAGATATAAAGTATGTAGTATAGATATGATACAGTGTCTCTTGAAGGAAAAAGGTTTCCTGCTGCTTTCTTGTACTTTTGGGCTAAGCTGAGTAAAAAAAATCCCTTTACCATTGACTAAGAACATGCATATGGGTAGCTCTCGTGGCATAGGCAATGCATAATAACTTGATTGTCACAGTAATTTGATTGAGTTTCTAAGCTTTAAAATGTCCATAATATGTCAAATACTTTTGCTTAGATGCAATTTCAGCGTCTTTTTGAACAATACATTGCATGTTTTCCTCTAGGTTGTCTTTTGAAAGGTATGAAGGCCCTTTTGCTGTGTTAAATCACAGAGATGTTTGAAAACCTATGGATTTAATGACAAAATCTCACAAAAGATTTTAGTTGTTTGGCTTAGAAGAAAGTATAATAGACTAATTTGTCTGACACTTTTGTTTGACAATTTTGACATTCAAATTTTTACCCAAATAATAAACATAATACACAGTAATACACAACATTTGTGTATAAAATAATAATTGTGGTAATGGTTTCAAGCAAAGCACCCATTTCCCAGTATTTTTCAAAATGGCAAAAAATAACATTACTGTGACCAATTTAATGGAAGAAAAAATAAAAAAGAGTAAATTTAAAATTATTTTCATAAAAAACATTATAGTTCCCTAAATGCTTGTTACCCAGTTTATTACTGTGAGTAATTCCTTTGTTGAGCTACCAGTGGCTGAGATTTTACATTTTACCAAATAATCTAGTTTACTATTTCTCATTCCATGGAAAAATCACTTTCATAAACGGGTCTTATTGTATAGATAAGAAGAACATATACTTTTGTAGACAACAAGGATACAATCTGGATGTTCTAGCTGAATGAGGTAACACAATTTCAGATAATAGGATTTCCTTCATCTCATTTAACTTCATCCATCCAGAAATTAGATGTCTATTCACAGGTAATTGTCTAGCCTCTCTCTGTTGCCATTGTAGCCAGAGACGATGCAAAAGAAACGTACAGGCAGTTTAAATTTGTTTGGATAAAAGCACTGCTTGAAAATTATTAGTTAAACTGAATAAAAGAGATCAGAGTAATTTTTGAGGTATTCAAATAAAAGGACATTTGGTTGTGCAGAAGGAAAATGTAGTGGTCTCAAGAGAAACTGCTGTTGACGTTTCCTATGGACTGGTTTTCAGATTCATTGTATTAAGTATTTTAACTGATGTTGCCTGTGAAAAAATTTAGAGGTTGTTAAAAATGGTATGATGACAAAAAAGAGGTGTTGTAATACAGAGAAAGAGAAAAATGTCTCAGAAAGAACTGGCTGACCTTGAGACCTTTTGTGTAATAGAAACTGTCCAACTATGAGTATACAACGTAAATTAAAGTTGTAAGTCTACTGGAACGTTACCAAGAATTTTTTGTGAAAACTAGAGACCTATCAGCGAAGGAAAGGAAGATCTTGGGAACAGAAGATGATTCTAGAATGACTGAATGACCATGAATGTGTGATGAATCCATCAAAAAGTGAAATATATTTGTTGTATGGAGCAGGAGAAACAGTTCCAAATATTTTAGAGAAGTATATTGACATTGAACTACCAAAATGAAGTTCCATCTAGAATTTTATTCTGTTCTCTAGTTGATCAAAATAAAGGTTACATCCATACTCAAAAGAAACTAAAACTGAAGCCCAAAGTTGTTTAAAAGACAAATAAGTTCTCATGGGGCCTAGATAAATTTAATCTGGATATTAACAGAAAGATTTTAACCACCAGAGATGTGACGTTCTGAAGTAGCCTTCCCATAGGAGCAATAAGAATAAAAATGCTAAATAATTTCATAATGGAATTATTACATTTTTAATGAGATTATATGACATGGTCACCTGAACAAGAAGATGCTTCAGAACTTAAGACATCTCTTCCAATTCTGTATATTTATGTCTCTAGATGCTTTCATAGGCTGACTTATGTTTCATCGGAAGAAGTGGCAATATTTTAAATGTCGTTGACTACTTTTCTCATGCAGGAAAGATACACTAGAGACTTCTCTTCTGCGTCTGTTTGGCAAACAGACTGAGTTCAGTATGGTTAAAAATAGACGTTTGTCAGAGGGGTCGTCTGTATCTTCTTTGGGAAGAGGTACTCTAAGGAAAAAAAATAATTGGCTAGAAACATTTTGATTTGGAAAATTAAAAAAAACAAATTGTGGAGATGTGTGTTACATAGAGGATTAAGTTTAATTTCTCCTCTTTTTTACTCAGTTTTTACTCATTTTTTAGCATGCTCAGTGTAACAGTTTTTGCACAAAATTTAGAAAACCCAGTTTGAAAGGGGAAAGATTTTCTTCCACCTACAGTCTCCTCTTTGAAGATGTGTCAGGAGGGTCAAGGGGAGTTAATCCAACTGCTGGAAGATTAGGAATTTATTCTGATACAAATCTTGGATTTGCTGTGCCGTTTTATAGATTTTATCTAAAATATAGAGAAAAATTAATTGTTTGTAATAAAACATAAAAAACTAACCTCCTTTTCTCAAATAACAAAATTGTTGCAGGTTTTCTGCATATGAAAAGGGAAAGGAGGAAAACAATATGTCTTGCAAATGTATTAATCTATGAGAGTTTCAACTAGCCAGAAGTTCCACAAGGCAATTGCATAAATAAACAATTGCCTTTTAAAACAAGGCTTAAGTAATTCAATTGAGCCATGGGAAATCCAGTCCAAGTTTCGTGCTAATGAGGAAGTGTCATAAATATTCACATTTTCTTACCATTAGCCTTAAAATTTACTACCTACAGGTATGGAGATAGATGAAGAATCTTACATTTAAACTGTTGCTGCAGAGTAATGAAGAAGGAAAGAAAGAAAATTAGCTTACCAAGCTACATTTTTAGTGAGCAGCCACCAGCAACAATCTTGCAAGAACATCATTGATCTTGGGTGGACAGATAAAGTCAGAAATAGAGCAATATAAAAGGTAGAGCAGTGAAAATATACAGTGAATGGCTATGCTGTTACTGTGATAGGAACGCTGAGGATGTCTATTTATTATTTGTATATGATATCATGAGAACAGAGTTCACAGAAATTAAATTTACCAAGACCAGAAAAATATTCTATTTCTGCATCTATACTGCTGAGGCCAGCAACTCAAATAATAATTTTGCCTTGACCCTGTACAGTCTGCAAATGGTTTATGAATGGGAATTATACAGACTCCTTGTTTTGCATGAACATTCACTCCCTTTGTTTGTACACACAAAAAATGGTGATGGACTATCATTATCCAAATTGATAGCAGCTGTGCTTACTAAAAAAAATGTTTTCCTCAAATCTGTTAACATGTCAGTAGTAATAAAAAAATAAAATATGTCATATGGTACACTGAAACTCCTGAATTACTTGTCACAGCCCTTTTAAATGTGTAGTGTATTCAGTCCAAGAAATCTTCTGTAAAATTAATATATTTGCTAGGCCCTTTAGTACAGATTCCACTATTCTCAGGGGAGATATTTTGAAGATATCCTTAAAATCTAACTATTTAACTTCCTTTCATATTTGCATAATTTAATTGGAAGTTTTCTTTTAGCTTTTTTTTTTTTTTTAATTTCAAGTTGCCCACCATTTTGTTGCTTGAAATAAATGTACTGTCATATTAACTGACCAGGGACCAACCCATGAACTCCCTCTGTAGTACCAGGTGACTGCAAATTTATTTATACTGTATTTTACGGGAGGAAATAAACATGCTCTTCTTGCAGTCAAAACTGACTGGAACCCATGCGAGTAAAGCATTGGGTCAGTCCTAGCTAAGAAGCCTTGCTGAGTAGCTGGGTGTATTATGTGCTGCTTGCTTGCGCGCGGTGCCAGGCTAATCACAGCCATGGATTCAATAGCTGCTATCAGCTCATTTTCAGAGGCCGCCTGCAAAATATCACACCCCCAAAAAAGCACCCAGCACTGCTTGTAGGTACGAGGAGTTTGTTTACTACAGGTTAATATGAATTTTTCAGCTTACAATTTTGAAGCTTGCAGTCACAGACTATTAAATTTGGTCTCTATCTCACTTTCTCCACAGGCACAATCTGGACTTTTTGGTGAGATGCAGACATGTCCAGAGGCAAAAAGCAATTGGGGGAGGTGCTTTTCTGGGGTCATGTTGGTCTTAGAAAAAGTGTAATATTCCTCCGAGGTTCAAAAAACATGCATTTCCTGAAGAAATCAGTGGCTACTACACAGAGGAAAATCCTGCCTTGTTTGGGTGTCATTTGATGGTATGGCCACTTTGATTGCATGGTGCCTACAGACAGTGAGTGCAATTGAGACCTTTTCTCTAATGATGGTACAGACACAAGCAAGGGATGCATGTCCCTGCTCAGGTCAGTTTATAGTCCTGGCTGAACAGACAAGGAGATCTCAGGGAGATGAAATAACTTACTGTTGTTGAGGAACTGGGCCAGGTTTAATGCAAGTCTTCTAAACCTCAGTGCAGCAACTTGTCTAGTGCACCACCTTACCTTCCATTCTCAATGAAAAGCAAAAGAAAAATGTACAAAATCAAGTGATGTAGATAAGATAGACTCTAAAACGAGGAGATCAGAGACAGACAAAAGCCACTGGAAACCTAAGTTCAAAACAGGGAGCATTCGTGGAAATACAGAAGGTCATAAGTAGCAACAGAAAGAAAAGGGAAAGATATTGTAAGACAGCAAATAGCCTGTGTGTTTCCTATTCTGAGAACAAAATACCTGTCTGCTGGCTCTGCCTTCTCGGAGGTTTAACACCTCAAGTAATAGAAGGCACCATAAAGCTGATTTCACTGGATGCATGGTAATGGACTGGCGGAGTCCTCCCTCCGCAGGCCTGAAACTGTGACTCCCCACTCCCTGAGCAAAATGAGGAGATGAGGTCACTCATTACCTGATTTCTATGGCAACAGAAGGCACTTCAGCCACTGATCTGCTTCTCCCGTTTCTTCTTTTTTTTCTGGGGAACTGAAACTCCTGGCTGTGGATTTATGCTCCAGTTGAGGCTGATATCACTTCTGATGATGCATGGAAAAATAAGAAGTGGCTCCCTTTAGAAAGAGTTATATGAAAAAAAACCAGAAGAATGACGCTTTTTTTTCACTAAGTAATTGAAAAAAAGAAAAGAGGTGGTTTTGAAGGAAGGGGCCTGAAAACAGAGTCTACGTATTTTTGTGAAGACAATGCAAAGTACAAAGATATATGGAGAAAGTATAATTGTCAGTCACTTTCCCATGAAAGATATTTTATACAGTAATAAATGAGACAAACAGGCACTGAATAGGACTTTATGGGAAGCAGTTTTGGCTCAGTTGTGCCTCTGCCTCTCAGGGTTTCTCCCATTAGTCACTCAGCTGATGAATTTGCTCAGCAGTGGTGGCAGTTTCTAGAAAAGAAGAAACAGCTCTCAGAAGATTCAGCAGTTTAGTTTAAATACATTTCCTCTCCCACGCCTGCTCCACGCTGAGCTCCCGTCTCTCTCTCTGCAGCTGTTGCCTGTTTCACGAATACCCTCTCCTTCTTCTTAATCACCCCCATCCGTCCTTGGAGGCAGCTGGAGCCAACCAGCACCATCTCTTCACAGCTATGTCGTGGGAAGATATCAGGCTTTCAGAGCATGCAGAATTTAATCTGAACCCAGAAGAAACCAAGAGATTTGTTCAGGGTTCAGAAGTAATCAGTAATTTCTTGAGATTCAGAAGTTTTGAGTTCAAGTCTGATGTCTCCCCTGAGGTTGTGGTGGCCCTCTGGTGTGGCTGGCATGGTTACCTGGTAGATGTAGCATTGTCTACCTGAGCTGGTTCTGCATGAGCTAAGCATAGACTACTAATGCTATGGAAAATGGTGCAGAAAAACTCAGGCTGTCTTTGCCCAGAGCCTGCTTGCGTCTGAAATCTGCATAGCTGCATTGCATGGTGCTTTTCTCAAGTAAGTCAACTTGACCATGAATACTTTTTCTCTTGAGCTGGCAGCCTTTTGAGAAGCTCTGTACTGCTTTCTGTAATCTGTTATAGGCATTGTCTCCCCCTATTTAAGGTATAGATAATGTTACTTGCAAAACATGCTGAGATTTGTGCTGGGATGTAAATTCAAGGTAATATTGCAATTGCTCTAATGGCTTCCTTTCAAACTCTGAAGCAGGGCCGTGTGAATTGGTTCTTTAGCTGAAACGTGGGATTTAAGTCTATTTTTGTGACTGACAAACACTAATCCCTCACACTACAATATATGATTTTCTCATTTACCCTTTACATGGCATTTGATGAAGTAAGCTATTAAATAATAATTGTTGTAGTGAAGGGCAGTGTATTTGCCCACTTTTAGAGATTTCTGAAATGTTAATACACGGAGCTATTGCTGCAGCTGTCTCAGATGTGTCTGCCCTGTGTATGGCATGTACTGGATGCTCTAATTAAACCCATTTTCATTTAGTCAGTGCAAAAAAAAATATAAAAATCCAAATTGCTTTTTGCACCAGGTTGGTTATTTAATTGGGAGGGGGAAAATGAGGAAACAGAGGAAGAACAAGTGAGTTATCCCCAGCAGGAGGCTGAGTATAAGCACTTTTTGCTTAGAAAATCATTGATATCAGTCATTGTTTTGAAATTAGCCTTTAATGCTACTCACTGGATTTTTGTTACATGCTGGTAGTGGGATCTGCAGATGTTGTTGGAGTTATACAGCTGAGGTATGATGAAGTGATTTCTTCAAGGATAGTGGCTTCCACTGGGACTTGGATAGCTAATGGGATTGAATAGTTTTCCCTAGAGGTTGTCAGTTGTGACTGAACACATTAAAATGAGAGAACAGTTCAGTGGCTTATGTAAAATGAGATGGTGGCACGAATCCAACTATTCAGTACACAGGTATCTCCATCTACATGCTGATACTGGAGATTTAGGCTTTTTGTGCCACGAAAACAATTCACAATGCAGAGAGACCACCTACTATCAAGGACTGCAAGACTCCAACTTTCTAATTCTGATTGCAGAGAGGACATTATGTTTATAGGAACTGCTCTATTTGTAGAAAAATATTTATATGATAATAAAGAAGAGACAGAAAACCAGGCATCTCTCCCAGAAACTGATTTCCACATTGGGACATAGAGTCGCCTTCCTTTATTTGGTCCAGGGGAACCCAAATTGTCCTATACCAGGTGAAACAGTTTCAAGAGGTGGGGTTGAGAGAATATTCTGTATCCTGGCCGTTATGGTATGCAACATGACTACAGAAGCTCCTGAGAACCAGAATCCCAAGCATCATTCCAACCACTTTCAATCCCAGGTGCAACCTTACCGAAGAGGCCAAATAATGTTTTTAAAAGAGAAAATCAGGAAGCTCCTGTGGGTTGGAATGAAAAAAGATACTATTATAGCTCTGTCTAGAATTCTGTAGGAAGGATATATTTAGCAATATATGCTTTACACTGTACCTAAAGATGAGGTTCTTCATTAAATTTCTAGGGATTTCCACAAGGACTTGGTTGGAGTCTGGAAATGTTAAATCACTTCACTTGTGAAATGCCTCCTTCACTGCACAGACAGATGCTTGGGGAAGCTTTCTCTGCTGAACCTGTTGTGCAGATACATGGACCTCACTCATGTGCTGACTTGAAATAACAGTGTCATTGTAGGTCTGATTATTTAAGGATATAGCCAAGTAAAGTTTTGTAAGAAAGATAATATTGTTTATTAGCAGGAACCTTCAAGCTACGTACACCTTTAGGGACCATTGTTATGAAGTTAACTTTATAATGTTCAGTAGCTATCTTGCATCCTTTTCCTGCTCCACAGGTACTAGCTCTTTTTTTTCCTCACAATAGTTTTAACTGATTAGTAAAATCAAGTTAAACTTAAAGCAGTTGTTCTCTACCTGCATTTAGCTGGAAGGAAGGTTTCTCTGGTGCAAAACTGGAAAAGCTTCGAGTGCTTTAAAACCTGTTTGTTTTTTTTTTTTTTTCCAAGTACTGCAGTTAGTTGATGAATTTAAAACACCAACAAAAACCCCCTCTGCTTTCAAACTATACCTAACTTTTCTTTTTTTCCTCCATTTTTTTCCTGAACTGTTTCCATGTACCACTTTAAAAAGAAGAATGAAAATACAGTTTACTGCCCTCAGATTAAGGTCAAAAGCAGCCTTACATTTACTCCATTGACAGAGTCATCTTTCTGACTCTGACCCTATAGAAGCAAACCATTTCTGAAATGTATTGTGTTTACAGGGCTTTTGGAGAAGAGATGAGACCTACTCTGTAACTGCAATTTTATTGAAACATGCAACCATCATGTGATGCAGCAAACAAATTATGAAGTATATTACAGGCATGGACTTGAGATGTTTTTTAGTCCAAACGCAACTTAATTGTTTTTCTTGTTGTCTAAGTGAATGTCTTCAAGCTGAATGACAGTGGAGCAAGAGGGTTTAGCAAGTTGTAGGAACACTTAATTTTATATGATCTTAACAGAGATTCAGTCCTTTTATTATTAATGCTCTCTCTCCTTTAAAATAATTGATTAAAACCTCATCCATTCTACTTGCCCTACCAGCTATCCTACTAACTGACACCTGTTCTGGATGTGTGTGTATGCATATATATATATAAAAAAACCAATGGATTAATGACTTTTCAGGATATTGTTCTAATTTTGAGGGGGGTATTTTACTCCTTTAAAACATAGCTACTATTCTGCAGTGAAATGAGAGTTGTATTTTAGTTCATTGCTCAAATCAAACCAAACCAATACATTTTAATCTTTACATTGATCTGAAAGTGAAAATAAATTTTCAATGAATTGATTCTGTGGGAAGAGGAACAGTGGAAAGGGGAGAATCATTCCATTCCATTCCTTGCTTTATGGAATAAATACTTTACAGTAAATAGAATTGGAGATATTGAGAAAATCCCAATCTCAATTTTGACTTGCATTTAATCATGAAGGTGGTAAACGGGAAAGCTCATTGATTCAGAATGAGAGGCAGTTAAAATGGGTGCCTTAATAGTGTAGGAGAGCATATAAAGACTTTATCCAGTCTTTACTGGCCTTGTGAAAGCCATCTAGAACCTACAGCTAATCTGGCCTGAAACGGCCAAACATTTAGGGAACATTAGAAGGAATTATATTGACATTTTCAGAAGACAGTGTCTGTTTTTAGCTGAGTTGGAAACATTTGCTAAATTAATGTTTAGTTTCAGCCTAGTTTGAAACTGGCTTTTTTTCTGGTGGTTTTTTTTTGTGATTAATCCATCCAAACTACTGCCCAGACATTCTTTTAAGTTCAAGGGAGAAATGTTTTCCCTTAAGTCTATCTAGCTCTATTGATTGCTCGTGTCATTCACATACTCTTACTCACTAGTGATCCAAATCAAGGATTTTGGGCTCTGTGATTCTAGACAGTGTGCACGAAAGGTGACATCTTCCCCAAAAGAGCTTAAGATTTTATCTTGGAGTTGAGGAACGAGATGGATAGAACAGACAGATAAGGGAGAAGGCAAGAAAACGTGATTAATATTAGCGTAGTAAGCAGTGATTAAAGCACAGGAGGTTTTTTCACGGCAGAACATATCCCAGCAGAGGTGACTTTTAAAGACCTCAGCACAATTACTCTGTAGATAGAGTCATAGAATTGTCTAGGTTGAAAGGACCTTTAAGATCTTCTAGTCCAACCGTTAACCCAACACTGCCAAACCCACCGCTATACCATGTCCCTCAGCGCCACATCTACCAGTCTTTTAAATACCTCCAGGGATGGTGACTCAACCACTTCCCTGGGCAGCCTGTTCCAATGTTTGATAACTCTTTCAGTGAAGAAATTTTTCCAAATATCCATTCTAAACCTCCCTTGGCGCATCTTGAGGCCATTTCCTCTTGTCCTATCTCCTGTTACCTGGGAGAAGAGACCAACCCACAGCTCTGCTCTTAGACAGGGCTATGACTGAAATGTCTACATTCCCTGGCTGTGACTAAGGCAGTTTTGTCATCTCTCCAGCTGCAAGGACGGAGAGCAGAGTGAGCCCTTGACAGGGCGGTGGGTCCTGCTGGCTGGGTGTGCGGTACAGCCAGGGCTGCCAGAGGGCAGGGAGGCTGCACAGGGCTACCGAGAGGATGGACGGGGAGGAGATGGAGCCAGAGCTCAGAGTGTTTCTCCCTGCTCCTGAGACCACTAATACAAGTGTGGTACCTCATCAATCATAGGCTTCAACAGAATGGAAAATAAGCCCTTATGCATCTTTTATGGTCTGTATTAGATCCAAAGCACCACATAGGTGTAGGATGTGATCATAAAATCACAATATAAATGCACGTTCCTAGATGTTGGCTTTTTTTTTTTTTTGCATATCTGTGCAAAACTATATTTCCTAACATAAAAGTTTTATTTGTTTTTAAATTACATCCGTAGGAAACAGGCTTATTTCCAGTTTCATGAAGGGCGAGGAACAGTATAGGAAAAAAAAGAAAATACCTGAGTGCAATGTTATGATTCTAGTGTGCTCGCCGCTGAACTATTATTTTGTGGTTTTGGCCACTGCAGCATAAGAATTTTGTAATACTTCAAAACGGGGATAAGAAAACCAATTCTATTACTACTGAGAAATGAACTATGATATGAATGCAGGATAAAGAAACCTGTAAATCTACAGTAGCCTAGAATTAGGAAGAGTGAGGGGGAAGTTTAAAATCTAAATGATACAGAGCATGTCAAGCCAAGTTATTATTTTCAGCCATGCACAGATAATAGAGCAAAGGAAGTAAAAATGAAAATTAAAAAAAAAAAAGACATTCGGAGATGTGAGGAAATACTTCTCTATTCAAAAGAACATAAATGTGTGAAGTGGCCTACCAGGCAACACTGTTGAACTTAAACACTAGGGCTATTCAAGACACTATAAGGCAGTGTCTCAGAGGGATCATGGTATTGAAAATGTAATGAGGCGTAACTTATCCCCAGAGATCTCTGATGTTATATTATATATGAAAGCTATTCTTGCAAAACAGTAGCTGAGCCTGCACGCTGTCTTGCAGGAGCATGCAAAGGCAAATCCACACTCCCTGTTTGTTTGGTGTTTTTTTTAACACTGCTTATTTGTACCCTGAGACTGCCAGCTTTCCAGGGAAACTGTATGTGTATTTTGTCTCTGGTGCAGCTTAACATGCAGTTTTGGCAGGAGGTCCAACAGGTTAAGAAGAATAGACGAAATCTTAAAAGGGAAGGTTCAGGCAAGGCACATCTACATCTTTCTGATCATGCTGCTACTGGGGTTGGAGACAGGATTTTGTGCAAAGAAAAATTCTGATTGGTTTAAATGTAAAGAAGACTCAGACATATGATGGTAAGACACTGTTCTTGTTAATGTGGCCTCCTGTGATTTCGATGCTGATTCTCCTTGTGCTCTGATGTTGTGAAAAAGGTGAAGCCTATTCAGCTTTCTCTCTTTCTTTTTCTTTCTTTTGTTTTGTTCAAGCTTTTATTTTCCCCTCCAATCTGGAGGAGGAGTTGTGAGCTCAGCTAGTATAAGAGGGGACAATTTTCTCTGCGTTGTGGAAGGTTAGGTTGGAAGTAGGGAGTCAGATGGGGCAGAGAAAGAAGTGGAAGGGCAGGCAGGGATGGCAAGAAGGGGCCTGGGAACACAGCAGAACTTTATCCAGATCCTGGAAAAGTGGAGGAATGTGTATCCCGACACTCCTCTGCTGTTAAATATGGGTCAGGGAGATGCATGTTGTTCTATCTGTTTGCTGAGCTAGATGTAGGATAGCAGCCCACTTCTGCTGCCTGTATTAAACCAAAAGAAGGTGGTCCATGCTTTGGTGTGTTTCATTTATCCATGGATTGCAGCACTATCCTTAAAAAGATGCAGATGCAGATAGCCTGCTGGTCCACATAGAACCCAAAATTCAGGTAGCAATGCAGGCTGCCTTTCTCCAGCAATTTCTACACGTCTAAGATTTGTGGATTCCCTGTAAGCATCCTTTATGGACGGTGGGGAAAGGCACCACTTTCTTAGCTATGTTTAGTTGTACCCCAGATTTAGCAGGGTCATTAATCTCCAGTTCTCCACAAGAGAGGCCAAACAGTGCTAAGTCCTTTTGATGGTACAGATGGATGTCTTTGGTCTTGTACCTGAGGAGCGCAGTCTAGACCTTTCTCTCCTTAGTGGGTTTTCAACCCACAATTTCTAATTTCCAGCACAGTGTCTTAACCACCATGCTGCAGACCATCCTTAGGGGAAGCAATTTCTGTCTCCTTTAAGAGTGATTCAGACTCAGACCAATGGTCCATTAAGTCGGTTTTCTTATTTCCAACGTCATCCTGTAGTGACTGCTCAGGGACAACCATAGGAACTCAGCACCTATATGAAGCAGTCCATTCCCTGTTATATCACCTGCCTGCACAGCAAATGCACTAGGGGTTTTCTGAATTGCGTTTTGCTTTCAGAGCACTGGATTTGTTAATTTTTAAAATCTATTTATAAAAATGTATTTATATTAATTGTTCCTCAACCTCATCTTGTGCCAAAGAGGTCAAGAGGTCAAAGTTTATTTGCACACCATGTGCAAAAAAGCAACTCCTTTGGTTAAACTTGTTGCTTAATCATTTCACTGGTACCTCTGTAATTTGTTTGTAACCCTGTTCACCCACTCAGTAACTGCCTCATTTCTTACCCATGTCTAAGTGAGCTCAGTCTGCTCTCATGGAAGAGACAGGCCATACTTCCAATTATCTTTTTTGTGTTTTTCTGTATTTCTGTATCTTTCTAGGTCCTGCTATAATCTTTTTCAAGTTGGAGTAGCTGAAACTGTACATAGCATTCGAGATGCAAGCACAGCATGCATTTACATAGTAGCATAAAAATGATTTCTGTTTTGTTCTCTTTTCCTTTCCTAACAATTCCTACAATTCAATTGCCTTTTTGACTGCCACTGAGCACTGAGTTGATGTTTTCAGACAACTATCCACAGTAACTCTAAGATCACTTTCCTGAGTGGTAATAGCTTATTTACAGCCCATCATTGTGTATGTGTAGTTATGGTTATTTTTTCCCTATGTGCACTTATCAACATTGAATTTCATCTTCCGTTTTATTACCTATTCACTCAGCGCCATGAGCTCCTTCTGCAAGTCCTCACAGTCAGCTTTAGATTTAAGTATCCTGCATAATTTTGTATCATCCACAGTCTTTTTTACCTCTCTATTTACCTCCTTTTCCAGATCATTTTTGAATATGCTGAATAGCACAGGTTCTCTAGTAATCTTTCTCCATTGTGAAGACTAACTGTTTATTCCTACCTTTTGTTTCCTATCTTATGTTGAGTATTAATTCATAAGAGGACCTTCCCTCTTACCCAGACCGCTCAGTTTCTCTAAGAGGCTTTTGTGAAGGATCATGCTAATGGCTTTTGGAAATCGAAGAGTGCTGCGCAGATTGGATCACTGCTTTCCACATTCTTTTAGGCATCCACAAAGAATGCCTTCTGAAACACAGCTTCTCTATACAGAAATTATGTTGACATTTCCCAGGCATGTCATATATACTGCTGTCATGGTTTTTCTTCTTTTTTCTTCTATTCACATTACTGGTCAGTCATTCACCTTATCACTCTGAAACCCCAACTAACAACTACTAGTAGATTTCCAACCTCCCATTTCTCTGCTATAGAAAAAAAATGAAGGATGGGATATGGCTCTGCTATTAATTGACCAATCTCACATTACAGACCCTAGAAAACTGTTAATATTCAATTTACTCATTTGTTCTGAAATGTCTATCATTGTCCAGTCAGTCTGAGACAGTTCTTTAGGCTATTTGCCATACATGTCGTCTGACATTGTGCTTTCTGAATGGTATTTTAAGCACATTGATCAACCAATGGTGATCACTCGCAAACTACCTGCTTCTGTAATGTTTTATGACTAGCTTCTCTGCCTGTAACAAGTTGTTCTTCAAAATCTTTTCTGCTTGTCTTATTACAATTCTATATTCAGCTTCCTGAGGCTTATATGCTTTCCTATTTTTCTTAAGTAGATACAAATTCCATTTTTCTGAAGGATTTTTCACTTCCAGTAAACTTCTTTACTGTTTAACCCTGCCGAGTTTTTTTCTGACCTATTCAGAGGTGGATTTTTGTTTGTTTCTTTGTTTATCTTGAGCTTCTAGTATATTGTTTTAAAATGCTCTCTAGTGCCACTTGCAAACAATTTATGATGTTACATACTCCTGGTGTTTTTTCAACTAACTTTCCTTTTTTTGTAGTCCCCCTTTAAAGTAAATATGATTATTACGGATTTTTTTTTTCATTTCTTTATTTGATTGATTTTTATTACTGACTGGTTTTTCTATAGTCTTATTTTAAGCATGTCCTGGAAGCACATGAGGATGTTTACTGTCATCTGGATTTCTGGCTCCAGAAAGCTGTTGTTTATGATTACTGCAAATGTAGTCTTCCAATAACATGGGGCATCTTTGGTTGTCGTTTTGTGATTATTTTTGTTTGTTTGTTTGTTTCTTTTAGTGTTTGGTTTGTTGTTTGGGGTTTTTTTTGTATTTTTTTTTTTAAATCTCCTCATTGTCTTTAGGAATCTATTTGTCATTGCTATGCAACTAAGGGTTTGTGAGCAGTAGTGTATCTCTGGCGATCTCCTTATGTGAGCAGCAAAAATTAGAAAATTAGTCCTATGGATTCTGGGGTATGGTTTGATCTTGTTCACTTATTTTGTTTTTTGACTCTATGTTTCTCCCCTCTGCTACCTGCATATTTTTCATTCCTGTTCTGCAAGCCATGAGCTGCCTTTACCATCAGCACACACAACCCACTGATTGTCTGATACCCACAGAAAAAATCTTCAGTTGTTTGACCACCTGGGCATTGTACCACTGTCTTTTTACTTTTGGCAGCTTTTGGTTTTGCTTGTAGGCTTTTCTTCTTTGTCTCCTTTGCTATTTATCTATTCATTTATTGTACTTTTGTCATTAATATGCAGTTGAGCAGTTCCTTTAGTTGACCTCTCCTGAGTATTGAACTCCCAGTGTGTCCAAACTTTCCTGATCTTGATGACTGTCTTATTCCTTGAGCAGTCAAGAATGCAAGAGTCATGAGGCTCGAAGGACATCAGCTAAAAGAAAGACTTGGAGGTCTCTTCAGAGTTTTTAGGATGTTCATTTCATATTAGGCTACTCCCAGGAAAACTAAACCCCAAGCCCTTTCTTCTGAGGTTCCTAACTCTCTTCCCAGATGTTATAAGCAGTCTGGATCACCTAGGTTACCCTCGTGAGAATAGGCAACAAAAGTTTTAAGTATTGCATTGCTTACTGCCTGTGATTTTACTCTTGCTTTAAAAATTATACAGACAATATCACTGTCAGAAACATTTCCCTGAAATTTATTTTAAGTTTCCCTTTTTTTAACTTTGACCCACTATTTCTTGGAATATTCTCTGGTAACATAGGAAGTAATTTCTTTAACGCCTAAGGGGAATGCAAACATCTTTCAAACATTTGCAGATGGTTTCATGCCCCCTAGTCATCCCTCTGCATGCTACATATTATATCCTTTTAATCCTTCTGCACAGGTTGTACTATAAAGCTGAAAGCTCACCAGAGCACTAGGGAATGACTCTGTTTTTCTCTGTCTCACTCTTTTTGTTTTGTTTTGTTTTGTTTTTTTCTTTTTTCTTTCTTTTTTTCTGCACAGCTTCAACTAGCTTCATTGAAACCGGTATATATGCATCCACAGGCAGAATCTGTCCCCATGAATACGAAGAAAGCTCTGGGCCAAATGATGTTTTTAGTCACACCAATGGGACCCTGTTGACTTCAGTTTTACCTTCTGGAGGTAGCCTTTT
>JAOXJM010000023.1:110591148-110601211 GCA_026413425.1 Tringa solitaria | reverse complement strand
CCTTTTGTGTGTGCTGGATGAAAAGACACAGCTCAGACAGTTCTTAGAAATATTCTGCTCTGTTCAGGGCAAAGTGCCACAAAAGCCAAATCCCAAACAATCCCCTAAATTGTCCATCTGGAACAGGTGTTTGCAGTCATATAAACAAAATAAAATTGCTTTTTTCAGACCTTAGAGTCATCTCTCTACTAAAATGTCTGGCATCTACTCGAAAAGCAAGCAAACAAGCAAACAAAAACTTGAAAACCAATCAGAAAAAATGGGAGGGAGGAGACGGGTGCTGAGCCCTTCAAAGATGCAAAGAGGGGATAAAATCCTGATCAGATGGATGAGAAAATTAATGTTAAGAACAGTGTAATTTCTAATTTCCCCCTAACTTTTCACCTCATTGAAAAATTTACAATTGGTAAACTTGAATGTTAAGTCATCCCACATACAAAATCTTGGCCTTTTTAAGCCACAGAAGTGGGATATCCCCATTTTGGACAGCTAAAAATTTGTTGTGCGGGCAAAGGAAGTTAGAATAAAAGGAGTGACATAAGAAGAAATCCTCTTTCTCCACTTTTACCTAGCCTGGTATCCTATATTATTTAGAGAGACACAGCTCTTATTGCCTTCAATGGATCAAGCTGCCAAACTCCTTCTTTCTAAGTTCTTTAAGTGAAGTTAAAGACTGTTTTCTTTACAATTTCTTTTGCCAATTGTTGGAATACTACACTCTACTTGATGGCCTAAAACACGAAATCCTAGCAGGAGAAGAAATAATATTATGTTCTATATACGGCAGGTTATAAGACCCTATAACAAAGGAATGACAGATCTGGATCCCCAGAGGTCTGAAATTTTATTACTTGCCCATGGTTACAGGTCAGGGATTAAGTCTAGGTTTCCAAAGGATTCCTGAAGGGAGAACTGGAAGTGGGTAAGGAAAACGAAAGGGGTGAGAGACAAATAATGGTGTTATAGGGTGAAGACAAAGAAAAGACAGTTTCCTGAAGGAATGTGGGCACAGTCACAACCTGCAGATAAAGAAATACTGGAGCTGGTAGACTCAGCATTCAGTAGATCTTAATGCCTCATTTATGTTTTGGAGAATACAGTTCTCATGCTTTCTGTTTTACAGTTTATACCTTCAGACATGGAAGGATTTAAGTAGGGTTGTTTTCTTTAAGCTTCAAAGAAGGATTCACCAAATTGAAAAGACTGAGGACCAGTAGTCTAGGAACATGTCTAGAGATAGCACTGCTTTTACAGGCTCACCTCAGCTGGCTCTACACTAGTTCATCCTGGCTGGGGTAATGCAGTTGTGATAACAGTTGATTGTAGGCCGGATCATGGTGAAGTATTTACCCAGATGTCAGTCAGGCTTTGCAGCCTGCGTTGAGCTCAGTGCTGCCTGACTGCATCGGTAGTAGTACTTAGCTAGTTTAGAGTTATTATGGTTTGATACATCTAGATGAGATTGTGATGTATATGTAACCACAGTAACTAAACTCTTCAAATGTCTTTAACCACTAGGATGCATTACTGCATTACTCTTTTTAAGCTTTTATATGTTTTTCTGTAATCCTGCACTTTGAAAGTAGTTCTACTTTGGCATCGTTTAAGGCAGTGTCCAGCTGAATTGAAAATATTTACTTCCACCAATTCATACCACAGTTAATACAGGGACCTCTTTCCCCTTTTATACCATCTTGACAACTGTATGAATGAGACCAATCTTTTCATTGTGGTCTACTCCCATATCATACTAAAACGTTATTCAGATTTTCACGATTTTCCCTGTTATCTGCATTAAATTATACATTAAAATTTCTTCAACACAGTCCCTTAGCAATATTTCCAGTATCTTTCTCTCAACTGAAATGAGACTTAGAGGACTTGTCCCCTGGATCTTCCCTTGGTTCTTTCTTGAATCTAGGAATAGCTTTAGTACCCCTTAAGACCTTGGGTACAACTACACTCCTTAGTGGCCTGTCAAAAACCTTTTCTGAAGGCTTTCCTATTTCCTTTGCTACTTCCTTCAGGATTCTGGGATACAATTCATCTGAGCCTGGTGCTTTGTCAAATGTAACAGTCCTAATTGCCTTATTATCTTCTCCAGTGCAATAGTAAAGCCTTTTAACATTTTACTTTCCCCTCCAGGAGAATATCTCTCAGTCCCGGAGGTGCTACCTTCTTTTTTTTTTCCCTTTTTTTTTATTTTTTCCCCCACCCCAATGAATAATGAGGTGAGGAATTCATTTAGGCCTGCAGCAGAACCAACCTCATCTGTCACTAACTTTTCCCTTATGTTCTTCAATGCCTCTACTGTCTCACTGTCTCTTGAATTCTGAATATATATTTAGAATCACAGAATCATAGATGTAAGGAATGGAAAATAGCTATTAGGTCATCCAGTTCATTGCCCTGCAACTGGAGGATTGTTCTATGCAGTGTTTCTTTCTTCTTTGTTCAGTCACTTTTTTAACATCCCAAATGTTTCCTTTGGAGTCACTTTAATGTCTCTGAAAAGCAGGAAGTTTTCCCTGATGGTTAGCTCAGTTTTCTCTTTCTTAATGCTAAGAATCCTGACTAAATGAAATAGTCTTGTATCGCTTTCATTTTTTTTATTTTGTTCATCTTTTGTTTCATCTTTTTCAGCTTTTCAGATAGATATAGATGACCCTCCTCTTTTGGGCAGACATTTTGACCTTTTCTTCACGATAACTTTCTGGAGCTTGAATTTCTCATAGACCCATAATGATATAAAAATGATAATGATTTACAAGATCTTAGAATAGATGGAAGTTGTCTCTGGAGGGGTATGCCATTTCCAGCCTGTGTGAAGGCACCACGAGTGCATTTGGAACACCCTGCACTGTTGGTGTTCTCTGCTTCCTACGGTCTGCATGAGCTGCAGTGAACACGATCTGCTACAGCAGCCCTGAGACAGGAAAAGTGCTTTACATCCCATTCCACTCCTTCTTCCAAAGTCTCAAACTCAAATCTTACATGCGTGCTTATTAACACGGGGTTTATATTTATCTGTTCCAATATCATGGCTCCTGGTGTCCAGGCAATGGGCAAGAGCAGTGTAATATGGAGCTCACCCATGACCCAGAAGGAAATTGCTTGTTTTCTGCAGAAGGGCTGAACACAAACTGTCCATCCTAGATAATCGCAGCTGGACTTGTGCCTGTGTTATGGCACCTTCTTTAAGAATGGGGTGACTGGCTCTTATTTCCCAGTACGTAAGGCTGCCAGGCCTTCTGCATAGAGACCACCAAGTGTAACACCTGACAAAACCAGTCATAGTTCATTACCTACATACCAGTTCTTCACTGGATCCACAGAGAACCACTGCTAAATAATGGCCTGCCTGAAACACCCTCCTGAACTTATATACTGCAACCGGTCCAGAAATCTATTGTAAGAACTGGACTGTACCCCCAAATTGCTTTGGCCTGTCTTTTTCTAGCTCAGACTCAACTATTAAAAAGTGAGTATAATATTCTAGATTCCCAGTTATTAGAGCCATATTGGCAGCTTACTGTAGACCGTGAGCTTCTTAGTAGTTGTAGGTTGTTTATCTTTACTTTCTTTGCTACTTCATATCATTTATTACTCCACTGAATCTTATTCCTTTTTACATTTCATAACTTTTTCAGGCTTTTCCCCATTTATCTTTTGTTCTTTGATATTTTCAGGTGTTCAGCATGGTTCAGCAAGGTTTTAATTTTCCTCATCAAGCTGTGAACCTCTTCCTTTTTCTTTCTAGACAGCTTAATATGGTTTGACATTTCCCCACATTTCCAACAGGCTGTAGCTGCTTCTACATGTAGCCGCTGTGATTGGAAATGACTGCATATGATTATTGTTAGACATAATATTGTGATTATACTGCTGCTGGGCATTGCTTTGAAAGAATGGGAAGCCAAAAGAAAACATATTCTGCTCACAAATATTTTATTCCTAAAAACAGGGCCAAATCATGAGCCAAGTAAGCTTACCACGAAAATATAGTCCCGTGCAACAGCAAAAAAATACCAAGCTGTTAAAAACGAGGCAGCCAGCATTATAAATACCTTTAAAAACATTACAGAGTCAACCTAGTATACTTTTAAAGCAGGAAGCTATGAAAAGCACATATTCTACATTCTACCTTGTATCTTTTCCACTATTCCCATCCCAGTGCTTTAATTATCATCTTCAGGACATGTCCCAACCCACACTTTATCTAAGGAAACGCGTTATATGCAAACTTATACTATTTGCATTGCCTTTTACATGAAAACAAGGAGTGTTACCTGCATCATGCATTCTGATTTGCACCCACTGTTCTTTCTTCATGTGATAGGGGAGAAACTTGAATAAGGTATTAACCAGCACTAAACATGCTTGTAATTTCCAAAATTATTTGCATATTTCCTGTAGTCAGACCTAGTAGAAAATATATTTTTCTGAAAACACTGTGGAAAAGTATCGCATTGTTATGACAAAAAGTTTTGCAACTTAACTACATACTTAGTGAAGAAATAGCTATTTAAAAAAAAACAACCTGAAGCCTCTGAGTCTCAGTTAGCATTCCCTGGTTCATGTCAAGAACACTTAGTAACATATTGTTTCTTGCTCACCCTTTCCATGTTATTAGTGTATTTTTACACCTCTGAAATGTGTCTCCACCAGCATGTGATAATGCTTCTGGGTAAAAAGCATTTCTTATTAAATCAAGGGTCTTTCAGGCCGGGATGGGTTTAAGTACAACTGATTTATGTTAGAGCAGAGGTATGTACTGGGCGGTCAGACTCCTTAACTGCATGAAAGCTGAGCTGAGCTGGTGTAGGCTTTTATACCACCTGGGCAGTGTCTGAGTGGAGATGGTGCTGTGAAGTCAGGGATTACAGTTACTTTGTGCCAATCGAATAGCACAAAGTTCACCTACTTCTGACCAGAACTGGAGATAATTTGCAAAACCTACAAGAGCCGGGTCCCTCCTAGCATCTGCGAGTTTAATTTATGCTTGTGGGATATGCAAGAGAATTGATAAGAACACACAGGTATGGATGCTTGGTGCTGAGATCATGAGGAAGAGGCATTATCCGTCGAAGCCATCAGCAGGGATTTGAGGATGGAGAGAGGGTGCGTGGTGTATGACGAGGGCAAGAGTGAAAAATGCCATTTGGTTTGTCAGGAGGTCAAGCAGGAGGAGTTAGCAAAAGGCGCTTCCCAGCTATAAGAAGTCTTTTGTTTAACAGAGGCCCACATTTCATCAGAAAAGACACTTCGTGAGGAAAGGTGATGAGATGAACCCAAGCAACTCCTTTAGAAATTTAATATCAGTTTTATTTGGTAGTTTCTATTAAGAATGGAGACAAGCACACACAGCTGCAGAGCAAAAAAAGATTTGAAGCTAGACATGCTTACTCTGTGCTGTGCCAGACTATTTGCCAAAGAAGCTGCCAGTGCTGTGAGTAAATACATCCACTTTGCACATACTAGTCAATTTATGATTAAACCCGTTTAGCATCCTCTAACAGGGACTCAGTGCACCTGCACAACATTTGGTTTTATCAAAACAGTTTGCCCATTTAAGATAAAGAAGGTGGGGAAACTCTGAATCCTTGTGTTCAGACCCATTGCTTTTTATTATGGATATGCTGTCAATTAGTCTTGCCCTCATCAGCATCAAAATTAACTGTGTAGTGCTAAAATGATGGACTTGAAAAAATAATTAGCATTTACCTGCTATTTTAGAGTAAATGAAGACAAAGACAAAAAAAATCATCATCAGATATCTTTCAGTATAACTTGGCAAAGATTTAGCCACATTTGTTTTCATAAAGCACTTCCTTTAGCAAAAAAAACCCCAACAGCCCACAACAAAAAACAAATGGAAGAAAGGTAATCTGAATATAGCTATTTAGCTCCAGATTCCAGTCAGAGAATTGAAAGCAATTCAAATTTAATCTCAGAGCACACTTATACCAAGTTCAAATCCTTTCCTCCCCTCTACGTTTAGCAATGTCTGTTCTAAATTTCTTTAAAATCTGTATTCTCTCACTGCAAACTCTTGCCACAATGCCAGCTGTTTAGCAAATAAACTCAAAAATAAAAATGTTGTCATTGTGAAATAAGATATATTTAATTAAATAAAATAGAGAAGGGAAGTGCTATTACAAGAACATAAAACTGTAAGGCACAAGATAAAACTAAATTACTACAGGGCTGCTCAATTCAATCTAATCCTTGAAGATAAAGATGGAGCCAGAAAATTGCATGTATTGTGAAATCAACATAAGCCCTAAGCAAATATTAACTAGGGATATATAAACTGATTTATTATAAATACAAGTGTGAATGCTAGGATTAGTTAAGGAAATGCAAACCGAGACACAATAAGGTGTAAAGTACTCCACTACTTCTCTAAAATACTGGCAAATAGATACAAAAAAGTATGTAGTGCCCTAGACACAGTTTCAGGTTATCTGATTTGACACATTATGGATGGGAAAATATGGAATAGAGGGAAAAATTCTAATAAATTTATTAGAACTTAATTCATAGTGTTTCCTTATGTATTAAATAATGAAATCTGATTTAAAAAATTCTCTTTTTTAAAAATTATTTGCTGTTTATTATAACTCTACTCAGAAATTATTAGGAGTGTTTAATACACATTGAAGACAGTGTACAAGATGCTTCCTAGTATCAAAGAACTCAGATTTTTATATGATACAACAGAAGACTATCTAAAGCAGCTCTACTTCTTCCACGTCTTTCCTGAGAAGTCTGAAGAGTATATACGAACAGGAGAGAGATAAGGGTCATTTTTGTCCATAATAATAATAGTTATAATGCAAATATTTATATGTGCTTACTTTAAGCTTATTTTTATATGTATTTTACGTGTGTTTACTTTGAGCTTAATTTTTAATTTTTGAGGGGTAAAGATGCAAAATCCCTAAGGCCTTACCCATCTCAGTCACCAAATGCTGTCAGTGGACTTTGTGTTGCAAGCATCATACTGACCTGCAAGGCAGATTCATGCCTTTCAGACTGACCTTACTGTATCTACAGTAAGTGAGGTTTTTATGTAGTTTTCAGTGGATCTTTTCTGGTTCTATTAACTTTTCTAAGCTTACTGATTTTTTATTTGTTTATTTTTATGAGACTCTCTTTTTGTGGAAGGATAAATGTGATAAATTGGGAGCCCTAATAGTGTATCTTGGTATTTTATTTCATATTACAGAGGAATACTCTAAACTATTTCGAAAGACCACTGCTTGCTTTGTGAAGTCAGGCATCCAGAAATAATTGCTACAGGCCATGCACTGGGCAATGACCAGAGATAAAACAGGTAGGGGGATGGAGTAGAAGACCTTTAGAGGTCCCTTCCAACCCAACCCATTCTGTGATTCTATGATGGGTTTGATTTGGGCACCATCCATTCTCTGCCTCAAGCGAGGCAAAGGTTGCATAGTGGAATAGCTGTCCATGTACCCTTGCACAGGTGGGAATGAAGCAAGCATCACCTGGGACACATCTGTTTTGCAGCAGGACTGGACCCTGTAGGTCTACCTTGGAGACTTTCTCTGCTTTCTAAATGAAACAATATCAAAACCAGTCTTTCATCATTTGTCCTCCCAAGCTCTTTCACTCCTTGTTTAATTCCACTCTGCTGGGACCCTCAGCTGTATACAGTACTGATCCATTAGCTTCTGTACAGGCTCTGAACTGTACCTTTGGCAGTGGGATACTCTGTGCTCACGTGCACATCTGAGAGCTGAGACAGACTGGAGTCCTCAGCTTTCTTTGGTTAAGGGTATCAAAAACCTCATGCAGCCTAGATGGGGAGAGAACAGGGTTTTTCAACATATATTTTAGCAGGAGGAGGTATTATGGGGCAGCTGCATCTCTGTGGATGTGAAGGAAAATTGTGACTTGCTAGCCCAAGGGGCCCAAACACAAACAGTGCAGACATGTGCTACTTGTATTACCAGACTGGCGAAACATGGGACACTTCCAGTTGGTACAGTAGTGACTAGTGTCATTTTCTGATAGGTCCCATTCCAACTGAACGTCCTTTCCTAACTGGTTCTATTAAGTTCTAAGCTTACTGACTACATCTCAGTCTTAAGTGAACATATCAGACTAAATTCCTTTAACTCAAGCAGTCCAAGTTACCATGTCCTTGCTCCTTGCCAGTTGGTCTTGGATCCATGGGTTCCTGCTTTACTTAAAGACACTTCTCTTTTGATGAGGTTAGTAGTGTTTCTTGGCACTCCTATGCATCCCAATCCATAAGTAAGAAACCCCACTCTTGCTTTCCCACCTCTCCATCTACATGTGTTTCATAGGAAGGAAATATGAGGCTAGAGGGAAACTGTAGCACATTCAAGCCAGATACCTGACAGGGACAACCGAGATCGTGACCACCAGGTGCACAGCAGCAAGTTACATGCACCAGGTTAGTGTACCTGTCTGGCTGCTCCTGAAGTTTGCTTAGGAAGTCTTATTCCTCTTTCTGTTTTGCAGTTATTCTTATTCCCCTTGTGCAGTTTTCAACATTGCTTCCTAGGCAAGGACTCTTTCCTTAGGAGTCTTAGTCTTCAACGTCCCTGCTTCTCACACCAGCTCCTAATCCAAAGGGTTCTAATTCCTCTAACCAAGTTGTTCCCAAGCCTGCTTTTCCCTCTCCAAATTCTGGCCTGTCTCTTTTCCCCACTGACATTCAACGTTGGTCTCCTTGAGCAATCACTCTTGGCCAGTAGATGTTTTCACTCCTCATTTCAGCTTCCTTGCACAGCTGGCTAGTCCATCCTGTCCCCAGATCCCAGTCATCTCATTCTCTCCCTCTCCTCCCTGTTTTGAACACAGATCCCCGAGCACTCACAGAGCACTTTCTTGGGTGCCAGCTGACGAAGGACTAAGGCACTCATATTTTTCTGTTCTTGGTTCCAGTTTTCAATCCTATTCAGCTTTATGCAGACATCAGAGGGAAAGCCCTCATGATTTCCTGAATATTTGTGCATTAGACGTTTCATAATGTCAACATGTCTAGGGTGCGGAAAAGGCAGAAGTGGTCACCAAAGAGGCAATACAGTCTGTTGCTGTTATAATTGCATAAGTCTTTTGTGAGGATATGAAAACTGCTATTTATTTTAAAAATTTATCTTTTTAGTTTTGACATCTAATGGGCAAATGTAGGCATGTTTTTCACAGAACTAGCAAGAAGCACATCAGATAAGAGAGATAGACCTGAGCTGTTTCAATTTTTTTCTCCACCCAAAAGAATGATTAGCATTTCAAAAAAAGGCTTATCACTAGTGTTTGTATGTGGAGAAAAAGTGTATGTAGTTATCTTAGTCTTGTTCTCACTATTACTTTAAATTTCATTGAAAACATATATGCACCTAGAGTAGCACAGATGATGTCAACATGAAAGCTGGTGTTTAAAGAGTTACACCACAGTAAAACCTGAGAATTTTAATGTGAAATTTTACTTTTTAATGTGGGTGTGGATTTTATGTATTCTTATTTTTCTGAATTTATTTATGACTTGGGTGAATTCCACTTTCCACTCACAACATGTTGGCATTCTTTGCTTAGCATGTCTTGAATATCATCCATGAGGTTATTCTGAAAGTTCTCACTGCAGCACAAAACCACATGAAGCTGTTCAACCTTTCCTCTAGAGACTCGGATTCACTCTGTTTTAACCTACGTACAACTTGCTGTTCCAGGGGAAAAAAGAAGGAAAAATATTTAAAAAGGAAAAAAAACAAAAAAGAAGGAATGCTGGATGGAAAATGAGAACACTAAATGAACGGATTCTGATCTCGTCTGACATTTTCATTTCTTTGACTGCTGCTCCATGAGACTGATGTCTCCATGCAGTAAACTCTTAATGGTTTTTTGGGTCCGCAAGTTCACTCACCAAAACATCTTTCTTTTCCTTCCCTCTTTCTCTCTTTCCATCTATCTGTCTGCAGATAACTTATGCATTCAAGATTTTTTACAAGGCCCCTAAATCTTTTCCCAGGCAGTTCACAGCATGATTTTTTCATTCCGCTTTGCTCTT
>JAOXJM010000023.1:110576144-110591048 GCA_026413425.1 Tringa solitaria | reverse complement strand
TCCGCTTTGCTCTTGAAGATAACCCTTTCCCATTACTATGCTTGTTATGGTGAAGCTAAGGAAAAATAATCTACTAACAAAAGTTAGAACTAACAGGTCATTTTTAATTCAATTTTTAAACAAAACAAAGAAACAAAAAAACAAGTGAAGAACAAACACCTAGGAAGCTTCACAATCAGAGGACAAAATGAATGCTTCTATTGTTTCATTCATCTAGGAGGTTATTATATCTGCAGCTTTGATGTTACATGAAGATTACCTGGGTTGTTTTGTCCCAATTACTGAGAGCAAAGTTGAAGGACTTCCATGATGCATTAAGTCTAGCAACTTTGATGTTATGCTGAACATCCCTGACTCAAATCTGAGTTGACAGAATTGGCTTAGAATAGCTGGATACACATCAAAATACTCAGAATATAACCAGTGCAACATCAAAGTATATATTTTGATGTTATTTTCAAGACCAAATAACACAACAATTAGAAATGCTGATCCACTAGTTACTTCTGGATTTTGTGATAAATTGCAGAAGCCATCTCTTTGCTTCAGTCTCAGTTATTAAACTAGATTGTTACCACCATCATCCCTTTCAAAATACTACCAGGTAATAGGAATACTGTGAAGGGAGGGTACAGGAAAGGACTTAAGTGTTGTGATACAGAATACTAAGATGTCTAAAACTTAGATTTCCACTTGTGGGAATGGAAATTATAATGCTCAATTGAGTTCATGGAGTGAACAGAGAAGCGAGGCGTCTAATTTGCATTCACAGCAACTGGCACAGAGCAGGGTGGAATTTAAATTTTAAATTTCTTCCTCCGTTTACTAGGGTATGAAACCTGGATCCAGAACCCAGAAAGTTTTCCAACACCTGTGTGCTTGCATGACATCAAGACTCTTGTGCCTGGTAGTGCCTTTTTTCTTTTAAAATGGTGACAGTGGTGTTTCTGCTTCTCATCCTTTGCATGGTAAGCAGTGTATGCATTCAGAAAGTGACAGACTTTCACTGTAGGCTCTCCTTGGTCTCATGGTGAATTTTGTAAGGTTGCATGTTGTTTCTGTTAAATTATCGTATGCTGTGGCGTATTCAATACCTTCTGATTTGCCTTCTGATTGCAATTAACTTTAGAATCAAAAACTATGACTGAGTAAAAAAGAAATCACTCCTTGCGTTTCTTGCTTTGAGAAACCTGTTATGCCAGAACAAATGTTGCAGCTTTCATATACACATTCTGCTTGATTGCAGCCTTCTGTTCAAATTTTTTTTTCCTTTTTAACTTTAGATATTTATTGTGAATTGATTCAGTCCATCTTGCACCAAGTAATCTAAATCTTGAAAAATCTTTAGAAAAAACAAACTTGGACTGGCCAGAGCGTGGTAAATATTTTCTGAAGTACGGTTTTGAAAAGAACAGCAAAATCAAGTTCTTTAGCTAAGTTTCCCCATTCTGATAAAAAGCTGGAAAATGGTAGAATTAATGAAAAAAATTTGTGAAAATGTAATCGTAGAATCATGGAATCATCTCAGAAAGGACCTTTAAGATCATAGAGTACAACCATCCACCTCACACTGCCAAAACCACTGCTAAACCATGTCTCCAAACACCATGTCTACGTGTCTTTTAAATACCTCTAGGTATGGTGAGTCTATCACTTCCCTGGGTGGGAAGTGTTCCAATGTTTGATAATCCTTTCAGTGAAGAAATTTTTCCTAATATCCAATCTAAACCTTCCCTGGCACAACTTGAAGCCATTTTCTCTTATCCTATAATTTGTTACCTGGGAGAAGAGACTGATTCCCACCTCACTACAACCTCCTTTCAATTAGTTGTAGAAAGCGATAAGGTCTTCTCTCAGCCTCCTTTTCTCCAGGCTGAACAATCCCAGCTCCCTCAGCCGCTCCTCATAAGGCTTGTGCACCAGACTCCTCACCAGCTTCATTGCCCTTGTCTGGAGATGCTCCAGAATCTCAATGTCTTTGTCTTGTGCTCATAAAAATATTTGTGTTTTTCATCAAGAATAAATTCACTCTTTGGAACCTTGCTACATAATCTTTAAGGTATGTATGTACTTAAAAAAGGGTTGACTACAGCTGAGGAGGATTTGCATTGCATGGTGGACACATAATTTGTGATAGTAAATGAAAGAAAATCATGAGAACCCTAAAATGACATTATAATATGTCTTATGTAGCCATTTTCATTTTCTAAGCACTATTCAAATACTGTCTAATAACCAGCATTTCTGAGACTGGGTATTTAGAATTACAAAGACTGGCATATGGGATTAAAGCAGTTTAGTCCGGTATACTGTTTCTGATAGTGGAGTACGTCAGCTTCTTGAGAGAGAGGCAGAAGAAATCTTCTAATGCAAAATTATAGAAATTTTCTCTTTATAATTTTTTTTAATTGTACTTAGCCTGCTCAGTTAGAATTCAGCTTTTGCCCTAAAGCATTAAGATTTTGCAAATCTTGCAAATATATTTAAGAAATTCTTATAAATGCCTTCAACTGCTTCACTTTCAGAGCTCTACAAAGTGCAACTGAAGATTGTTTCTCTCTGCTTGTCTGGACTTTCTCTGTTCTGTTGTATCCAAAACTAGTGGCACAGATCTGATGAATTTGCTGCTCCAAAATCAATGCTTTTGCCACTGGCTCTTTTGGCATATTTCTTTAGAAAAGACTAATAATCAGATAGTAAAAAAATTAATTATGCCTACACTTATAATTTTGTGGCTTAGTGTTAATAACCTTGTTCTATCTTACTGCAGTGTTTTTCACACTTCTACACTCTACTTCATCTAAAATACAGCCTCTAAAATTAGAACTGTAGAGTAATTTACATCTTAAGGAAGTCATCTAACCCAACCTCCTGCTCAAAACAAGGTTCACTTCAAAGTTAGATCTAGTTTCTCAGGACTGCATCCAGTCGAGGTTTGAACATCTCCAAGGACAGAGATCCCACAGACCCTTGGGCACTTATGCCATTGACTGACCACTCTCTCTTAG
Source organism: Tringa solitaria (assembly GCA_026413425.1). Lineage (NCBI taxonomy): Eukaryota > Metazoa > Chordata > Aves > Charadriiformes > Scolopacidae > Tringa > Tringa solitaria. The sequence goes on along the minus strand of JAOXJM010000023.1, from coordinate 110,588,040 downwards.
GAAATAAAAATAATAAAAAAAAAAATCTCATATTCACTCTTTGGCCTAACTCTCTCTCTCTCTCATACACATGACAGCTCTTTGAGGAAAATTAATGTGGCCTAAATTCTATCTCTGTCCCCTTTCCTGGTATTTCCTATTGTCTGGCTGTAGACCTTCAGAGGCACACAGTCAATAGCAAACAGCAGGGGCCGGGCCCCTGGTTGAAATGTAGGCCACCTGAATCTAGGTTTTTGACTCCGTCATACACAGCTTCAACTTTCTACCTTTCCTCTAAATACCAAGCACTTTGTCTCCTGTCATACAAATCAGCCAGAGCCAGATTTTTCTATTCTAGCTGGATTTGTGTGCCTTCCTCCTTGCTGGGTGCCTTCCAGTAGTGCATTAATCAATACGACACAGAGCTGTCTCTGGCTTTTTTGTTGTTTTAGTCAGCTTCTCCTCAGAGGCTACCGCCTGGCCACCTTACAAGAAGCGCTGCTTTTCTCAGCCATTTTCAGTTGTAGGAAGGTTGGGAGAGAGGATGAAGTTGGTTAGGGAGAGATGAGACTTTTTTATTTAAGACATCTCTTTCTTTTGATCTTGTGCTGTCATTTTCCATGGGAATTTCTAGGTTTGCATTGTCTGCTAGAATGTCAGATCATTGTGATGGAAGCCAGATATTGAGATAGATAGATACACATATGCAGAAGTAAAGACATTTAATTGAGACCAGTAGAAAACTAATATTGTGGTAATATTTAAAAATGGTGAATGGGACAACCCAAGTAATTATAGGCCTGTCAGGCTGACATTGATCCTTGGTGAAATAAGAGAACATCTGATATACAGCTCAGTTAGTAAAGAGCTGAAGGATGGAATTAATGCCAATCAACACAAGTTTATGGAAAATAGATCCTGTCAAACTAACCTGATATCTTTTTTTCAGATTACGAGCTAGTTTTTAAAGTAATAGTATTGATGTACCATACTCTGCAAGCTATTTGGCTTGGTAGTGCCTTTTCATTAAGGAACTAAAAAGATAAAATGCATATGGCTTGCATTAAATGGATTGTAACATTTGCTTATTGATGGATGACGAGATCTAACTTCAGATGCACTGTTGTCCTATGGTAGAAAATTTCACAATACTTGTTTCTCAGCCACATGCAACTTAACATTTTTCCAGCATCTAGGAAGAAGTACAAGATTATCACTGATGAAGTTTATGGATGATCAAAGTAGAATTTACTAGTGAGGAGCATAGTTCACTTTTCCAGTGAGACTGTGATTGTTTGATGAGCTGAACACAAATCACATCTAAGACCAACTGTGAAGTCCTACAGCTAAGAAGAAAGAGTTTACAGTAATACTATTTTTGTATGTTTAATGGTGAAAGGCCTCAGCGAAACAAGGAGGAAGAAGTAAAATGATTTAGTACGCCAAAGAATGCCATTGAAAAATGCGGACTGTGTTCCTGGCTGAGTGTATGCTTTCACTTCTCCATCAATATCATCCAGTTTAATAAAAAAAATTTGCTTTTACTCTGAACCCTTCCTTGCAAAAAATGCTGGCCATACAAGGTTGAACATCACCTTGGAGCACACCATCTTTGAAAAGGCTGGAAGGTTATTCAGTGGTTAATCTGTGGTTTATCAGTTCATCACTGTCTGGTTAAGTGAGTTAATCTAATTCTCAAGTATTTAAGCAAAAGACTCCTGTGTTGCTATTCCAGCAGTTAATTGTTATTTCTTTTAAAAATATGTTGTAAATTTAGGAGAAATGAAATACAGGAACACTTTTTAGTTGAAAAACCTGACTAGGGCTGGGATAGCAATTTCTTAGCCAAGATTGGATGATTTTCTAAAACATATCCCTGAAAAACTAAAATGGATCTCACTCAGGGTAGTTCTGTACTTCTTTTCTTGCCACACACTTGCCTATAAACCCTTTTCAGCCTGCCTGAAATTCCAATATCTCAAATTGTGCTTTTCCGTCCTTTCGCAGTAATGTTACAGGTAATATTAGTAATAGGTTTCCTTCCTTCTTTTTTGACACACTCCCCCCAAATCTTTGATTTCCACCAAAATAATCCATGCATATTCTCCCATTTTCTCCCCAAAAGTACATGCTGTTTGCTAACCTCCATCAGAGTACCGTGGCTTCCCCTCATCTCTCCATCCTTACCATGATCCTAGCTGTAGTACCCGAAGCCCTTCACAGGCATCTTGTAACGCATCATGCCATCACTCTTGAAGCACAAACTAGTGTTTACACAGCATGGCAGTGAATTAAATCAGGATGTATTGTAACATCTTAACAAACACTATTGCACGTGTGCCACAATGAAGTAAACTTTGAAATAACCATTTAAAAAAAAATCTACATCTAAAAACCTGGACGAATCAATTGACTACAAGATATTTCTATTACTTTGGCATTTCATCAATGTTTCTCTTAGGACTTGTCTGCAGTTGCAAGTTAATTCAAACGAAGGTGCGCTATGAATTTAAAATGAAACAACTACTCCTGAGTAACTCCACGTACTCTTCTGCTGGAAAAACAGTGGTCTACTCTTACTTGGTAAATACATCTGGAAAGGTTCCACTTTCCCATCTGAAAAACTTTCAATAAGGCATTTCGAAGTAAATACTGACCTGTGGTATTTTGCAGCAGTAGAATAACTTCTGAATAATTTAATGAGTAAAAAACATTTTTCTTTCTTCAAAGTTCAAACCTAAGTAGGACTTACTCTGGGCTGATCCTTCCTCACTTCAGCATTGTCTGTCAGCCCCACTGAAGGTTTCTTCACAGCCACTGGCATTTTTTCAAGTTACTATCTCATACAGTAAAAAAGCAAGTGCTCCAAGAGTTACCTTTCAACGATACTATACTTTTTAGCTTCTCTAGAAGCAGTTGCTATTAAGATCCAGGAAGCTTCCACTTTTCCATTATGTTTTATGCCATCTAGCCATTCATTTTCTACTATAAGCATATTTCCCCTAGGAGAATTCCCTGGTCTACTGTTACAATGAGTTTTCATGTTTTTCAGAACCTTCCTTTGAGGAAACTTTCCACAGAATGGTGGATACTATTTTACTTCCACTAATTTGGTTTCTGAATTTCCTCTGACTTAATTTATTCTCATGCCCGTCATCTCCATCTCCTACCCTTCTTTGGGGCTAATTCACTTTTGAAGGTTATGGACTGGGATTACTTCACTTTTGCTGTATATGGACTAGTTTTGAACCTATCATTTTCTTTTGTTATAATTGTCCCATGGACCAATACTTCAACATGAAGTACAGAAAATCAGTGTGCATCAGATATCAAGCTTTCATAACTAATAGTAAAATTGTATAAATTGTGTTTAAGTATCATAATTGTGCCCAAAGGCCAAAGAGATAAAAAACAGATTGGTGTTGTGTAAATGGATAGATAATAATTGCTTATGCCCCAGAAGTCTTACAATAAAAAAAAAAAAAAGCCTTTTAACTTAATTGGAAATAATTAATATTTATCACTTTTAACATCAAAATCCCAGACTGGGATCTGTTTCCTCCACCCCAGTTACCATCCTACATTCCCATCTGGTTACTCAGTCCACCTGTGAAATAATAGGTAGAAATACTGCTTTAATCAGCCATTTTAGGGCACACTAAAGAATATTCCTGACTGGGAACAGTAAAGACTATCAGATTCAAATATCTATTACTGCTACAGAACAATGCAGTTACTGCAAATGTGTTTGAGATTATCCAAACTCAGTCAAGTGAAAGTAGCTATAGGTGATTTGCCCACTTAAGTGGAGAAGCGATCTTTGCCTTTCCTGTGTTTAAGGACCCTTTAGAATTGAATTAGCACGTATATTTTGGGTTGAATTAATTGTAATATTTTTAGTAAAATGATTTTTTTGGTCTCCATCTAGTATTGTAAGAGATAATATGATGGTAGAAACTTTTACCTAGTGAGCTGAACCTCACAGCTCTATAGTAGTCAACATCTAATGTTTTTAAGAGAATTGCCTCTTTTTTTGTGTGTTCTTCCAATGCATTTTCTGTCTAGAGAGAATACATACTAAAAGATGCCATACTGGCCAAACTGTCTATCCCTGAAACTACTAACAGTGAGAATAAGGTATAAGAAACAAGGTATATACTTTCCATAATATTGTGTGCTGTAAATCAGTAGTTTAGAGATGTCCTGAACAGAAGCTGTGTTGGGATCACGATGTTTAACAGCTGCTGATATACTGACTAGACATTATTTTCTTAGCTCTGGGCTCAATAACATCCTGTGATAGTGAGCTCTCCAGTTTTGCTGTCTGATGGTTCCATTATGTGCTTCCTTCTTATTGTCTTCTGAACAACAGTGTCTGATTGTTCCTTATTCACCCTCTCCACCTCACTTTTCATTTCATAGAGCTCTACAGTAGCTAGTTGAAGAGTTCTAAAGTTTTATTATCTTCTTGCATAAATACTCATTTATGCATTTGATCCTCTTTTTGAGATGGATGATCAAAACAGCATTCTGGACATAGCCCTGATACAATTGAGGACTAGCAGAGTTTCCCTGCTCTGGTGGGTTATGTGGTGCGGTTGCTTCATCTGCACTGAGCTCACACAGTCTGAACCATGTTGCCACTTGCCTCTTGCTAAGAAGACCAGCAGCAGCCTGCTAAGGACAGCTGGATCCACAACACTATGTGGGAGCTGGAATCAGGAAATAGGGTTAGTGACAGGGGAAAAACATCCTTGAGTCCTCTGAAGCTGAGGATCCTGGTCAGAATTTGAAAGCATCATGGATATATATAGAATATGTTCCATTGGTGACAATCCCCAGTACCCTGCTTGGCCTTTATTTTGGATGACTTTTGTACAATGAGTTAATTTTGTCATGGAGCCTTCCATAATTACCTACACAAAGCAACACGTGTGAGGGAGCTATTACTATACTGGAAAAAAAGAGAACATTAAGGGCCTACTCCTGTGTATGCAGGTGATTTTTTTCTCTCTTTACACTAATAATGAATTTTAGCAGAAGTTTTCATCCAGTGACCCAGTGTGATGGACTTCCTCCACAACTCTTTATTTTCAGCTCCAGATTGACTATCCTGGATACTTTTGTAGTATCTGTGAATTTTCACATATCACAATTCTTTTGCATTTACTAAACATTTATGAAGGTTTATGAGCAAGTTGTATCACACCAGCATCCGGCAGGAACACAGGGGCAGCTGGGGAAAATGACAAGGATCAGAGATGAAGTGGGTTTGGAGGAAGGAACTGGATATCATAGTCAGGACAAAGTAAGGACAGGAGATCAGAGATGACTCCAGCAGAGTGGAAAACAAGAAGCTTGGCTGAGTCAGGCAGCATCTGTTCTACAAGGCATCATCCAAGATGACAGTTTGCTCAGGCCAGAGCAAGGTTTGTTAGGAGTTAAATGAGGGCTACTGTAATATAAGGCAAAAACTAAGGGAGAGTACTTATCTGGTGGTGTTACAGTTACTGCCACGTTCCCTGCCTTCTGGGATTGTCCTGATAGAACAGGTCACAGGCCTACATTTCACTAATGAGGTTAATCAAGACACTGGGAAATGGGTACAGACACTGCCTACAGGGTAATGTTATACACATAGGATCTAGTACCAAGCCTCTGCAGTGATACTTGCAAAACTCCTCTGGCAAATGATACATCATGGACCATTTATTTCTATCTCTTGTTATAAATCCATGGAGGAATTTAGATTCTTTAGGAAATTTTAGTGAGGGAGAAGTTGCTTTTCTATTTCTACAACAATAGATTACAGTCCCTTAATGTGCTATTTGATTTTTTCCGTTCTTGCTGACATATTGTTCAATTATTTTAATAATGATAAAATTATCCAGCCATTAAAGAAATAAGAAAACAAATAATCAATGCTGAACCATGTTGGTTGGATCTGTTCCTTTTCAACAACAAATTGCTTAAAATGAAGCACATACCTATCTTTTTTGTCTCCATTTTGATCATTTTGGCTTGATGTAGAAATTCCTTACTTTTCTGCTGTAGGGAAATATGAAGAAATGCAGTATTTGAGGTACTCCCTGTGTTCTGAGTTTTCAGTGAAGGCTAATATAACTGTTATTTGTTAGATTACAAGTTTTGTTTTCATTCCACCATGTCAATGACTGACATTCTTCTCTGTAGTAATCTAAGTCTTTCAGTTACGTGGTTTTTAGAGGAAGAAAACACTAGAAATCCCATGGATACTGGTGTGTGGTGGAAATTCTGTATCACTGCTGAAGATTTTAACTTTTATATGCTCCTGTGGAGCAGCCGAAGTTCCTAGGGGATCAATAACTTTGAACTAAAGAAAATAATTGTGAGATATATTTGTCCTTTTGCTGGTATAGGAATGTTTGTAGAAAAATATTTCAACCTGTGGGTTGGAACACTTCACTAATTGTCAAGCAAGGACCACTAAAAATGGTGTTGGGTCCTGAGAAAATCTATCCTAGATATAAATGCAAGATGCAAAACCCTTGCCATATAAACCCCATAGAGGAGGACAGCAGAAATGGTCTGGTAGGGGATTTTTAGGTGCCATCACTGTGCAGAGGTGGAAGGAGGGACGGACACACGTATTACCCTGTGTTCACAGGGACTGGTGGAGGCAGGACCAGCTGTTGCCACCACAGGTGTGTGATTCTGCCCTCCAGGCAGAGTCACCATACTGGACTCTGCCCCTTGTGTCTGCTGGGTTTGCACCATGCTGAGGAAGTAAAGCAATTTGGGAGATAAAGTGACATTGATGAAGTGTCTCTTACCCTTCCTAAGGAACAGGCTCAATGGTCCAGTCCTTAGCTGACAACCACATGTGTTCCTGTGTCACTGCAGACTATGTCGGTTTAGCTGGATGCAATCTAGTTCTTGAAACACAGGTTACATCTACACTACTAAGTAAAACAGACTAAAGACCACCAACTGGTACAACACAGTTTGCACACACACAGATAAATTCTTTTACCCCCTAAAACAGGGATGCTGTAGCCAAGCTTCATTTTAGTGTAGTTCACTGGGCGACAGTAGTCCTTGAGCTTTGCCTTTGTTTGACCAGAGTTAAGCCATACCAGGTACTGTGCTGGCAATGAGATAATATGAACTCCTCTGTAATTCTTGGGCAGTGCCCAGGGTCTGCTGGTGGACTGCCACGGACACAGCTCCAGGTGCTGAATACAGCCTGTATACCTGCATGGGTCAGGTATACAGATGCAGAGACATCCTCTGGATGCAGTACAAGCACTCCACTGTGGCACATGGCCCCGCTTCTGAGCCTGGGCACAGCTCTGAGCCCACATACCTGCGTGGGTTCCATTTCTGGAGGTACCTGATTGGGAGGTGGGCTGGAAATCTGCCTGCTGCCTTACCTGAGAAGGTCTGACAGGCTTTTAGGGGTCTGTGGCAGCAAATAGTTCAGTGAGGCACCCACAGAGCAAAACTGATTTTGAATTATGCATTTCCCCACCCATTTTCAATGACAGGCAAATCCATGATAAGCAGAGTTTTTCGGGAGACAAGTTAGAAACAGAGAAAAGGACTACATTTGTCAAACTGGTGATTTTCCACCAGCTCCTCGCTCGGCTCCAATTCTCGGCTATATCCCAGCTGTCCTGAGGATTAATTAGTTAATATTTATGGAGCACTGTGAAGATGAAGACTGCTAGAATAGTGCTAAATGTTTTATTTACATGGTTTATAAACAGCAGCCCAGCAGTCCCACATGGGGTTCAGCCCATCCCTGTGTTCACAGAATTCCACTGCAGGTTGAATCAGGATGGCTTTTATCATGATGTAATGTATTTTTATTGAGGTACTAGAACAAATGTATCCTTTAAATTATGTGATTAGTTTCAGTACAGCTCACTCTCCAGAATAGCTATCATAAAGCGTGAGACTTTGAAAGCATTGCCAAATTTAAATTTAGACTTCAGTCTATGATTTCATGTCAAAAATTTATGCACAGCCTCATTTGTCAGGCAGCATTATTGATTTTATAATGTGTAATGTTTTTCTTATTGAAAAAGTGTTCCCAGGCCTGAGCTTATTAACACAGTGTTGATTACTCTTTGGGGGCAAGGAAACGTTTTTTCCATTTATTAAAGATGATAAGAAATGGGAAATCATGGTTTTTATATACACATTATGTGAATGAAAATTATGGTTACTGATTAAATAATATGAGGCTTGAAAATTAAAGTATAACACAATGCTTTCCCTTTATAAAGTTGCATAAGTTGCCAGAAAGTCTGCCTGTATTTTACACACCTATTAGTGTTACCTTTCCCTCTTTTTTACTGCAGTTTACATAAAAGCACATATTGCGTATGTCTTTTGAACAATTCCTGCACCAACTAAAGTGATAACTCTGCTTGAAGCATCATCACCGTGCCCATAGTGAGCAGATTCATACATGCCAGAGGATTATAGTTTTTGTAAGGAATAAACAGCAAGAGAGCAGAAAACTGCTAAGAAATCTAAAATTGAAGGTTAGAGTTTTGTTTGAGGCAAAGGGATGTTGTGTTGGATTTGCTTGGTTTCTTTTTTTTTATTGGTTTTTTTTTGTGTGTGTTTTTGGTTTTTTTGGTTTTTTTCCTCAGACAGGCATGGGATTTAGATACCCAGCTTTCTTTTCTGGATTTTTTTTTTTTTTGGCTTAGGGTGATGATGGCCTGTGAAAATCTCAAGTAAATCTCTTAGTAACTGAATGAAGAAACATGCAGCCTTCTCTCTTTAACAGCACATCTTGTAGGGTTATAATGATATAAACTGCATAATGCTGCAATAGTGTAAGATGGCAATATTAAATCAATGAGGTACAGATCAAGCTTCTGGCCTTATTGGAGTCAATGTCTAAACATCTGTAACTTCAGTATGACCAAAATATGTTATTTTTCTATGATGCTGCTCAGCAGATACTCAGTCCTACGTACCCTGAGGTGTGCTCAGTTCTCAGTTCCTCAAATACTCAGATGAAGACCCTGATAGAAGAGATGCTCAGTTCATGTTTTTCTATAAAAGCTGTCTTATTTGCACATTCTGGTTTTCACTAGGGAAAATGCTGGCAGCAGCTCCTCTTATGTAGTGTAAACACATAAATAAGCTTTGCAGCAATTAATATTGGTCAAGTTTCAAGACTATCCCCACATCTCCACTCTTTTGGAATCCATTATCAACTTTTTCATTATTAACACACCACTTAATTTAGCTTTATAGACTGCCTATAAACTCCTTCTATTATGCCATGTTTATATCCCAAGTCCTTTTCCTCCTCCCAGAGGAGTCTGTGGAAATACGTGTTACTTTCAAAACATGTACCACCGGGCTATTATGTTGCAGGGTTGATAGTGGCTGAATAGGCAACTTCTTAGAAGTAATTCTCCATGTCCTCTCCTCCTTGATAGCTCAGAGTCTAGGTCTCCTCTGGAGAATTAGTGGCAGATGGTGGTAAAGCTGAAATTAGCTGAAATCTTGCACTCTTCCAATGATTATCTTCCTCTTCGGAATGCAAAACAAGGGTAGATATCTCCCTTGAAGGAAGCTGATATGGGTCTTGGGCGGGCACAGCAGGGAATTCATTGCAGTATCTTCTTGTGAGTTTTCAGGCTCCTCTCCTGCTTAAGTCCACTTGGATTTTTAATTATCTTTCAGATCCTCTTTTCATTTTGCTCACTCAGAAATACAGAATAAAGCCTACCCCCTGTTTGCCATCCAATTCACTCACAGTCTTCTGTCGCAATTATTGTACTATAATCCTCTCTCTCTGTTTTAATCCTTTTCCATAGTCAGTTTATTTCAGAATTAGGATTCTTATCCTTTGATCTATTAATTTACAGTTTAACCTTATGCTCTCTTTCTGCTTTTTATTTGGGGCATTACTGAGGATTGCTTAAGTTGGGAGGAGAAAGCAGAGCAAGGCCTTCGTATTACACATTAAGGATTTCTAAAAGCAAGGCATTAGGGGAGTCCTCCTAAGGGATGGCTACTGGGAGAAAAATGCAATTTGGATTTGGATTTGAAAGCTAAGCAGAGTAGGGAAGCTAAAAATGAAAGAGCTGGGCAACATTACTCTGATGTTCATTCATTGAATGAAACATGGTTAAATTTACTGAACAACTTCAAATAAAGTACAGCTGATAAATTTTGAAAAGTAAAAAAAGTAAAATTCCCCTTCTTCAACACACACACCACACCCTGTAAGCTGTTTAGATTTTTTTTCCAAAGTGAATATTCTGGCTTTGCTTTTAAATGCTTAAGAATGAAAAAAGTTTTATTTTTTTCATCTTTTTTTTCTTTTTTTTTTCCCCACTTTTTTTTTTTCTCCCAAAAGCCAAGAAACACTTGGGAATGAAGTGAAACTTTAAATTGAACAAAACTTTTCCTTTCAAGTTGAAAAATCTATTCTTTGCAGGAGGCTGTTTGTGTATCAGAAGTAGCAAGCTTAATGCCAATATTGTTTAATAGAAAATTGGGGAGCGCACAAAAAGTGAAAGACAGAATAGTTGCCTGAGTGGACAAGACAGAAGGAACACTACACAGTCAAGCAGGTGGACCTAGTACAAGTACTGAGCCATTCCAGAAATTTGTAGCTATTTTTCCTCATTTTCTTTCCTGTGCAGCTGTTGGTCTCCTCTTTTAGGGGAGGAGGGACAAGTAGTGAGGGTGGGATCAAGTAATTGATTCATGTTTGGATGACAGAAATGTCATGAGAAAAGGGTTTCAGGAGACCTGAGTTGAAATATTGGTTTAGCTGCAGAATTCCCACATAACTGTCAGGAATCAATCCCATGATTCAATTTCTCTCCTCCAAAGTGGGAATAATATAGCTCTTGTTCAGAGTGCTGTTGCAACAGGGGAAACCCATCAGTAGAAATAAGGCATTGCAGAGAAAGACGCCACTGAAAAAATCCTCTCAGGACTGTTAACCTCACCTGGCCTCAACAACAACCTGTGCAGGATGTGGGGCCTTCTCACTGTGGTGTACAAGTACCCCTTCGAAGAACCAATAATGTCAATAATTGAAGTAAAAAATAAAATACAAAAGGAAAAAAAGAAGGTTGTAAAGACTATATGAAAATGAGAGTAACAGCTTCTTAGGAGTCTCTGCAATCTGTCATGTAAATAGAAAAGATAGAGACATCTGCAAAGAACTTCTAGTACATATGGGGACACATTTCAGATTGTCTATCCTGCACCCAAAACATTGCACTGTGTTCCTTTGCATATTGGTGTGTTAGCAGCAAGTGAAAGTGAGAAAAGCTGCAGTCATCAGCCTCAATTTGTTTGCATAAATCAAGTGTATGTCAAAGTTTGCCCTTAATGACTTTTTTATTTGTCCACCTGACACACAGTGCTCTAAAGTATGTGCCTAGACGTGAGAACACAGTCACACCCCTCTACAGGAAGAAACCAATTTGACAAAATGTCAGACAAAAAAAAAAATTCTGCTTCAAAACCAACTCTTTGCAGGCTGTGACTTCTCCTGAGGGGAAAAATAAAAAATCATGCATTTGCTTATCCAGATAAAAATGGTGCCATTTCCAAAAATATAAAATCCCTGAAAAATGAAAATATAACTAGTGGATCAGCTCCTTTTAAGTTATGTCTTCAAATTTGAAAAAAATGCTGTGGCTTAATAGTAAAAAGCCTAGCCTGTAGTGAATTGTAAATATTTTAAATCATCACAGACAATTCCAGTAGTATCTCTTCATTTATCTGACGCTTTTTTCAGATCATCATACTGTCTAAAAATACTGATGCTATGATGAATGCTGATGCTACAATAGATGTATAAGGAAGAAATTAGGAAGAAAATCTTTCCTGTGAGGGTGGTGAGACACTGAAACAGGTTGCCCAGAGAAGTTGTGGATGCCCC
>JAOXJM010000023.1:110549314-110576044 GCA_026413425.1 Tringa solitaria | reverse complement strand
TTTGAGCAACCTGGTCTGGTGGGAGGTGTCCCTGCCCAGGGCAGAGGGGTTGGAAAAAGATGATCTTTAAGGTCCCTTCCAACCTAAACCATTCTAGGATTCCATAAATTCATATGTGAAAATTTATTGTCAGATGGGAAGTTTTGGTCCTTACCCTCTCTGGTGTGATATTTTGTTATAGTGATGCCAGTGGTCAACACACAGTAAGAGTGACCTCTCTTTATGTGTATAGAACTGCACATGGCTTTTCATATTTTTGTCACAGTTGCTAGAAGCATTAAAGTAGGTCCCTAGATTTTAACTACTTGAAAACTGCTGGCAAAGACAGAGAACTCTGCTAAATCTTGAAGCTGACTGTGACTCGTGGTTCTGTGCCAAGCGGTCTTTATAAGCGTGAGGAGGCATTTTGCTGAGCAGCATTTGCTTTTTCTTCTCTGAAAAGAATGTTGGTGGTCGGCTGTTTTTTTCACATATTGTTCTGTGGCAGTTGGAGAACCATTAGCGGTACATGTACCCCTGCTTTATAGCATATAGCCACTCAAGGAGATGGGAAAAGATGCCCTGTAGTCTAGCCCATTATTAATGTGTCTGCTTCTTTAAAAGGTCAACCTATTTTAACGATCAATTCTGTGCAAGAAATGTTTTTTGAAATGAGTGCTGTGATATTCTTCTGATTTTGATTCTCTTAACCCCCCTGTAAAGTAATAGAGGTATAAATATTAAACATCCCATTTCCTTTACAGCTGGGATTGATTGGGGGTGGAATTCTCGCGGCCAATGTGATTCATTCTCCAAACCCAAAGAAAATCACTCTGTGATAGAACAATAGAGTACAACAAAAAGGGTTAGGACATGCGGGATCACTGGTACCAAACCTGAATTGCTATGGTGTTAGGATTTAGACAGCTGTTCTGCATAATGGAGAGCTGTGGATTTGGCTCCACAGACCATGCCCTTACTTTTCTGCTCCTTACTTTAATCCTTTTCTGGTAGCCTTTCCACTAGGATCTTATACTTGGACCTTAGTTTTCCATTTGAGGCCACATAATCAAAATTCCTTAGTGGAGATCTCTGCAGGCTCAAAAATGTATAGGGTGGGTTTGATTGTGAATCAGAAGTTAATACTGAGAAGAGTAAGTTCTATTGAACGCTGAGTTTATTCATTCTTTGCTAAAGGATGTATTTAGTCAAAAAAACAGAATGGTGCATTTTTCCACAAGTACAAATACTTTTTTATCCTTTTTTTTGTGCTTGTTTGTTGCAAAAAATGGCTTTGATGGCTTAGCTTCTTTGAGTGGAGTGTAATTTAACAGTATTTGTCCTATCGGCTATGAGAATCTCAGGATCAGGTTGCGTGCCAGGGCAGCAGTGAAATTGTTCTAATGAATATACTCATTCAGCTGTGGGCTCTATTGTACAACCAAATGGTAATTGTCTGGCTTCCAGAAATTGTCTGACAGACTGAGTTGTTTGAAAATGTGCTCTTTCCTCTTTTATTTTCAAATTCCTAGGCATGAACACCTTTATTCTTTTCAACTGCTTGTATTTATGTTCCTAAATCTCTATGACCTAGAAACCTTCTCTTACTTTAGGTGAGTACACTTCTTATGCTTCAGTTGCTTGAGACATCTGAAAGTGCTGCAGTGATGAACATTCTTCGTACTGTAATTGGTTGTAAGGGAAAAAGCAACCTGAATATGTAAATGCTGAATGGTTTCAGGTAGTACAAGATCATCTGCTAAAAATAATATTCATCTGACTGAAAGATGGTATGAAGAATTAAAAAAACAATTACACATGCAATATTTTTCACTGTTGCTCACTATGTGTGTTTATGTGACAGGGGCATGTGTAAAGCAAACACAAATCCATGAAAGATGCTTCAAGGTTTATGCTGCCTATTACCATAGTGTTGAAGTTATATTCCTATTAAAATACATGAATGGTCATCTTTCTCTGAATTAAGGGAAAGGACGCATATGAAATCACTCCCAATTTGGAGTACCTCTAAGGTTTATCTATATGTATGTATAAAATGATACGTAAGAATCAGAAGGGCGTGGACCTGTTGGAATGGGTTCAGAGGAGGGCCACAAAGATGATCAGAGGATGGCGCACCTCTCCTATGAATACAGGCTGAGAGAGTTGGGGTTTTTTAGGCTGGAGAAGAGAAGGCTCGGGGAATATTTTATGGCAGCCTTCCAGTATCTAAAAGGACCTAAAGGAAAGATGGGGAGGGACTCTATCAGGGAATGTAGTGATAGAATGAGGGGCAACGTTTTTAAACTAAAAGAGGGGAGATTTAGGTTAAGTATTAGGAAAAAATTCTTTACTGTGAGGGTGGAGAGGCACTGGAACAGGTTGCCCAGAGAAGCTGTGGATGCCCCATCCCTGGAGGTGTTCAAGACCAGGCTGGTAGGGGCTTTGAGCAACCTGGTCTAGTGGGAGGTGTCCCTGCCCATGGAACCAGATGATCTTTTTAAAGGTCCCTTCCAACTCTAGGCATTCAGTAAGTCTATGATTCTATATATAATGTCTCTCTCTCTCTCATGCATATAAAACACACACAAATACATATGCTTATGTAGATATACATGCATACGTATCTGCATATACTAGATAAATTATTTTTCATTAAAAGCTTTTCATTGTAACACCAGGAAACCAAATACCCTTTTCTATTAAGATGACACATATGATATGGCTAGAAATGGTACAGTATTTCCTACATTGTAAGGTTGATGGGCCTCGACATTTTTTCAGTCCAATTATCACTATGGATGGTGGGTATTTTCTCCATCTTGAATACTTAATTTCCCTGGCTAGCCTGCCAAAGAGGAAACTGCATGTTGATAATGGGGTTTGGGGACTGTGGCCTTTTTTTTAGGAATTGGATTAAAGTCACCAGCTTGTTTCATGTTTTTGTCCAACATAAAACTGTTAGAATAATACCTTTAAATCGTGTGCAAATACATAGTAAGATGGAAATGAATGATTTAATATTTCAGCACCTGTTTCTACCATTCTTTACCCTTCCTTACATCTTCATAATATTTGTAAGTGTTTAAAGCTAATTAAAATGATGATTGAACTGGGTGATCTGAGAAAGAAAAAGTTTCATTCACATTCTTTTTTATGATTTCTCAGTGAACCTCTGCAAGGTCTGTCTTTCCTACAAATACAATGGAAGGGAAGACAGATTGCTCCGGGATTGGTAATATGATATAGAGTCTTTTATTTCTGCATTGTCAGTACAATGCCAGTCTAAGTCTCTGTGACTAAAAGTTGTTACCATCTGATGGCTCTTCAATGGGCTATTGGAAATGAGTTTCATGGTTCCAGTTTCCAGCAGTGAGCCATCCACATTAGAAAAGCCATCATTGCACTCGGCAGTACTAATTGGCACCCTTGTCACCAGCCAAGGACTATAATAGGCTGATGGTAGTCCCTTCAGATCAGAGCTTAGGAACATTGCTGTTGAAGCTTTTATTCCTGCTCCCTGTGCAGTACATTTTTTGTGGACAGACAGAGACATTTCCAGAGCTGTCAGTCTGCTACTTTTTTCCACAAGTTACTACATTCTAATGAAAAACATTTTGTCAAAAAAATTTAGCAGAGATTTATACTGGGTTTTTTTGTTTGTTTTTAGTATTGCATTTTCAACAGTAACATTTAAAGCCTACTAGGACTTCCTATTTTATAAACTTAAATGTTGTTAATTTGGGGGAACATCATTAAAACCAAGCACTATCTTAGGAACCCATGTGGCTTTCACAGTGTCACAGAACATTATCTTCTTAATGTATTCTTACTGCATCCTTTTGAGGCTAGGACACCTAGTCTTGTCATTTTAGAAAAGAGAAATAAGGGATGTGGACAGATATCCCCTTCCAGATCCAAATGCACTGGTTTGTAGAAATCTCTGTCCTCAGCTGCCCTCCTCCTACAAGTTACTGACTCCACTAATGCTCTGGCAGAGCAGTTTGTATGAATGTCCTCTGTGTCGCTCCAGGGAAAATCAGACTAACTGTTTCAGACCACCCAATTATTCTACTAGAAGTAGCCTTGCAAATTTTGCCTGAAGGCAGTTGGAGAAATTTCATACAAACTTTCACCAGCATTTACACGAGCTCAGTAAATTCTGGCTATGTAATGATGAGGTCCTAATCTCCTCTTCTGACAAAGGTGGGACCAAGAGAGAAAGTTTTCCCAGACAGGAAACACAAGAAAGCTTAGTAGGATCTCAAGGGCAAAAAACCAAACTTAGACAAGTTCTAGGGTAGCCAAATGACACTAGCACTTAATCGAGATATTTGCTACCAGAGCAATAGTTTAAAAGGATTAGTGTTATTAAAAGAATTCATTGCAGAGTAAAAGTAAGGCCCAGTTCAGTAGGGTGCATTAAGGATATGAATATTTCTTCTTTAAGGATATGAATATTTCTTCAAGGTCAACGAGTTTATTTATATATTTAATCTCAGGTAGTTGCTTACCTTGGTGAACTGAGTTTTACAATAAAGGAATCAATAAAAAAACTATTAAAAGGGTTAAAGGGATAAGAACACTCTTTGAGAGAGTGACTGGGAGGGAAGAGAGAGAGCGAGAGAGAAATCAAGGAAGAAAGGGAAAGAGAAAGACGGAGAGAAGAAAGAAAGAAAGGAAAAGAGAAAAGCCTTTCATTTCTAGTCTTTTACTGAAGCCAAATGCTAAGATTCTGTAATGTTTCAAAAATTACTTTTTACTTTCAATATTTTGCCTGTGATCAGAGTTGCAAGTGCCAAAACACTATGAGAAAAGCTGTTTTAATGTTAATTTTGGCCATGGACAGAAGCAGAAGTGTGAAAAATCTCACCAGCAGTAATATTTCACATTACATTTCTTTCCAGTTTGAAGTTTCAAGCAGTTAGGATTAACACTTGATTTTGGATCCTAATCGAAATTGAACCCGAACCTTTTCAGGTACTGTCATCACTAATTAGGAGAGCTGAGTCTGTGTTTACATAATAATAAATAGCTATTGAGAGCTACTTCTAAGAGGATATGAGTTCCAACGAACTTCCATTATACTACTTGTTCAGCAAAGTATGATAAATTAAATTGTGGAAGTCAATACGGCAAGCTCTAATCAGGGTGAAAATGTTGTGGTTATAATAGAGGCCTTTTATACTCTTAACTACTTAGGTCCTTTTACTGTGCTTATAACTGTGATATCTGAACAATACCCGTGATTTCTTTATATCTTTTTTTCCAGTCACTGGCATTCATTAAGAAGGAATCTGACAGTTTGTGTTCTCATAATTATGATGTAGTAAAGAGTAATTATAGTTTTTTATTATTAAGCAGTCTATGTTATTAATGACAACAGTAGCTGAGAAAAAACATTTATGAATTGCCTGTACATTTGCTTTCAAGAAAAAAAAAAGGACGACAAGTAACTTCTTGGAAGAGGAGGAGCTTTCTAGTATCCATCATTTTACAAAATTACCAGCTGTGAATTTTCATACTTCTTCTGGTGTATGTGCCATTGATCACTATATGAACTGGGATAATGAACTAGAAACAGACTTGAAATGCTAGATATACATTTGAATGTATTATTTGTAAAGAAAACAAAACATATAATAATACTAAGTACCTTAGCAAATGAAGTCCCATACAAGGCTAACAGAAACAATTAAAGAGAGACTGTCTCTTACCAAAAGAGAATAATGAATACCGTAATCTATTTTTGTTACTAGAGATGTCTGAATTAGTAAATTACATAAATTGGTGTCTTTTTTCTAATAAGTGTTATACAGCACATATTGTATGCTAAAGTATCTATACGTGTACCTAGATCTGTTTTTCCCGTAAGTTCATCAGTTGAAATATGCTCAATCATATTTTGTCATTTTGAATCAGGTTCACTGCTGTTGCTGATCAGCTTTATTGAGGTTAGGGAAGGCATAGTATCCCACACCACCTGAAGATCCATCTCCTTTATTGAGCCCTGTAATTATACATGGTTGGCTGTGTGATTGGTAGATTTGCTGTCATCTGCTGCTACTTATCAATATCTTGCCTCCAACAAATAAATTTTTCTTTCAGTGGAATGGACACTGGGAATAAGTTCAACAGCATATTTTTATAATAGCTAGACCTATGATGCAGTAAAACCCTACCTATGATGTAGTAAAAGAGATTTATTTACCTCTGAGTCTTTCTACTGACCATAACTAAGTGAAAAACTGTCTTCAGAACAATTCAGCATCAGATTCATGATAGAGTCATGAAACCCCATTGAAGCCTCACAGAAACTGTTGAGGATCATTGTGTCAGGAGAAAGTTTTGTTTATACATAACGTGCTCATTTATTTATAAATATATAAATGTATGAAAACTGAGATCTTCAGACGAGTGGTTGCGTGCGTATGAAAATTGATGGAAGCACATCAGAGGGACTTTTCTGATATACCAAACCCAAAAAGGGGGAAGTGAAAGAAAGGATGGCTGCTCATGGAGGACCGCTTCTCTCTTAGTTTTCAGTCTCACAGTACAATGCTGAAATGTTGATTCAGTTTGTGGTGTTTTTTAAAGATATTACACTGGAAGAAATGGACCATCTCTGTGGGGTATTTTTGGACCATAGAGTAAAATAAAAGTTCAAACAGTGTTTAGAAAGCTATATTTCCAAGCTATGCTGTGAGCTGTGACAGTAGCTTCCACCAAAATCAGACATTTTCTACTAACAGGTTCTTGGGTGGTCCTGGAATATTGCCCGTCCTCGTATTGTGATCCAGCTGCATGCTGACACAGCTTGTTTCTGTGGGATGCAAATAGGATATCACACAGAAGTCATTACCAATTCAGATGTTTCTCCTAAGTAATATCTTAGCCTTTGTCATTAAAATACAACCATCTGAAATTAATATTACTCAAGCGTTATTGGTACCACATCGCTTGTGCTTCATCAATGAGATCTTTGTAATAGTATCATACTATTTAGATTATGTGACAGAAAGCTCATCTTCACGTACACAAAGGACCACAGAGAGTCGATGGCAGATGGGAGAGACCAATAAAGTTCTACTCCAGCTACTCCTAAGCCCATCACAGGAACCATCAGCTTATCAAAGACCTAACTCCAAAATGAATAAAGGAGCACAGTGGTGCAAGAGATCTTGGGGCGAACCAGTGCCCACAACTGGAGTCATACCACGGGTCAGAGGGCCCATGTGTCTGTGCTGCCAGCAACTGCAGAGACTAAAGTGAGTGGATTAGAGTGCCAGTATCTGGAGTGAAAGGTGGTATTGATGCCAGTGTGTGGGCACAAGCAAACATCAAGCCCCACCAGCCAGTGAGTAGGTGAAGTGGCCTGGGAGGCAGGGAGGTGTGCGTCTCTAAGGGTGAGACCACAGGAGCAGTTGGCTGTCGGAGGAACAAGAGGAGTCCTGACCAGCTCATAGAGACCCTGGAGTCTGGGGGTGACCTAAGACATACGTGTGTGTGTGTGTGTCTTTGTGCAGTAGGCAGCTGGGGGAGAGTCAGGATCCATGATCAATGGGATGGACTGTGTGTCTAACCTCAGTTACTGGAGGGACCTACAGTGCATATATGTTGGTGTATGCAAGGGTGTCTGTACCAGCAGCAGGAGTGGGTCCATGACCTCAAGGCTCGAATATCCAGCTCCTGCAACTGGGGAGACTGACATCCAAGTGCAGCTGCTGAGTGGGCTGAATGTCTGAGCCTGGTTGCTGGAGGGATTCACATTGCACATGTGTTGTGTATATATCTCTCTATGTCTATGTATCTATATATAGATATTCCTATTACAGGCCTTCCTTCTGCTCAGCCAGAGAGTAGAACATGTTGAGGCCATTGGTGCTGTTTTTTTTGTGCTCTGAGTGTGTCCTTGTGTGTTGATCTGGGTGGACAGCTGTGTATATGAGTGTGTGTGCGTGTGTCGAATATGCGTGTTTGTGTACATGTGCCTACTGGGAATACACACTGAACCTTGACAATGGCTGAACCTGGGTGAAGGAGCTTCAGTAGCTTTGCTTCTCTGGGGCTGCCGGATTCAGCAGCCCCTAACATCAAGGACTTTCAATTGGGGGCTAGCAATACGCTAATGATATTTCTTGGTAAAGCAAAGTGAAAGGAAAAGTTAAAAAGAAAAAAGTGATGGACGTCAGAGGGCAGAATTGCTTTCCTGTGAGGACACCTTAAACACAGGCTGAGATAAGGAGAATGGGACTTGGAAATCTGCCTTTAGATTTTGGTTGTTACTGGTGTTTGTTATTCTGTTATTCTGACAGTGGCTGGATTTTTTTTCTTGTGAAAAAGGGGTCTCATCTTAAATTTTGGGTTTTTTCTCCAGCTGAGGGGAACTACTTCAAGATGGATGAAATGTGACATACGTGAATAGATGGACTTACAGGAAAAAATGAAGCCAGACTTAGGGACCTCACGTTCTTTAAGGTATTTGTTTTCTGAATGCTGTGTACTTGCTTATTTTTTATGTCTTATGGAACAAGTATTTTACTGTACAATGCTCTGCAAAGTTGTTGTGTTTCTCTTCTCATATTCTCTGAAAACCACAAGACTTGTGTTTTTGATAGGATTCTGGGGAGTGTGATAGGACTGGAGGAGCTGGGTTGATGGCACTCATTTCAGAGCCCAGGCACTGTGGTCACAGCTGCTGCCTATTCTCTCACTCCATGCAAGGCAATTCAAAGCAGCTTATCTCTCAAGAAGAGTATTTACCTTGAGTGCTTATTTTTAAAAGTATGGCAAGAATAGTTACTGTGAGAAGTGGCTACTCCTGTGTAAGGTGGTGGTTTTTTGTGTCGAAAGTCTCAGCAAATTTCTGGTGACTATTCACCAGAAAGATTTGACAAGATCATTGGTATCTATACATGCTTAATGACACCCTTCAAGGGTGTACTTTGAAATGAACCCACATGTTGAAAGTCATGACCTAAATGTTTAATACGGATATCAGTGTCTCATACAAAATTAGGCAAAGACATCTGTGTTTAAAGGAATCAAAGGAATTAAATGATTAGCAGATGATCTTGTGAGAAATGGCATGGAGACTCTTAGTGGACTCAACTTTCAAGAATGCGGAAAGAACAGACGTCTTCAGTGGGGTACAGCCAAAACAATTATCTTCTTTTAGATAATGTTCTGCTGTTGTGTCGGATTCTTCACAATTTGAACACAAATAAGTGCAAAAGAATGAATGGTCACGGTGTGATTGCTCTCTGCATTGGCCCAGGTGAGCTAAAGATGTGGATGCACTAAACAGCTCTTTTGTGTGTTGAACACCTGAAAATTGTAAAAGGAGACATTCAGAGAAGTATTTTTTTCTCTTATTTCTGGAGCTCATGAAATTGGTCTAAAGAAGAAATATATACTTGCATAATAGACTACATAGTGATAAGCAGAAAGTTTTTGAAGAAAATAGCCTATTGGGAAGAAACCCTTAGATAAATCCAAAAGGCTTTTGTGGACCATCTTCTCTTTCCCAAAAAAAGGATGCAACATATTTTCAGAATAAAACTAACCACTGCTAGAGAATACACTTGCTCTCTCTCCATTTACCAAAGATTGTCTTCCTCCTTTATTTCAGTTATAAGTGCCTCACCTCTTTACTCCTTTTATTTGAAGGGAAACACAAGCTGATGGATTTCTTTGAACTATATTCTTCAAGCATATCCTCTGGAGACATTGCATGGAGCCTATCACGTGCTCAGGAGGTGATCTGGGTAGAAGATGACTTTTTGTACTCTGCTAACACATTTCTGGTGGGAGTAGTCACCTGATCTGTCTTATCTGACACTGCAACACAAGTCATGAACCGACTATGCTTGCTATTGGAGAATTGCCATCTCCTAGGACATCTTACATTATTACAAGATACCAAAAGTTTTCCACACAGTATTCCAGACTACATATACACCAAGGTCTTCCCTAAGTCCTTTCTGACTTGGATTGATTCACTTCTTTATGGAGAGAAGAGAATCCTTCATTCTCAAGTAGTTGCCCTTTATCAGTGTTTCTCAACATGTACTCTGTAGACCATTGTCAGTTCATAAGACCTGAGATGGGGGTCTGAAAAATGACACTAAAACCTTACCTTTGTGCCCCATATAAAAGTATCTGCACACACCTGGGTGAGCAAGCAATGAATAAAAGAAATTACAAACAAAATATAAAGATCCAGAAACTAGTAAGCTAAAAATTAGATTCAGAGAAAAAAATAAAAGATGATGTATGAGTCTGGGGTTTTTTTGTTGTGGTTGTTGCTTGTTTGTTTTTTTTTTTTAATATTACATTATCTTTTAGTTTAGGAACAAAAAATAAAATGGAGAAGCACTGATTTAGATGATATTGAACATAGTAAGCCATGTCACATGGATTCATTCATAGACAGGGAATGAGAATGATTTTCTACCCATGAGGTGTGGCCCTGTACATCTGTGGCTTTTCTCAGAGGTCTCAAAAGGTAGCTACTAAAAGCAAATCTTCAGTAAGTTATATTCCCTGGCCTAGGATTTGACCGCTGCTGACAAGTATTTAGAGATCTACACACTGAGCTATGCCAACTCATGTATCCCAAAGCAGCAATTTTCCTTCCTTTTTTTTTTTTTTTTTTTTAAATGATCTCAGTTATTGAGGAAGATAGTGACTGTGAACCAGGAAAGACAAGAAAAGCAGAAAGGCCAAACCATTGACACAAGGCCTGAAGTGATGCTAGATGATTATGATCAGATTCTTGGTTTTATTTTTTGTTTTAAATCCATAGCGATTGCCACTACCTGCCAAAAGCCTGGCACTGCTGCCCCACCAGCTTCTGCATAACAAATAGATACCAAATATGTGCAACTGTGCTGTGTTACCCACTGAAAAATGAGCGGATCCTGCAAGGAACTAATGAGTTTTGTCTTTATTTCAGTAATTACCTCACAAGTTTTTCCTTCCACCATGTGAGAACAGTTCTGCCTCGTGGGCTGTTCTCTCTAAGCAGATACTGCCACGTGTGCTATTACTTCTCCATCTGTAGTGCTCCTGCCACATACAACTGGTTTGACTAAGGACAGGGGCAGGGGGTCTACCAGGGAGAAAGCCAACAATGGAATTAAGACATAACATGTTTGTTTTTCTTCTCGTTGCTCTGATTTTTATCTTATTTTCCCTGGTGAGCAGTTTCTTTTCCTTCCTGCTAACTGCAATTTCCCCCCTGCATTTCTCCAGTGATGCTCACCACCCTGGGCTCATGGAGTTCATTCAATCTGGAGAGCTGATTCTTTTTTGGGAGGTTGCTTGCCAAGCAAGTTTTCCCAAGTTCTCAGAGCTCTGCATGTAACTGAAGTAATTACGGGATTAAGCTCATTAATAATATGCATAGGAAAATCACTCTTGTTATAGAAGGAGCTCTGGAAAAGGGAGAGATATTTAAATGTTACCGGTGTGAATTTCTGTATATATCTCTGTGTGTATGTGTACATTTATGACATATGTATGCATTTTTATGTGTGTATGTCTGGTGTATATATACACTGTGGTAGCTGCTGTTACAAAGTGCTGTTTCAGATGGAGCACTTATTGATAACAACTCTAAACTTCACTCCATATACTGTAAATTCTTTTAACACCCTGTGCTTACACAGTACAGCAGATTGCACATTCATTACGTGATGACACATGAAATAAGACATGGATAACAAGACTCAATTCTCTGTACGTTTACACTGTTTTCATCTTTTTTTACCATGTTTTTTCCTGTGGATTTACTGAGCTTGTTGCTGTGAGGTCTGTATAAGATACATGATCCTTTCTGCATTCAGGGTAAACTGTGAGGAAATTCAAGTGATCTCAAAAGCAAGGAGGAGTGGGAAGCAATAGCTAATAGTTACACAAGGCTGTGCAGGTGGGGGCAAGGGGTAGGATTCCACAATATGTGTTAAAAATTGCATATCCCTTCAGGCGTGCATGGGTGCACACACGCAGATAACATTCATTATCATTGATGGGGCCATAGTAATTATTACAATGAGTTTTAATAGTGAGGTAAAAATTAGACCTTTGCTGCCATAATAATAGTCTTTAATGTAACAAAATCAGCCCAGATTTTCAATGGAACCATCAAGATTGGATTTTAGTTATTCATCTGCTCTGTTGATAATATACAACTGCATATAGCGATGCTTCAAAAAGGGTTTTGTGTCACAAGTCTATTTTGGTCTGTTCTCACTGTGGTGTCTCATAGTGCCTTCTTATTAAGTCAAATTTTTTTCTTTTTTTAATCTCAGACTAAATGTGATTTAAATATTCCTCACAGGTGTTATCTGAATTAAAAAGGATGACTACTGCTAGTAGTGTGCTTTCTTCTTAATAGCACAATGCACACAGCTTCTTCTGCTCTCCATCCTTATGCTGCATGCTGCTTAACTGTGCCTTTTAAGGTTTCATCAATTCCTACTGACACTTTACTGATAAATAGGTCGTTCAGAAATTCAACTGCATCCTAGTCTGAAGGGTTATGATGCTGAGAGGATACTGAATCATTTCCTTGGTCTTTCTTTCACCTCCCACAGCAGGCAAATCCCACCCAGTAAATCTTCAATGAATGGATTATAAATATTAAGGAATTCACAGAAGTAGATTAAATTTCCTGTGAATGGGGGAAAGAGGCACAGCTGGATATTCTCCCTGTTTGAACTCAGACTCGACAACTGGATGGGGGTGACTACCCACCATTCCTGAAACACAAAGGATGAAGATTCTTACTTTCCCCAGATATGCGGTTTAAAGTTGAGCCAATGCTTTCTGGGACTATTCTGCAAACACAGTGGAAGCCAAACACCTCTTCCACCCGTATCCTGACACAGGCTTCTGACTTGAGCACGTGAACTGAGGGAGGGGTGGTACTTCTCACAGTGTGGTCCAATGTCCTGAAGGAAGGGAAGAGAGGGAGCAGGAGGACTGCCACAGCTTTGGTGTAATGCCAGCCTCACATCCTGCTCCTCTCTGCTGTCTCCTTTTTTGGAGTAATATTCCTCTGGGTGCCTCTCTTATATGAACAAATAAGAAAGGATGCACAGGTCCATGGTGACATGGTACTAATCTCCCCCCTCCCATCCCTGTAGATGAAGGTAAACGCAGTGATCTCTCACTGGCATAAGAAAGTCCAGTTTCCTTTGTTCTCCATTTCATCTCATGGTGTTACAGGATGTTTCTTGCCATAACGTAGTCCTTAGGGGATTGCCTAGACTGCACTATGCCAGTGTGTTACATTTTGTACCATGTCGTAAATTGTGCTGAAACTTTCTAAATTTTGATTTTTGATGACCTTTAAAACTAGTTATTGGACTTCTGCTTTTGTGGGGATTCCACAAGTGTCTTTTCACATGCAAACCTAAACTGATAAGAGCTCACTTGGATAAATCTATGTAGTAGTCCAGCATATTGTAACTTTTAACAAATTACATTGATTTATTGCCCTTATTGATTCACTGATGTACATGGAATGATCTGATTTCATAGACTTCTTTGTAAGGAGGGAGAGAGGGGGGAAACAAAGGCCTTTTACTAGTATCAATTTTTCTATGAAGCTATAAATGGTGAAATGCCAAGATGCAATGTGTTCTGGTGATATATTGGATACAATTAGATTGAACAATGACTTGCTTATAAATCAAAGTAAAGGAGAAAGCATAAACCATTCCTAACCAAGTGACCATAGAGATTTTGAGACAAAAGGAGGAGCACGGTTGTTTTTCCCATGATTGATACTCATTTTTTTTGTCTTTGTCATGCGTGAATAGCAAGAGCATATCTTTAAATTATTTCACCTTAACGTGCTCTTCCTTTAACAGTTTTAGCATTGATTTATCATTTTATTAAGTACTGGTGTATATTTAGAACCTTATTCATACATGAAAAAAACAACAGAAACTGGAACAATAAATTTTTTTTTCTGAAATACCACCGAGACAAAAACATAAGAAGTAAGGGGATTTTTCCTTTTCTTTTGGGTTTCTGTCAAATAACAGGCAAAAGAAGAGAAATTCACATTTATAACTTAGTCAGCAAATCTGATTCCCAGGGACAATGTGTTCTAATGCAGTTGTATAATCAGTTCTGTCCTCCCTCTCTTGAAAGCAGGGCATTGTGCTGTGATATAGCAAAATAAACTGGTAAAAAATAAAGGACTTTTTGCTAGAAATATTTTATTTTAAATACAGGATACAGTAAATTACTATTGGATCATGCATCATATGCTACTATATAGACCGTGTAAACCTTAATACGGATAAAGTTGACAATGTAATGCATCTGTTTGCTTTATCATTTTTTTGTTAATTTGAGACTTTTTGTCATACTTGAAAAGAACAAGCACAAATTTGTGATAAAAGCATCAAAAATAATGGCAGTTAGAGACCTGGGCCCTATTCCTGATCCTACTGAAGATTTACTGCAGAAATATTACCTAAGCCACTATCTTCAAAGTTCATAGACATTAAGTTTGGATCACTTTTACGATCATCTCATCCAATCTTCTATATAACCTAGGCAAATAACTTTTTCAGGGGTTTCTACTTCAAGCCGATATTGCACTTGAGCTGGAGAAAATTAGACACTTAAATCTCAAGCAGAAGGGGCCAAGGATTTGAATCCTCTTTGCCAAGGTGATGAACATCTTCCATTTTCTTCTTGAAGTTAAAGACAGCTGTGTGTGTTCAATACCTCTAAAAATACGGCCATCTTGAACAACCCCTCTCATCTTTCAGTAAAGTTGTTTATATTTCTCTGCCTCTCATCAGTGTTATGAATTCACTGATATTTGTAATGCACTTGATGGGAGGTGTTATAGAAATTGAAAATATGGTAATAAATAATTTGCATTGACTTGAAAGCTCTGTGTGTGTGATCTTTCTAAATATGGAGACAGGGAATGTGAAAGGCTGTTTTTCCTGTTCCCTCCCCATGCACTCATACCTGCACACACAAAATATTTAGAGAGTTATCAGTGTCATATACAGAAGAAACTAAGATTTTGAGACACTGGAGAGCAGACAGAACAATAGGTTAACAAGAAGTCAGAAAGGCAGAGTAAAATAGATGAACTTGAAAATAGGAAGGGCAGTGCTGAAATGGCTTTACACCAGGCATCTTTTCTCTTTTGAACAGAGGTAAAGCAAAAGAAAATATTTAGATGATTTAAAATGCGGAGTTGAAGCAGCCTTGCTTCTTGTATAGGTCTTCTGAATGGGATTTGCTTCTGTGTGAAATTAAGTGCATTGCATTTCTAACACTCAGGACATATTAGAAAGGGATCTGCATTGCCTCAGGATTTTTAGCCCATGCACGATTTAAATATATTACCACAACAATTAAAATGCAGGCATCCTTTTTCAAATAAATACTTAGTTTAATCTTCCATCAGGAAATTAGCATTTATATGTATATGTAATATATATGCATGTATATATATGTATAAATATTTGGATTTTTGTTTTTGTTTTGTTTCGAGGGGGGCATTGAGCTGATCATATGAAAAATATCTTTCCTTAACGATGCAGTACAAGTAAATCCCCACAGAAAACATGCCAGAATTGTCAGGCATTGCTTGGAATATCTTTAGTATAGAGCAGGACACATAACAAGATTTACCCACTGCCTTGAAGACAGAGAAGGGGTTGTCACGAGGACAGTTCTTAAGAGTTTTTACAAAAATGCATGGCTCCATCTGTCTTCTCTCTTTTCCTTGGCTACGAGAACAGCCTAGCAATTTCAATAACCCAACAAGGGACCTCATGCACCAGGAGAAGTGAGGAACAGATTTTTCAATTTGGCACCATTCTGATTTTTTTTTTTTAAATGGCAGTTGAAATAATTATCCGCAACTACAGGCAGCTGATGGATAGCATGTTTAATCTATGGATCTAGCTTCACACTCTCCAGTGTGTACTGAGGATAAACAGGGATGTTATGAGGGAGAGAGCTGTATGAAATAGTTCAAATACAAATCAAAGCTAGAATGGTTTGTCTTTTTACTACTTCACAGAAAGGAAACTACTGGAGCTGCTTCACAGGCATCACCTGATCTCAGTAATGCCACAGTGGCTAGAAGGATAAATAAGAAATGGTGTTTATGCCCTGGCCCCGAAACACCCATATGTAAAACACTCACTGCAATAAGTGAAATATAAATATGTGTATAAACATATACACATAATAAAAAATATAATTATAATCAGAGGCTAGCTATATTTCAGAATTAATATATAGAAAAAGTCTGCTCAATCACTGCCTAGGACAATATTCCATGGTAAATTTCAAAACTCTGGTGGAAAGAAATGGGACGTTTCAGTAACACTGAATTCAGTAAGTTAGTGAATACTTTTTAGCATGTTTTTTTAGCCCATTGGATTGTGTTTGGAAGATTTTACATGTTGCAGGATCAAGTACTTCTTGATATTCAGATAATTTTGCAGGATTTTATGGACTGTTTGATGAGATAGATGGTATGGGAAGCATCCCCAGCCTTCAAATTACAGGTGACTTGTTTGAGTCTTATTTATAAGACTAATGCAAGAAGTCTTACTTCTTTCTCTCTCCAGTTGATCCCACTAGTCAGTTTGGGGTTTTTTCTACTTCACAGATGGTGATTTGCAGTCACAGGCTTTCCCAATTGCTGCAATTTTCTCACAGTGACTTTCCAGGTAGTTTTGCAATTACCTTCCAGAAACTATGCCTTTTGCAAAGAGTTCCCTGAACACAGGGCAGAGGATGCAGTTGCACATATTTTGGTTAAATTTTCACCTCCAGATAGATTTCCTGTACAGGGTATTACTGTTGTTATTAAGATTTCTGCTACAGTAATATCTAGAAGATCTAGAATTGGACCACACAAAGACTTAGCAGTTACTCTACTATGAGCTGTATAAAGAACTAAATTAAGTCTTTGTTTCAAAGTTTACAGGCCATATATCAGATGAGAAATGTAAAGGATGAATGAGCAGAATAAAATAATAAAAAATACTGCTTAGCATCATAGGCTTTTGGCATATAAGAAACTTGTTTTCATAGATATCAGAGCAAAGGAGAGTTATAAGCACAGACTTAAAGGAAGGTAATGAAATAGCTCTGTTAGTAGGGAATTCCTCCTAAGCATGAAAAGAATAGCAAGTATGCTTAAAATCCAGCCCCAGTAGATGATGGAGACTGGTTTGATGAACTGATCAAAAAAGACATTTTGTCACTTTAAGATGATGGCCAGGAGACAAGCAGGCTTTGAAAATGCAATCAATTAGGTGTTATTGGATGCAATAGTGAAGGAGGAAAACAGTTGGGGGCAGGAGAAGGGAGTATGTGGTGCATGGATAAATCTGAGGGGCTGTGAAAGTGATCTTTGCATCAACTGTGTTTTGTGGGACAAAGCTCTTTGAGGTAAGAGAAAAGAAGGATGTTGCAGGAGTTGAATTCTGTAGAGGATTTTAGAAGGAGAGGATCTTAGCCCTGTGGCTGGAGGGGAAACCTTTGACTTGACTGCGTCACCTAGAAAGCACCTGACAGACCCAGAGAGATGCCTCGGTAGTGTCACGGCTACACCTCAGTGCAAACACACGAGCACTGGGCATGTCCATTGCTGCTGAGGAAAAGCAGCTCAAAGCCCTCCCTACAACTCAGTGGGGTTTGTATATGCAGAAAGGTGAGAAACATCCCTGGGGACGGTGGGTGCTCGCTGCAGGGCACTGGCAGGCTGGCTGCGCTCGCCTTTTAAAGGCTTCACAGCTGTGCCCCCTGCAGCACTACTTTAATTATCCTATTAAGCTCTGCCTTTACTCACTTTAGTCAGGAGAGCTCAAGGAGAGATTTTTCTCTCCTTCTCCTCAGTGTCAAGATGGGCTTCTTTCTTTTGTCTTTCCCTTGAATATACTGGTTTCTGAGACACCTCACAATTATCACATGTTCCAGCCTCATCTGATCATTTTTTTCTCCCTTCCCTTTTGGTGACTAGTTTTATTTGTTTGAATTTTATCAAGAGTGTATTTTAATTATGTTTTTATTGCATTTTAATCATGGTTTTATTGCCCCTTGCTGCACCTTGAGCATAGCATAAATATTATCATAGCTTTTCAATGTTTAAATGATACCATGTCTGCTATGATAAAATATGTCATTACTAAATGTGTCAGGAACAGCCACATTTTTTTTTCACATGGTCTTCAGTTGTTGTTCTGTAGCAAATATGCTTAACAGCCCTCAGCTTTGCTCTTCTGTGCAAAGAACTAGGATATCATCCTTTTCTGTTGTTTATTAAGAAGAAGAAGAAAGAAAAAAAGTGTGAGAAAAATCACAGCCTTTGGCTCAGTTGCTCAGCTAATGTAAAATGGCACAGTGTTATTAAAATCAATGATACCTGGGCCAGGTGGGTCTAGCCAGGCTATTTAGTGATACTGATAAATCATACAGAATATAATAATTCTAGAGTAATAATATAGCTAGAAATTCCCAGTGTCCTCCCAAAATTTTAGGCTGATTCACTTACAAATTACAGTGCTGGATGAAGGGCATCACAAACAGCAGCCCTGGAACTTCATTCAATGTAAGCGCATATTATCTTTCCCTGGGTGAAATCCTGGGAATTTTTTGTTATCTTTATTGGGTCTAGCGGGACCTTAAACCACTGGTTTTAGATACGTGAGTTTTCTTTAGAAAAAACATATTGATACTCCATTCTTGGTGTTTTTTGTTTTTCATGATAATACTTTCAGAGTCATTCTTTCAATTAAAGCAAGGAGCAACCAATGATAGTGCTTTGATTTGGTAACTGAGAGCCACTGGAAAGGGTGGGATGTGAGCAAATAATCTCAAAAAAGGCTACACTAAATATAGTACAACTTTATGCAAGGGCAGGAATTTGGTAGTGGGCCTGTGTGGCCTCAATAGCTTGTCTGTACACCCTGTATTCCAGGATCAGGGCCTCACCAAATCCCGTGTATGATAAATTCCTCTGAGTAGATAAAATGAGGGCCATCCCAATGGAAACATTTTGATCAACAGCACAAAAAAGCAACTGCCTGCACAGAACCACATGAACACCTGAGACCACAGCATGGCAATGGCAACTCCCTGCTGCACAAAAGACAAATTACAAGCACATTCTTCTGGAAAATATGTCCCTGATGTTGTGGGGTTTTTTTTATGTTGTGTTTGAATTTCTGTTCTTTTAAATTTCATTATTATAGGGAAAGTATCCCAGATTTTAAAAAATCAATTTTAAAGATGAATTCTGCTCAATTACTTTTTTGATGATGACTGAGTTTTTAAACGGGTTGAAATGTCAATGAGTTTGGAAGTCTTGGAATCACTATCTGTCACTGTAAGGCTGCTCAACATCAGTATTGCAGTTAATACCTACGGGACTAAGAAAAGACTCTGTAGGGCTCAAGGTGAAAAGACTTCAGGGCAACCCCATCTGTTTATAATCAGGAAAAGACTGTATGAGAATCAAGGACTAAAGCAAGTCTTGCAAGTCTGTTGTTCCTAATAGCAGTAGCAGGGAATGGTGCTTATTAATCAGACTCCAGAGGTGGTGGAAATGTGGAATTTCTGTACTTTTGGAAGATTCCTGATTATTTTAAAAAGACTTTGAAGCCAACAATCATGAAGTCCTTCTTAAAGCAACATTTTGGAAAAAAAAACAATGTTCAGGTCAGTCAAGCCATTCTTTCCCCATCAAGGTGACTATGTTCTGCTCTTATTTTTGCAGAAATTGCTACATCACTTCATAGTAAAATACATACTAAGAACAGAAACATAATTCTATTTAAATACTGAAAGCCAAAATGTTATGTTTCAGCTCTGTTAAAATGTATTCCACCAAATACTGTTGGAAAGTAAATTTTTTAGATCTTACAAACAAACAGAGAAACAAGCCTGATTCCAAAGAATTTTCTTAAGGAAAGAGTTGTAGCATTGAGATTCTTTTCATGTGTTTTTAGTTGCTGAAGTTTGATTGTCTTCTGCATAGAAATGAAGAGAGTTGTGAAAACTTTTGTACACTCCTTGTTTTTCCACCTGTTTACAGAGAATTCACCATCATTTGGGTCTATATACACAATGCGCACTGCTATGTCTCTGATGAGGTTTGTTTTAATGAAAGAAGAGTGATAATAACTCATGGGTGGGTACAGTTATTCAGTAATATGGCTTGTAATGATAAATGTCATAATTTGCCTAAGTCCCTGTGTACCATTCTTCCCCTCTAACTGCTAAGAATCTTTTGATCTAAGGAACATCCACAATAATTTAAAAATACGGTTTCAGATGGCATAAAAAGTTAAATTCCTTTTGAAATTAAAATTAAAAGCAATTGCCAAGCAATCATAACTCAATTCCAGTTAATAATTACATAAGATAATCAGATATCATGTTCCAAAACTCCAGCACTGGGAAGTAGAAGACAATTTTTTGGTCTTGTATTTTACATAATTATCTATCTTTGTTACAGACAGATTTTTAAAACCTCTATTCCACTTAAAATATCAAATACTGGTTGCAGGGTAGCACAGGGATGGCCAATCCTGTGTGTTTTCATATGGCTGTAAACCATAGGACACATGGTGAATCAATGGGAGAGATGATTGAAGAGCAATTCACAGACGGGAGATGACAATGGCTCATCATGGATCCTATTTTGGGAATTGGTGGGGCTATGCATATAGTCTTTCAAGGTCACCCAGTGATATCAGCCTCATTAGCCCCTTCTGGCTTGGTACTTGCTATTAGCAGGAGACTCTGATTATACCCACAGCCCCTGTGCCAGCATGGCCCATTACTCCTCTTCCTGAGATGTGATTTAGCCCTGGCATGGAAACCTTACTTGAACAGTTCAAGAGGTGCATATGGCTCAAGAGCCACATGTTGCTGACTTCTGGTCTAAGCCCATGCATGAAACAAAACATTGGTTTGATTGTTTCAATATTCTCCCTTTAACATGTATCTGCAGATTGCTTTTTAGCAAATCTTTGATGGAAATTGTTCCTCTCAGCAAAATCAACAGTTGTTCAGAGCAAATCCTATATGATTTCTTGATTTCTTTTTTATGTTAGGGATCATGGTCTGTTTTGGATAAGATTCTAACAGCTATTGGTATAAGTGAGTCCAGTGCATAGTGACATTAGCAAGGAGGTGATGAACACATCCAAACCCCTTTCAGTGTTTTTCTAATAGGATTTTAAAATAGAAAGGTTCCCTAATCTGTGTAATTCATCAAGGATATATTGGAAATTCTATCATTAGTTTTGGAGGCTTACATGTTCACGTAGAAAAGCTTTATCCTTGAAGCTACTTGGTCACACAATGAGTGTATTATCAGTCAATTGACCAGTAGACAATGAATATGCAAATGTTTACTTTTAAATTGTGCTAACCGAAATACTATATTTCTAAACACTGATTTGCAAAATCACTTATTCTGACTAGTTTGTCTGGGGTAAATAAGGTTGCTGTGGAGACTCAAGGATGCTTGACTGGCTCTGTTCCACTCTTCACTGCTAAACCAAACCTGTGTACTCCATGACTCAATTACTCTAGCATCTTTGGTTTCCAGAGGGACACAGTTAATTGCTGCCTGCCTAAGAAATCCTCAGCTGATCCAGCAAAGCATGGAAGATCAAGCTGCAAAGAACAGTCATTCACCCTTTTCTTTCGCATGACAGTCACCAGCAGAATGGAACAGTGATCTCTTCTGGTAACTCTATTATGACTATTGCATTGGAAAAGCTGATATAAAAGATGTGCTCAGGAGTTTCTGATCATCCAATGAGTGTGTGTACATAACACAATGGGTGCAACCCTCTTGTCCTCCAGGGTTAGGAAGCAGAAGTCACAATGTTACCAGCTTGGGCCAGACTGAAGTGTTACTCATAAAATCTGCTGACATCTCTGCTACCAACTGCAGTGTTATTGATAACACACTGCTGTTCATGTTCAAAGGGTTTGTTCAAGTGTTTAGGCTTAAAGCTGCAAGAGATATTCTTAGTTGGTTTAAGCTGTCCTGGTGCTCATCAATAGACCTACAATGCTCGAAGTTTGTTGGTATCATAGTTCTGATTGGCTGACAGACCAAAACTCCTGCCTGGACTGCTTTCGTCTTAAAACTGTAGGAGCAGTACTTTTGACCTAGCAACTTAATTAGGGAAGTTAATTAAAAAACATGTAGCTTTCACTGATGACTTTGACATGTCATGCTGAATACACCTGTCAAGAAATGTTGAGAAATTTTAGACTGGTTCTCTATTTGGATGGGAAACCACCTTGGCAAAAGCCAAGGACACTTCAGTAAACATTTTCTTACAAAATTCAGAAAATAATTTTGGCACCTTTGGTGAGCTGACCAATAGGGAGGATGTTCTTGATTGGTACCACTCACATCTCACTGTTGGGTTTTATGCTTTGTGGTATCCAAAGGAAATAAAGACTTGAGTTTGTACATTTTAGGGTAGAACTGTTCAGTCTACTTTTAAAAGAAAGTCTAAAAGGAAAAGCAAAAGGTAAAAACACAGGCAAGGAATTAGCTATAGCAGGCTGCTATACAATCAGGAGCAACCATATGCCTGATTGTATAGTCAACACAGTGTAGCATTGGATCTGCTAGTAGCAGACATGCCAAGTTTTGTGTCTTGCCTTGAGTGAAGTATGCTATTTACTAAATGGAAGTGAATGTTCACACTCACACATACTCTAAGGTGAAAATACCAGCTGCTGCAGCCAGTGGAGGTGAGGTGTAATGATGGAACTTCACAGAAGGTGGTCAATGAGGAACGTGGAGACTGTTCTGAGCACAGGGAAGGATATACAGAGGGGGTGAAGATGTCTGGTATGGATAAATATTAGTGCCTGGGAAACATCTGAGAATGAGATGGACAGAAGATTTCTGGGTGAAATGTTGAAAACTTGCTGAAGATGTCTCAGGCAAGTGTGGAGAACCTGTTAAATAGTGAAGAAACTGCTGGATGATGGCTCTGTCATCTTTCAGCTCTTTAATTTTTTTCTGCTGGGTGGTACTGCCATCTACTCCTCCTTTCTTACTTAGCACTAAAAAGGGACAGCTTCCTAGTTTCTTTTTCAACAGGTATTGTAAGAGTCCCTTATAGCCAGAAACCTTAATTGCAAGCAATTATTGCAAACAAACTGGGTATAAACCTAAACAGAAATGTAACCAAATGCATATGACATATGCTTCCTGGCCATTCTTCAGGGCAAAACTTTCCTGTTCACATTTTATTCCTTTAAACTTCTAGTTTTTTAAGTTGTATAACTTAAAATGTCTGTCACGCAATAGCCATTCTCTTTAAATGGCTATTATTTTTAATTAAATGCTGAAATCCTTTCTGGGGATCAACAAATATTTTTGAATTTTCAGACTTAGGGTGCTTAAGTAAGATCTCAGCATCATAATTTTTGACAAGTCTTTCTGAAAATCCCAGTGTGGATAGTGTTATCTCAGCCAAATTACTTCCTAGAGTAATTCGCTTTGATTCATTAAGGATTTAGCCCTTGTGAGATATTTTTTGGCATATCCATTGCCTTAGAGACATAACTGTAGAATTAAGTATGTGGAGACTTTTGATTACCTACAAATTAAATTTTATCATTACTAGTGATACTATTGTTTTCCAAGAATTTGACGATTTGTGTAATACAGTAACTGTCCTTTAAAGGAATGGGAATTTATTATATCTGCATTTGAAGATGTTGATTCCTTTTCACTTTAATCTCCAGAGGAACAACTTTCCAGCCCTGAACAAGGCATACATCCCAACTTTAACTACTGATGGTTTTGAAACATTAGATGTTAGAACTTTTTTTTAATAAGTCCTTATTTGCTTTTCTCTCTTCTCTTCCTGGGGCCAGGGGCAAGGAGGGAAGGGAAAGAACGGCTCTGCTGAGGGATGGGTAGGCAAGCTCCCACCTTACCAAACTCAATGGGAGGGTTGTTACTGATGTGAGTAGGGTTCTCTCTGATGAACACAGACCTCCTGTTGCATTCAGTGGATATCCCAGCAAGTCAGTACAAGCTTTGGGCACAAATGCAAAACAGGGAAAGAATGCATTTCTAAAATATTCCTTTCTTTATTATTCTTTTAAAATTACATTGTTTATAGAAGACACCAAACAGGACATGCAGTCTGTTCTGTAAGTCTCTCCGAATAACTGCTGAGACTTCTGCTAAAAACACTCATACAGCCCGTTAATTTCTCTTTCTCCCCATTTTTCCTTAGAGTACCTTTGATAGAACAAACTGGAATGAAATATTGAAAAGAGTTAAAAAAATGGGAAACCTCTTTTCTCAGACACATAGAAAAAGAGATTTCAAAACCACAAGAGGCCATTTTGACCATCTAGTTTGACCTTCTGCAAAGTAGAGAACATAGAATTTGGCCTTGTCAACCTTGTAAAGATATCAATAACCTGTGCTGGACTAAGGTATAGCTTCCAGAAAGACTGCTTGTCTTCATTTGGAGACATTGGAAGATGTAAAATCCACTGCTTTGTTTGAGAGCTTATTTTGTTTGTTAAGTTATTCATATTGTTGGGAAGTTGTGCCTAGTTTTTAATAATATCAGATCCACCCATTGCTTTGAAAATAGGTACTGTTTATGTACTTTGCTATGTGACTGTCTTCCCTCTGAGTCTGAAGCCTTAATTTGAAAATGTCTGTGCAGCGGATTATCCATTCAGGTCAGGATTTATGGAGATCCTGCGGGGTGCCGGTTTCTGTTAATTAGCGTGGGAGTCAGAAGCCAGAGAAAACCACAGGATCTGCCTGTCCAGCTGCTGGAGTAGAGAGGCTCCTTTTCCTCACACTGATGCTAAGCTTCTCCACTCCTGGAGACTTTGTCATTACCAAGTCACAAAAAGCTAATGCTTCCTCCCTTATAGGTTGAAATCTTCTATAGTTCTTTAGGCAGATTTGCAGCCCACTGAAATGGCTTTCTTGTCTAACTGCCTGCTGCTTTGCAGTGCTGGGGGAGAGGAGGCAAAAATAAGGTTGTTTGGGAAGAAACAATGGATTTTTGAATGACAGCATCTACCTGATTCCTAGAACCAGTACTTAAAAGTCCCAACAGGGAAAATACATTTTGCAAAGCAAAAGGGAAAAAATATTTTATAGGCAGTTGTGCATGGCCTAAGATCCCTAAGGGAATAATTGACTTCTGCAAATCAGAGAAGAAATGTATTTTTCAGACTAGAAGCAAAAGTGAGAAGAGAAAATAACTTTTTCCACAGCTGAAAACCAGTATATTTTTCAGGTGACTCTTTGGAGTATTGGGGAAAACAATTATTTTCCTAAAAAAACCCACAGAAAGCAAAGCAGATATATGAGGAAAATGTGTGGAAACAGGCTTCATCCTGAACTGATGTATGAGGACTCACCCAACCACCACAGGGGTGATGGGGGTGTTAGGCAGCAGCAGGTCAGGGCAAATCAAAGAGATGTCTTATCTGTCACAGTCTGTCACAACTCAGCATGAGAGAGTAAAATATAATCCATTAAATATGTGGTGTTGAGAAGGATGCCATCTTCCTGAAGGGAAGATGGAAGGTGACTATGATCTGTTTCCCAAAAGCCTTAGAGGTTCTGCAGCTTCTCAGGAGCACCTCCTGAGCTCTGAGTTGCCATATCAATATTACTTCCATTCTGGTTTCTAGTATGCCTGTGAGCTCCTTCCCTGTTAAAATCCGAACTATTCAACAATGGGTTTGGTTGGAAGGTTAGTGACTGGCTGCTGCTGTCCTCAAAATGGAAAGATGTGTTGTTAGCATCTCCTGGTGGTCACTGTTCCTTCCTACAATCATTAGGGTGCTCTTCAGCCAGGTCCTTTGGCAATGTTTCTTCACAGGTTCAGGTTCAAAGGTACTTACAGTGATTTGTCACTGTGGTAGGAGTCAGCTCTTGCTTCCATCCACAAGGAGATGAAACTCTACATTTTTCCTGTTCTGGTGCTACCATTAGCTGCTGTATTGCTCCAATTGGCAGGTGACATAGAAACTGCAGTTACGGTCTGGGAAGATACTCCTCGCTAGTGTTGGTGGTAAAGCACTAACTAGCAACGGAAGAAATTGCTGCCATGTTATGATTTACGCTCTTTGTATTTGACCATCTCTCCTGGTGCCACCTTGTCTATGAGCATGGGGGTGACCCCTTTGTCATGGCTAGCCCTTGGATAATGCTGAGACTTAATCCTCAGTTCCTTTCCTGCCAGAGCAGCTGCTGCACTGCGGTGTTAATAAAACTGCTCCGTAGTGATATATGTATGTCCAAGACATAATCAGGGCTCCTACTACCTGTATTGTCATTGCCAGAGGTATTTCTTCACTAGAATACCCTTGTAATTGCTGGGATCATGGTCATCGTTCATGGCACCTGTCAGCGATAATTCAGCAGGTCCAGATGATGAGACAAAAGTTAGGTCCAAGATAGTTAATAACAGTGCCACTGCAGCAGCAATGGAGTGGGCATGGCAGAAGAGTCAGGCCTACAAAAAAAAATTACAGAAAAAAGAAATCAGTTTATTCAGCGGCTGAGCAGGAACTGGACAGTGCAGTGGTCAAGTGCGTTGGTCAAGCACCAATCAGATATTAACAGCTAACAGTAAGTTATGCTTTCTTTATCTACAGAATCACAGAATCACAGAATTGTGGTGATTGGAAGGGACCTCTGAGATCATC
>JAOXJM010000023.1:110515933-110544921 GCA_026413425.1 Tringa solitaria | reverse complement strand
GGCTGGGTCCCTGCTGCCAGTCATGATGCTGTTCTCTATACAGGGAGGCTCAAGGTGCAATGCTGTGGATGTACATCTGGTGTATTTTTGCTTGCCGGTTTGTTTTTTTTTTATTATTATTGTTTTATTTTGACTTTTAGATACAGGGCTCAAATGCCTTTTTTTTTTTTTTTTTTTTTTTGCCATAGCATAATCCACCTGGTCTCTAGGTCTTGTGCCAGGAGGTTATAGAACTCCCCTAGGTTCTACATCATGTCATGCAGGTCTCTCTAGCACCATCCCAAGGGGTCTAAGAGGGAACTAGAGGCACCTGCTGAGACAACTGAATTTCTTTCCCTGAGCATCGGTCCAGCGTCATCTATTTATTCTCCCAAAACGCTCCTGTTAGTTCTCTCACTGGCATAGTTTTCGGGCACTAAAGTTTTCTATAGAAAATAAAAAGCAACCTGATCTCAATATTTCTTCTTATAAAAAAATATGTTTTTATTCCTGGTAGGGGTATTGTTTATAAATGGGGGATGGGAGGGACCTAGCATGCGAACGAATTATACATTCCTTTCCTCCTCCTCCTTTTGCGTTCTTGTGATTTTTGGTATTCAGAGATCTTTTGTGGTCCAAAGTTACATATTATTATGCTCCTAGCTGAAGCATCGAAATGAAGGACAGTAAATTTTGGCTGTTGTAATGAGATAGGAAGCATGATCGAATGTGTACGGACTGAGGCGCTGCATGGTAGCTGCTGAAATGACTGCAAGGGAAGGTAATTTTCTACTTCATGTCCCTTTTCTCCATTCCTACTCATTTATATAGATTGTAAGTTCTTAGCATGTTCCTGTGAATCTACACAATGCCTTACACAATATTGCTTCAGTCTCAGTTGGAGCCTGTAGAGCCCCTTGTCAGAACATATAATAAATACTTACAAACAAATGATAATAAATTCTAATAGCAGTTAGTGCCGCATGAGGATATCACAGAGGCACTGATTGTTCTTTCATTACACTGAGAAACAGAAACATTCAGGCAATCAACACAGTGAGTTCAAGGCTTGGCCATCAGAGCTAATAATGTCACTTGTCGCCAAACCCAAGCAGAAACCTGCCAGAGGAGGAAAGGGCAAATAGCTACCACCTACCTGTAAAGCAACCCAACATGACACAGCCCAGATCATTTTTCCATGTGAAAATTTCAGGATTATTTTTTTTCCTGAAAATAAATAAACCACAAATGCCACAACCCTCATGGCTCTCATTTGCCTCCTGCAGTCTGATCACACGAATAAAGTATGAGTGCATGAAGCAGCTCTCTAGTCAAGCCGAAAGAGGAGGAGCTGACAAGCCAGGGAAATGTTCTCCTGTAACCTTGAACTTGTATTCACTTCCCTCTGAAAACAAGATGTCTCAAGGCAGACAGGGGTGGAGGTGAAATACTTCACAACATCAATACCATGTTATAAATACCTCAGAACCGTGGTAGCCTGAAGGTTTTGTGGGCTCCATGGAATTTAAAATCAACCTACCACAGAGCATTTCCTTTTCACACTGAAAAAGAAAATAAAAAAAAAAATCCAAGTTCAGCTTGTTGCAATTATAAATTGTTGGAAAAAGAGGGCTAAACAAAGGAATAACTCCTGTTCAGCGATTCAGTGCTTCAGCTGATGGAGAGCTGACCCAATAATCTGGGTGATACTCTGGAGAACTAGGGTAGGGCTGAGGAGCTATACACAATTCCTGGCACATCCAAAAACTGTATAATACTGCACAAGTCAGTAAGTCTGATTTGTTCCTCAGTATATCCTTTCTGAAATGGACACACTCCTTCCCTACTTTGCACTAT
The DNA here is from genome assembly GCA_026413425.1 of Tringa solitaria. NCBI lineage: Eukaryota > Metazoa > Chordata > Aves > Charadriiformes > Scolopacidae > Tringa > Tringa solitaria. Next base: position 110,543,085 of record JAOXJM010000023.1, on the reverse strand, counting down.
AGCTGTGGGAATAAAAATCTTTAAAGTCTATTAAAAATGATTTGCACAGGCAGGAGGACTTCTCACTGTTCATAACACTCAGGCATCCTATCAGTTATCAGATGGAGGAAAAGGAGATATGACCCTAAAAGTTGGTATCTCCTTCCTTTATGTGCTCTATAGCATTTAGCACATGATAAAGTGCCTGGAAAACAGGGCAATTCTGGAAATCTTGTGAAGAGTCTATGTGTGAAGGTGATTAAACTTCCTGTGAGGGGATGAATCTCTTGGTGTTTTCTTCTTCAGCTTTTTTTGGAACCATCCTGAGAGGAAAAAGTGTTAATATAAATACAGATAAATAAATAAATCCTCAATTTCTCTGTTAGAAAAAGGAATGGAGACAGACACAGATAGATTTCATGAGAGCTCAGAAAACAAAGATATGGGTGAGTGTCATACAAAGATAAGGAGACAGCAAACAATATGAAAAACTTTCCTATCTCTGGTGGTGTGAGGAGTAGATGGGCTCCAGCAGCCCAGCTGCTTGGTTTCCCTGCTGCTGGCGTACACAGGGCCATGAAAAAAAAAAAAAGCCAGATCCCCATCAAGGTTGGTAATCGAGGTCCAAGGGAAGAATGAAGAGGGATGGGATGTAATGGAAAACAACATGAAAAAAATAGCTAAGTTAAGCAAAAAAAATTTCCATACTCCACCCTGCATTGGACATTACTATAGTTTTTGTTCCAAGGAAGAGCAATGAAAATTAGAAAGTTTGTTGGGGAAGAGTGAAAAAAGACAGAATAAAGGTTTTGGAGACAGGTTGAGTGTGGGAATCATATGCTAAATCCTAGATGCAGCAGTGAAAAGCAGAGAACTGAGTAAAAATAGAAAGGTTATTAATCATGTGATTTAATCAAATCTCTGTTGGAAAAACAAGACAGAAACATTGAATGTGACAGGATCTTATCTTAAAATAAGGGCAATAGTACTCTGCAGGTACTTAACTTTTTTCCAAGACTATTTTCAGACAGCAATGTCAGATGAACTGACTCTTAACTATGAGACAAACAACAAGGTACCATACCCAAATCTCCTAAGCTTCAAATCCTCATCCAACTATTAAGCTATATTGTCCTTTTACATGTTCATAAATTCCTCTTGTTTTTATCATCCTGACCTCAAATGGTGTTTCTAAACATTTTACCTGATGGTGTAAGGGAAGTGCTTCCTAAACAGAGGTCATGACTGGCATTTTCACATTGGAAATGTAGCACACAAATCAGTTCTGTTGCCTGCCAAGGTTTTATAGAGTCCAGGAGCCCAGAGTAATTTCAGTGGCTGGTCGCCTTATTGGCATCCTCAAATTAGTTAGAACTGACCTGAAAATGAAACTTGGATTTTAGAAAATTCATGAACACTTTTATTCACCAGGAGAAGAAAGAAGAGGGTAGGAATAAAAGCCAATGCAGTGCCTTTTGTCTACATTTAGCTCCTATAATAAAGACCCCTGAAAAATATGGGTTGGTGTCTGTCTGCTGTTCTTATGACAGTGCTGCACAGAAGGCATGTGATGGGAAAATTGAGACAGGTGTCTAACACAGACCTGCTGTAGATGAAGAGTGGTTAATAAGCAGGGTGCTAACACGCGTCATTCAGATCCATGTAATCAGACCAGACACTTTTATCGAATCCAGGATGAAGCTAAAGGCTTCACTTTTTTAGGCATGAAAAAAAAAAAAGATGCGTGAATGAGAATATATGCACAAAATCAAAATATGTGCACCCCTCTGTTGACATGAAAAGGACTAATTAATTATCTAACTTGTCACATCCTCAGCTATTCTGCATTCTGTCTCGCATGCACATTCTCACTCTATCACAGTTTTTTTTTTTAAAGGATATAAAGCAAAATTTAAATTAAACACCTATAATGCTACGTCTTATATCAGGGATCACAACATTTTAAAAACAATGACAGAAAGGGAGAAAGAAAAAAATTCAGAAAAGAAAAGAAAAGAAAACCAAACAAAAGAAACATATTGAAAGAAAGGTCAGGGAGATACATAACATCTTACAAAACCACATATTAAGAGGAGAAATAAATAGGTAACATGCATACGTGTGCACACACACACTCAAACTCACAAATCCCACCTTGGGTTAATAGTGTGGTTTACAGATGTATCTAATATTTCTGGTAAACAGTTGTTCACTACAAACTCTCTTTCTCTAAACTTCTAAACTCTTGTTTCTGAAATAAACAGAGCATCAGGCAGCTGTCCTGTCTTGTTATTCATGTTTAACCACAGGCAGAAAATCAGCCACTTCTAAAAAAAAATAAATAACCCTTTCCATTTATTTTAGTTCTGGAATTCTATTCTGATTTAGCTGTGTTTTCCTTATCTCATCAGGCTTCTGCATTTATGTCCTTAGCCTGTCCTTATTTCACATTGCTCTGCTGCTCAGTCTTTGCTATACCTTGTTGAACTCATGAACAGCACTGTCACTGAAATACAATAGAGTCCAACAGCTCATATTTCCCACTGGCTAATGTGCAAGGATTTACTACTTTAAGATCAAATGAAACCAAGATAAAAATTAATGCAGGATTTGTTTTGCAAAATCCCAAACTTGCTTCTTTGGCCTTTAGTTTGCACTCCCTGTGGGACAAACAGTATTTCTGTTTCTGTCAAACGAAAACAATAATTGGATAATATATATATAATAATATACTAAAAATAGTATTTTTTTTAGAGTTTTTTAAATGGACAAGCAGATATTTCAGTGCAGAATCCCAGGAAGTTCAACTCAAATTTTCAAACTGCAATTAAAAATATAAATAAACCCTCCCCCCTGATTTTAGAGTAAAGCAGCTCAAAAAAAAGAGCTCCATGGAAAACTGAGGTATAGTAATGTTATAAAAAGAAAGAAAAGCAAAAAAAAAATTCACATTAATGAAAAAATCCCCCAAAATCTGAACACAACCCACACTTTGTATTTTTAAAGTAGCTCTGAATTTTCATAGATCTTAAAAGTACAACTGTGACCATTTAGTCTAACAACCTCCAAAACACTGAACTATTAATTTAGCTTCATAATTCCTGCATCAAGCCCAGTAACCTGAAGATGAACTGAACTGTGTCTCATAGAGAAAAATTGATAATTTTTTTTTAAGGTTTCTAGGGACAGGTGGTCCACAAGCAATGATTTGACATATTTACCAAATCATTAGAAATGAGCACCTTTATTTCCACTTTGAATTGCCTGTTCCCTATCTTCCAGACCCTAGTTCTCATTTTGCCTTTCTGTGAGATTAAAATCTTAGCTAGAATTGGAAGATGTCTTCTCTTGTAAACTTTCTTCTTGTTTCAATATACATGATTACATCTGAAAATATCCTCTCTATCACCAAAACCTGATGAAATATGATATAGCTTGAAGGCAAAACCAGATGTCTTGGTCACAGTTTTTCCCAGTATCTTCATAGGTTGTGAGCAGAGGTATTTAGAACTGTCTCCTGTTTCGTTTTTCTTTTCATCACCTATTTTGTTAGCATTCCTTTTTTAGGAATTCTCATGTTTTCTAAATGTTTTGAAAGAAATAAACTCAAAAGCAGGAAAACAAGAAAGATTATTAGGTTTGATCATGAAGTAGGAATGTCATCAGAGAAAAAAAATTATGAAGGGAAAAAGGAAAGAGAATCTCAGAATTGTCTAGACTGGATGGGACCTTTAAGATTACCAAGTCCAACCGTCAATCTAACACTGCCAAAGGCATCACTAAACCATGTCCCTAAGCACCATGTCTACCTGTCTTTTAAATACCTCCAGGGATGGCAATTCCACTGCTTCCCTGGGCGGCCTGTTGTTCCACTGTTTGATAAACCTTTCAGTGAAGAAATTTTTTCCTAATATCCAATCTAAACCTCCCCTGACATAACAACATAGTAGGCAAATATTAATCCTAGAGTAGTTGAACTGAAAAAGGGAGACAAGTTTTTGCTGGGAATAGCAGGGACTGTCTCATGTGTGAGCTTCACAATAGGTCAGAACTAGGAGTAGGGATCACAGTACTTCTTCATTACCAGTTATAGATTTGCAGGGTATTCTGACTTTTTCTGATTTTTCAAATAAATTTTCCAACCTCTAATGAAAAAGTGTCTCTTTAAATGTACATAATACCTAAGCACACACTTTACTTTTCATCAGGTATTTTGCATGTAACCAATGTTTAGAACTAGTTTGAAATATGTTTTGCACACCACATACAGCCTGGTTTGGAACAGCCAACAAAGAAAAAATAGCTGCTGGAGCACACACACACAGCACACATACAGAGACAAACAAAGACAGACTTGTTATAAGGCAGAGGGCCCATACTTTTGATACAATCATCAGCCTGGCTTTACGTTTACATCAGAGCAAGAGTAAAAAAGACAGAGGGATCATAACAGTACACTAATCTGATCTTATTCTGGCTCTTTCTCTGCAAAAAAAGAGACCATTTCATAACATCTGAGAGGCACATTTTTTCATATCTATCTAAGCACTCTTTATCCCAAGCCATGTGGTTCAATTCTGGCTTGAGATGAGAAGTCAGCCAAACAAGGGACAGTAGTATATAAGGGATTCAGACTCAGAAGAACAGGCTGCTTCCACTCTAATTGCGAGACACACACACAAAGAGTTTCTGATGGCTTGGGTACCATACTGCCATCAAATGCTGCCTGTACTGCAATTTTTTTTTCTTATTTATTTTTTTCTGTCCCTGGATTATATAAATGTTACAACTCATCTGAAACATAATCCTTGCTTTCCTGTTTATGCAGAGTAAAAAGCCTCAAACTGAATCATAACAAACACAGCACCCTTCTTTCACTGGTTGCATGAGACATTTAGAGACTTGGAAAAGTGTTTAATCCTAGTTTATAGCAAAGCATTGCAAACCAGCACACCAAAACAGAGCCCACTCTGAACAGGCAGAGAAATTTGCTGGCATTTTTCTTGGGGGATGGATGGGAAGGGTCCTACCACTCTATCCCCCTCTTCCAGAAAGGAGAAGAAGAGATGGGATATCCAAACAGAGGTCCCTCCCCTGGCGTGGCTGAAGAGTACAGACGTCTAGCCTGAAGGAAGACTTCTGTTTCTTACCTGCCTGGAGCTGTCTCACTCCCCAAGAAGTCCAGAGACTTCCCTTGAATGATTAGTTATTTATTGTCTTGGACACAGTATCTCTGGAAGACACCTACACTTCCCTCAGATCAACGCAGGGGTCGGTCTCTTCTCGCAAGTCACAGGCAACAGAACGAGAGGAAATGGCCACAAGTTACGCCAGGGGAGGTTCAGGCTGGATATTAGGAAAATTTTTTTCACTGAAGGGGTTATCAGACATTGGAATGGGCTGCCCAGGGATGTGGTTGAGGCACCATCCCTGGAGGTGTTCAAAAGACAGGTTGACGTAGTGCTGGGAGACATGGTTTAGTGATGGTGTCACATTTTGTTTGTTGTGTGGGAGTTTATTTTTGTCAGAGTTAGGTTGATGGTTGGACAAAATGATCTTGAATGTCCCTTCCAACCTAGAAGATTCTATAAAATCAAAACTCAGCAGTCTACTCTGTATGGTGGGCTGTAATTCTAGCTTAGCTTGACTTAGTTTATGGACTATTGTAGCTGTTTTACAGCAGGTGAACATCTAAGACCATAGGAACTGAATTCAGAGGGTTAGCATCTTCCTCTGGCAGAATTATTTTCTCTTTAAACAGGGACTATACTATTGAATCAACCATTCCTACTGTTTTTTAGCAGTATGTACCACATGGAGTGGTGGTGGCATCCTCAGAAACAGATTTGGGTAGGGAGTAAGGTTCATTCTTTTCCCTCCCAGTCATTAGGCAGGACACGTAGGAGCAAAAATGGTGTATTTTGATAAGCAGTCACAACTTCAGAAAGAGTTTTGCATAAAGAGAGGGGACTGAAAGAGTGAAAAGATCCACAATTGTATTTTGCATATGCTTCAGGTATAGCTTTATAACAGACTATTAGCAGCTTTGAGAAAAAAAAGATTATAAACACTTGGTTTAATTTTTATAATGGAGGGTGAGATTTTTTTGCCACCTTCAGAAAAACATCATTCTCTTCAGAAAGGATGAATTTGTTTCTTCTTAAACTGCCTAATGAGATGAACGAATATCACACAACAATAATTTCTTCTAATTATAGGAAGTCTAGAATGAATTAGAGCAGAGAAATATCTATTTCTCTTTTCTGTACAGCAGCATTTTCAGTGTTCATCAACTTTGCCCCTAAGGCAGAAATGGAGTCATGCATGATCAATTTATCTTACAAGTCTTCCAAAATAGTTCCCTGTCTCCATTTAGCGCTGTCAAGGTTTGTTCTAATCTGCCATTTCAGACAAGACTTAGAGCTTCCACACTTTGATTCTTTGGATGAATCAGGATTAAAGTTTTCATTGCTTGTTTGTAATGAGGCAAGTTGTAGCTCTAATTATGTAACCAATTTGCTGCAGTTAACTCTTGAAAAGAACAGCCACGGTCCAGTCAGAGGTTCATTTCATGTTGATGAGGTCTGTAGCCAATGCACACAGTATAAGTTGAAAGTCAATGGCATCTGGGTGCCTAAAACTGACATGGCTTTGAAAAATTCAATGATAATCATTGAATGACTGGAAAAATAGACATAGATAACAGTGACCGCTTAAGGCTAATGTAAGGAAATCCAAATCTCTCTGTGTGTTTTTCTTTGCGTTAATGCTGTTCTGAGATCAGAGGGATTTCATTAAAAGACCCAAGCTAGTTAAGATCTAGCCTCCGAGTAATGCATCAATCAATTTTAAGGGAAAAGAGACCTTCTGATCACCTGCATCACACAGGCGGCAGAAATACGCACTTCACTTTTTATTAGAACCAATAACTTAATACCAAATTCGTAACTTCTAAGAAGATACCTTGTCTTCTTCAAAGGACTCCTAAATATGGAAAGTTCATTGGTAAATTGCCCCAGTTTTTAATTCTCCTATTATTATAAATGAGCAACTTACTTTTCATTGATTGTTGCTTGCTTCAGACTCCAGACTTGGGATTTTCTTTTGTCTTTAATGATATAGCATTAAAAAGACATGCACATTTCTGGATAGCTTCTTGTGTCAGTATTATTACATCCAGATCCAATTGTTTCTTTATTTTCACTAAATAAATTTTGATTGGATTTTTTCAGATCCTCATTGTAAGTGTATTTTCTCAGATTCTGGGGGAGAATTTTGGACAGAAGACAGCAGATGGCAAGTACTTCTTTGGATCAATATTGCGTCCAGTTTACTATCTGTACATACCAGCCATGACCTTTTTGGAAATCACTATTCTTTCAAGGTGTGGTCCCACTGTTCACATGTGCAGTCGCCACTTTTCAGTCCCAGATGGACTATGCTTTGCTCTAATACCGTACAGATTGCTTGACCACAGTAGACCTATAACATTATTGACTCAGTACTGGCGGCTGAATATTATTATTATTCAATCTTCAGCTCTTTATATTATCAACAAAGCTCTTTGCAGTAATATTTTCTTCCAGTTCATTGACAAAAACTATCTGTGAAGAATGTGTTAAAAGCACTGTAAATAATTTGTGATATCTCACTTAGTGTGCCAGGCATATACGTGTGTGTTTCTGTGAGTACTTTCTAAATATACATTATTTTGCTGTTGCTGTTTGATGTGCAGAATCAAGTGCTTTGTTAAAGTACTGTGCAATGTGTAATGGGGTTGTTGTGGAAAAAAGACAATAGCAAAGTTAGGTTTGCTACCAGTTAAGAGATACTTCTTCTTTAATTCAAGTGGTTGAATGGTGGTAAATTTTCCACCGCTGGAAGTGAAAGGCTTTTGGAGCATCCTTGGGACATTCTTCAGAGTACAGAAAAGGAATAAAATATTTCAGAGACCAGTGCAATTGCTTACATTGTTTCTGCTTGTTGGCAGCTTAACACTGCAAACATGAAAGCCACTCTTGCATCTTTTCAGAGTTCCACTGTGCTTCAGAAATTCTTCCCTGAGACAGCCAAAGCAAATACACAAATATATTCTAGCCCAAAATAAAATCCACACTTACACATTGAAGTTGTTTCTTCTCTTCTCATTGAGGCTTCATAGCCAACTCTTTTACTGACAGAAAGAGTTTGGCCCTTTGAATTGGGAGAGTTGTGACTCACATTTTAAGATCCAGAGCATCTTTGCCCTTGCCTTCAACATTTTGTGGGGCACAACAACAGGTACAGACGAGAAATTTATTCCCTCAACCACCACCCCACCCCCACCCCAAAAAAAAAAACCAAACGAAAAAGGAAGCATGAGAGATTTGGAGTGCAGTTTGTTAAGGAACAGTTTGTCAACTTTGCCTATGGGATTTTCTCGCAGTAAGCATAGAAATAAAAAGGATAAAATATTTCCATGTTATACCAGAAAAGTGTTTATTAATACACAGAAAGCTGCACTCATTTAATCTCACTTGATAGGGGATCAGAACAACCAAGTCAAAAAGATATGAGCCTAAAGTGTCCTTTGAAAAAATTATATCACCTACATATAGCAAAGTGAGTCATGCAATCCCTCCCTTCAGCTCTTGGGGTGGTCCTGCTGGGATTTTCTTCTTAGATTTGCGGGATTCAGAAAAAAGGCATCCATACCCTAATTTTTCCTATGCTTGTTGGACTACCCTGATTTCAGCTGAGATACTGAAAGTGGTGGTACAATGTGCCTTGTTGTAATAGACTGATATTTCATGCAGTCTTCAGGGAAGTGGGAATCTCGAGATTCAAATATTTGGTTCTAGATTATTTCTAACATTTACTGAGGAAATGTTTAAATACCATTGAGACCATAAAAGCAACCTTTTTAGTAGTCTTCCTTTATAATCCTCTGATTTTGGTATCTTGCCTGCAAAGTATACCTTCTACTAGACAGGTAGAGTGGCTTTCCCTCAGTATTTGCCACAATAACACCACTCTCCTGGACTTTGGAAATGGAGCATTCAGAACATCTCCAACATCCCCACCTCCCCCTTCCTGTGCAGATGTTTCTTACCCATAAGCCCCAACAGCCAAGCAAAAGGGGTTTCCTTATGAATTGTGTCCCCAGCTCCCTCTGAAAGAACAGTAGGCTCAAGCTATATTTCACAGAGGTGCCTTGTGGCAGCCTCCACGCTTATGTTCCAGAAAGAATTTCAGACATCCTTTTGCTTGACATTCCCTAACATTGCCAGCTCTGAGCTGCTGTTTGTTGTGTCTCTCAGTCCAGGCGCTCAACCCTCCATCACGCATAGAAATGAGACTTGCCTCAGCACAGCCAGCTCCACCACAAGACAAGAAAGTTCCACTTTTAGGCCTAGGACAGCAAATGGGTCCATTTGCTGGATCTGGACCATGCCTTTTAGATGTCCAGAAAACAAACAATGGTGAAATAGGATGAAGCCATGGACATCACTGACTGTTGCAAAAAGTAAGTCTGAAAGCGGGAATGTGAGGCATGCAGGAAAGTTGGCCCAAACCCACTGCTGGCATTTGTGAGTGTGATTTTTCAGTACAGTCATGCCTGTTTGTACCAGCAGTGTATTGATCCTGCTCTGTGCATTGAATGGGACCACATGGATTAGTACTTAGAATAGACTGAAGATGTTTTCAGCTCTCCCCTGATGACTTCCTTCATTTTGAAGTTGCGGTGAACTCTATTGCTACGTCACATTCCCAGATACTGTATTTTATTTACTGGTACTGAATGGCTGTCTATGTCAGCTCAATTTACAAAAACAAGTGGGATCTTTTCTGGCAGATTTTCAGGATACAGCCTCTGATGGTTGTACAGTGCTAAAGCACAAAGAGCATATGAAATGGTGAATGCGAAATGTGAATTCTCACTATTTCTTGATAAGGAATGGTTTTTCTCCCCATAGAAACTTTGCCATGCAAAACAGTGAATAACAAGTAAGATCCACATTACAGTGTGCATAATAAAGTACTGATCACCTGCGGCACTGTCAGGCTGCAATGGTGAGCAAGCCATGTGGCAGGGCAATGCTTTCAGAACTGTTAGCAGAAAACAAGAAATGATTATTTATTTTCATCGATTCTCTCCTTTATGGATGCTAGTCACTGGGAGAATATCCACTAGCTGGCTGTCATAAGCCTGCTGTGTTTCACCTGAAGCTTTCTCAGATTACAGTCTGTGTTGTGTTGGCTGCTAATATTCTTCCTGAGCAGAGTTTCTATCATATGATTTGTCCTACTGTTGAAATGGATTACCTGATACAGCATTACTACTCAAGACCAATGGGATATTGGTTGCAGATGCCCCATCACTGGAAGTGTTCAAGGTCAGGTTGGACAGGGCTTTGAGTAACCTGATCTAGTGAAAGATGTCCTCAGCAATGAATGGGGCAGTGGACTAAATGATATTTTTTTCCAACCCAAACCACTGCATGATTCTATGACTCTGTCTGCAAGTCAAAGTTAAGAGAGGACTTGTGTGTCACCTCCTATGATTGGTACACATTGCTGCTTATACCCTGTCTGCAAAAATGGCTGTAGCTAAAGTTCAGATAATTCATGATGTGTTGTGGAAGAATGGAGCTCAGTTCCTCCTGATTGGATGTGGTCTTACAAGGATGCACTTATCCCAGCCCTATTGCTCGTGTAGAACATGTACAGTTTTGGCCCGGTCTTCTAGGGCCTGGATATACTCCTGTGTCTGTGAATCGGATAGTACACCTCAATTATATCTCTCCCCCGCTGGAAGGCTCCACACTTTATGCTGCTTAAGGTTTTTGCAAAATTTTGTGGTACCTATGATGAGTGGGTCTGATCTTATTATCAGACTCTGAACAGCACTGAGCTGAAAATGTAGATATACCAAAAGACCAACTCTGGCTTAAGTGTACTTTTGGAAAATGGAAGATGAACAAGGCTAAATATGCCTCCTGAAAATGTACCTTATTTGTAATAGTATATCTGTGATGAATTTTCAGGAATTAGAGTGGAATTGGAAAGTGATGGCTGTTATCATTCCACAAACACATCTAAAACCTAGAAATGTTGACAGGGAATACATTGCTTTTAGTCACTGCCTTTTGGCAGCAGATCAGATTAGATATGTGAGCCACCCAAATTACACACTTTCCCAGGTGGGCATTAGCAGAACCATCTGGCAATTAGAAGTCTCTGGGGCAGTCAATCCAACTTTGAGCTGGATTAACTTGGAAGTTTCAAATGCTTCCATTGCTTTTTGATAGTCAGAGGGGTTTTGGCCCTTGTGAATCAGCCAGCCATTTGATTGGGGATAGAAAGAATTATTCAGTTATTTATCTTCAGCCTTGTTCAGCTTTCCATGAGGTCAGTCTAAATCATCTGTCTTAGAGATATATTGAGCAAATGTATATGCATGGCTCAAATCCAGCCAATTTTGGGGATGAATAAGTTGGTCGAGCACACAGAGAAGATCTGTAACAATCTTGGAGCTTTATGTGGTGTGGCAGACTGTGGGCAATTTTGGACAGAGAGTACCCAGTGTTGTTAATTCACAGAAACAGTTTAGCTTTTGCTGTATTTCAGCAGTGACAAAAGCTCCCACAGCCTCACCATAGGCCCTCTTGATAACAACTGACAAAATCTGTATCTTCCAAATACATTATATCATTAGATGAAGTGGACAAAAACAAAACAAGTATGTTTATGACTTAGCCTGAGGAGATAATTAACTTCTGAGTGCTGAGATCCTTGATTGCATTCCTAGCATGATCTTAATTGGAAGTCTGAACTTGTAAAAGGTTGTAGTGTTTGGAGGATATCTGAAACGGTTCGCTGAGAAATTGTTTGTTCATAAATTTTAAAGGTAATCCAGACAAATACCTTTTCCTTTGCCTTTGTTGTAATTGTTGTGGTTGATGATGTTGATAAAAATAATCTATTACAGCAGCAGCAAAGGCACCAGACTATGCAAAGGGAACATGTATCAAAATATATTAAGCCACTTCAGGGAATTTCAAAAGAAATAAGTTTTACAAAAAAAGGCTGAATACAAACCAGGTGATATTACTTTGAAACCTGTATTGCTGTTTCAGAATGTGGTACAGCACTTTTCTCTGCTGAAACTATTGACCCCTTGTGTGCCTTCAGCGAGAATTTTCATGATCTAAGTATTTTGCATGGAACTATGTTATGTTGTGCATGCAGTACAGTAGGTTGCTAGTGTAAAATGAAAATGCAATTCTGTTCTGCTGATTTATCCTGCTGTTAGATGTGGGAGGCCCTGGACGGAGATGAAGTTATCTCAAAAAACTGAAATGCTGACTTTATGGTTGGGCAATTACATTTTTGATATTTTAGAACCAGCTGTAAGTCTTTCTGTTGACCTGCTGGACTAGCAGAATCCTATTAGGTACTGGCATTGACAAAAGGTCTACGTGGCACAATGTATTTCCATGCAGGGACACTAAAGCTATGAGCTAGTAAGGATACAGACAGTAAAGTTGCTATGACACGGTGCTCCAGTCACAGAAGGACTAATTAGCTCTGCTGAGACACAGACTGTAATGGCCTGGGATGACCCAGCACTGCTTCCCATATATGCACTAGACTTCACGTTGTGCTTTGTGGATCTATCCTCAGAAGGCTGAAAGATGTATTAAAGGGCAGATTGATGAGGAGAAATAACAAGCCATATCTTCAAGATAACTGCAATAGAAACAACAGCTCCAGAAAAAAATAATTCAGAAATTATTTACGTATGCTGTTTTTCTGAGGTCAGCAAAAATCTCTGCCCTTTATCTGTCCCAGTTATAGACACTTGCCTACCAGGTGCAGGTGTGCCAACTCTCTGTATGATCAGGGCCTTGGCATGGTTGGTAAGGGTATCTGGACCACAGGTTACTTTTTCTTCTCTCCTTCCAGTTGCAGCCAGTGAAACTGAGAAAAACAGGTGGGCCCTTGGCTCTGTGGCTCGTGTCACTGACAAAACTTTGGGTTTTTCAGCAATGAAATGGCCTAAATGGCTTGCTGGCGTCAGGTGGGATTCACCTTTCTTAAAAAGGCAAGAGGGTGTTTGCTCGCAAGCTTGCAGGGTTCATTAACAGGGCTTTAAACTAGGCTTGAAGCGGAGGCGGATGATATCAGGGTTGGCATGACAAGGTTAGAGGGACAGGGTGCCAGTGAGGGCCCTTAGCCTGTTGCTGTGAGATATGTTGACTACACTGTAGCATGCTTGAAGTCTTACACAGACAAGCTGGGGCTCCTGAGGTAATAGGAGGCAGCAGGGAAACACTGGGGAAATACCTCAAAGGAATTAAGAGGTGTTGCTCTAAGAAGGTGACAAGGCCCAGCTGAAGTGCCCCTACACTAATGCACGCAGCATCGGTAAAAAACAGGACATGGAAGCCACCATGCTTCTAGAAAGACCTAGTTGCCAATGCTGAAACTTGGTGGGATGAATCCCATGACTGGGGTGTGGCCACGGGCCATTCAGAAGGGACAGGCAAGGAAGGTGGTTCAGTGGACTAGCCCTGTATGTTAGAGAGTGTTTTGATTGTCTAGAGCTTAATAATGGTGATGAAAGTGTTGAGTGTTTATGGATAAGAATCAGGAGGAAGGTTGACAAGGCAGATGGTGGCAAGGCAAGGTGGGATGCTGTTATAGAGAGCCCAACAGGCCGATGAAGAGTCTGATGAAATATTCTATAAGCAGCTGGGACAAGTCTCACAATCGCTACCAGTTGTTCTTGTTGGTACTTCAATTTACCAGATCTCTGCTGGAAATACAATACAGCAGAGAGGAAACAGTCTACCAAGTTCCTAGAGCATGTGGAAGATAACTTCCTGACACAGCTGGTGAGGGAGATGACTAGGGAAGGCACCCTGTTAGACCTGTTGTTTGTGAACAGAGAAGGACTTGTGGGTGATGTGACAGTTGGAGGCTGTCTTCGGCATAGTGACCGGAATGATAAGAGTTTTTGAGTCTTGGAGAAGTAAGGATGAGGGTTATTAGAACTGCTATCTTGGGGCTTTAGGAGAGTGTACTTCGGTCTTTTCAGGAGTCGGGTTGACAGAGCTCCTTGGGAGGCAGTCTGGAAAGGCAAAGAAGTCCAGGAAGGCTGGCCATTCTTCAGGAAGGAAATCTTTAAGGCACAGGAGCAGGCTGTCCCCATATGACAAAAGACAAGCTGGTGGGGAAGAAGACTGGCCTGGATGAACAGAGAACTTTGGCTGGAACTCAGGGTAAAAGAGAGTTTATGGCCTTTGGATGAAGAGGCAGGCCACTGTGGAGGACTACAAGGATGTTGTGAGGCTATGCAGGGACAAAATCAGATGGGCCAAAGCCCAACTAGAACTTTATCTGGCTACTGCCGTAAAAGACAATAAAAGATGTTTCTATAAGTACATTACCAGCAAAAGGAAGGCTAAGGAGAATCTCCATCCTTCATTAGATGTGGGGGTAAATGCAGTGACAAAGAATGAGGAAAAGGCTAAGGTACTTAATGCCTTCTTTGCCTCAGTCTTTAACTGTTGTTCTCTGGGTACCCAGTCCTCTGAGCTGGAAGACAGGGACACCGAGCAGAATGAACCCTCCATAATCCAAAAGGAAATGGTTAGCGACCTGCTACACCACTTAGATACACACAAGTCTATGGATCTGGATGGGATCCACCCAACAGTACTGGGTGCTGGTGGAAGTGCTCACCAAGCCACTTTCCATCATTTATCATCAGCCCTGGCTAAACAGTTGACTGGAGGTTAGTAAATGTCCCGTCCATCTAGCGACAGGACAAGGGTAATGGTTTTAAACTAAGGGAAGGTAGATCCAGCCTAGATACAAGGAAGAAATTTTTTATGCTGAGGGTGGTTGCCTGGGGCACTGGCACAGGTTGCCCAGAGGGGTGGTAAGTGCCCCATCCCTGAAAACAACCTGAGCAAGGCTCTGAGCAACCTGATCTAGTTGAAGATGTCCCTGCGCATTGCAGGGGGCTTGGACTAGATGATATTTAGAGGTCCCTTCCAACTCAAGTCTATGTTTCTATGGTTTTATGATTCTATAAATTGAAATGTATAAGATGCAGAATATAAATACATATCTAAAAGTGTTATCAAATATATGCAGAGACCTCATGACCATCTTACACTAGAAAACTGACTTTGTCTGAAAGTTTTGGTGAGATTAAGGAAACATAACATGACAAAGTTATTTAATAATTCCTTGTGGTGCTAGAGGAAGAATGGCAGCAGAAAAGCGGGCAAATATCTCATTCCTCGTGCCCAGGTACCTGAACTGCACTTGACACAGCAGTCTGCTGTAAGAATGTCTGCTCCCATTACCTTGCAGAGATCATACAGAAAAAGAAAGAGAACATTGAGTTTTCACATGAAACAAATTAGCACCAGTGATAGACAATGAACTGGAAGGATGGAAGCTATTGGAGCAGAAAATAAACTATGGAGCTCTCAAGGGAACAAAGATGCTGTGTTAGGAAACAAACACATTGTTTTGTGGAAGTCTTCAAAATGAAAAACTTGTGTACCTCTCTGAATGGAGAGTGCTTATTGTCAAGTGCTTATTGTCACAAGGGTGTGGTACAAGGCTGGGTCCCTACACAGGTAAATGAGAAGGGAAACAGTAGAAGACCTGAGTTGGATTAGCCTAAAAATAGTTAACAAACTGTAGTATCAATAAACAGAAAAAAATCATCTGTGGTTTGTAATGTGGTCAGTTCAGCATGTCCAAATGATTGTTTAGCTGTTTTCCAGAAAACAAAGACATTAGAGTAAAGAGGCTGGGACGTATGCAGTATAGAAGAGTGGGATAAAACAACTAACTTTCAGGCAAAAGCTGAAGAAATTATTTTATAGGAAAGAACCCCACACAAATAAAATTAAATGAAAGATGCAGAAAGTATATCCTACAAACACATGAGATGCAGAGAATAGTAGATGTTGTAAAATGTTACAGGACTGTGAATTCAGAGTTGTAACAGGTGTGGGGTGAGAAACACCCTTTGAGAGGCACCTCAAATGAATATTCAAGCCTAACCTTTCCTTGCTGCTGCTGCAGCCCAGGCTGATGGGGTGGGGGAAATGCTGTTGGCAGAAGAACACCTCAGGGAAGGTAAAGAAGTGGAAAGACAAGATGACCGAGTGGCAGTGGAGCTTTGGGTGCTAAAATATCTCATTCAGGCACCACTTTCATCTTCTTAATCTAATCATTTGCCCTGCAGGCTATGTGTATGCATGTTATCTGTATGCCATACAAGCTGTAATATATATTTTGCTATTTACTGCATGCCTGTCTTATTCTTTGGAAAATCTTTTTAAGTTATTTATGATAAGAAAAAGGTTTCAGATTTCAACAACCTCTGAGAACAAAGCCACTAACGCAATATTTTTTGATGAGATCTTCCATCATCCTCCTCAGAAACACAAAGGAAGGGAAATGGTAGAAGAAAATTCATGTCTTCCCAAATCCTCTCAACAACTGCACTGGGAGCAATGGGTACTGCCTTGGAATAGCCATGGTTGGGGGTTGGTATATTTTAGATGTGTTTCTTTCCTATAGAGCTTGTAGCTGTGAAAGGAACAGAAAATGTACCCTGTTTATGTTTGAGATATTGTCAAAAATTGCAAGGGCAACAGTTTTTGTGCCTTCTTTCTTCCAGAGTTGGGTTTCATGAGTCAATAGATAGTTCTACTGGCCTATGCTTATTGGCTTTAATATCCCTGTGAGTTTCTCATGAAGCTATTGTTACTCATAATTTTCGAAGAAAATGCTGAGTAGAAAATCTTCTGTCCAAAGTTAGACCTTTATTCCCAACAGTTTAAAATTGTGTTGCTATTGAATTTTGAATTACTCCAGCTGAGGATTTGGCTCATGGTTTCTACAATTATTTACCTGTTCTATTTATTTCTCCAGATCATCTCTCTTTGTTAAATTCAAGGGCACAGACTAGAATTTAAATTAAATAGCTTTGTTTCCAGTGATGATATTGGGGTTTATTAAATTCATGTTTTGCTGCAGTGGATAGTATTTATACAATTTTCCTGGAGGAAGTTAAAAATAGCTTTCTGCTCCTTAGGGTTTAAGGGTCTGCTTTTGCCTGTGCTGTTAGCTTGGCTTGTTGTATTTTTTAAACATGATAAGGAAAAAAATAAATAGAAAAGGGAAAGTTTGGCCTCTCTCTCCTGTACCTTTTTTGTAATTGAACATGAAATAAAAGCAAGTCAAATTGGCAGATAGCATTGTGTTATAGGTGGTGCAAAGTGCCAGAAACTGTGTTTTGCTTGCACACAATTTGTTCTTTAATAGTTCTTTTTATTTTTCACTCATAACAACAAAAGTGAACTATTAAAAATCAAATGTTGAGATGAATGGAACTAAATAAAAACATGCCGAAGGCGACAGGCAGGGTTTAACACTCTGTAACTTTTATCTCTCTGGTGTTTCTCTTTGATGGTTGACATGGCAAAAGAATTCTCACAACACTTTTGAATCCTGATCACTTTGCTAATAACAGCAAGAGCATCACTGTGCGTTGTTTCTACTCTTGAATCCCTCTAGACATGGTTCCTTGCTTACCCAGTTGATATTCACACAGCATTGCTCATCATCAAAGATTTAAAAAGGAAATGAGGAAATGCCTATGGAATCAGTAGATGATTTGGGTACATTATTATTATTATTATTACAACTTTTTTGTTCATCAGTGGTGACATGGGAAACCAATCAAAGGTCAACGTTCTGACCTAAGATGTAGCAGATAGATCCTCAGTGGGGCACAGTACCATGTAAATTAATGTAACTGTGATGGTTTAAATCAGTTAAGATTCTATACTTATGACAAGCCCCAAACAGGCAGGTGAGGTGCAGACAAGTAAATGGAAAACTGAGAATCTTTCTATAGCCATTAATATAGTCTTTGCTCCACAGGCTCCCTAGCCACTATTAGTCCAATACATCGCAGGGGCTTACACAGGAGTAATGAAGTCAGGACTCAAGAGATGGCTGGTAATATTCTCAAAATAATATTCTCAAAGGTTTTGTCAGTTTTCTCTCTGTGGGGAAAAGGTGTTTTGTGAAGGCACTGAGTTGAGGCTCAAAAGATTTGCACTTCATTCCTAGTTCATCATGGACTTTGATCTTGGGGAATAATCCATTTTCTTCATGTGAAAATAAGAATGCTAATAATAAGCCTTTACCTGCCCTGTAGGTTTAGGTAATATGAACTCTTTGGGCCACAGCATCCCTGCACCTGTGTACCAACAGAAAGGGATACACATTTAACTGCAATCTTCATTGGCTGCTATAACACAAATCATCATCAGGAAATGAAATTCACAGAAAAAAGAAATACTGTTAAAGGTGTTTTTTTCCTACGACTTCTGTCCATTCAGTTCAACAAAAGCAGAGAGTTTTGCTCCTGTCTCTGGACTTATTTTGTAACAGTAGAAGTGAAATCATGGTCAACGGTGAAAAAGATTTATAAATATGAGGTGAGCTGATGTTTTCAGACTTCTAAGAAGTCAGTTGCTTTCTAGTTTTGTCAAGTGCTAATGTTTACAAAGGGAAATTATGTGCATCTTTGAAGGCCTCTGTTAGAGCCTTATGAGTTTTGTATATATATAAGATCAGATTTTACTGTTTCATATTGACACTGTGATAGTATGTAGACATATAGGTATGATCCACAGCCTGTACATAGAATCTTCCCTGCCTCACTTATGCTTGAAACTTGTGTGTCTTGTTACTACGGAGTTTGGCTCCAAATTTTCCAGAGCTAGAGCTCTGACTCCATTTCTAGGTGGGGAAAGCAAACCAAGTTCTATATCTTTACTGGCAAATTAAACAGAACCAGGCACAGACCTGAGTGCTTGTGTATGATCACTCACCCTGCTAAACTGTTAGCAAACTTGGTCACATGGGTTCAGCAGATGCCCTGCAACAAACGTTGCCTAAGCTCAAGCCAAGAATCATCTCCAATATCTACTTTGTGTGTAGTCTCTCCCTTTTGATGAGAGCTGGAAAGTTTAGCTGTATGAAGGTAGGCTGTGTCATACCATGCCTCAGTGTTAGGGAGTTGTCCCTAGCCTGTTTTGTTTACTGGTACAGAACCGGTAAGTTCTTTCCAGTCTGGGAGAAGAGACTCGTGAAAGATTTGAGTAGGGGAATTGCCATCTGAGCATCTCTCAACTGATAATGAAGTCAGGTTAAATATCTGTGCAACAAAATCCTGAAACGTAGGTGTGGGAGGGACATAGGTACACTTTTAATCAAAATCAAGTAGATTTAAAGTGGTCCATACAGATGTTTCCTTAGGTGCTTCCAGATGTTTCTAAACATCTGCAATTATGAAGACTGTACAAACTACCTGAGTAACCTATTCCAGGGTTGAATTAGCCTTTGAAATGGATTATTTTTTTCTTCCCATTGCCACTTTATAGTAATTTTCATTCTTCAAATGAAGAAAGTTCTTAGAAGTAAAAAGTTCAGCAGTCTATTGTCAGTCATATGTGTATCCGGGATCATTATTACTCTTTCTTAGCCTGGTAAAATTACAGAATAAGGGAACTGGAAAGCAAGAAAGAATTACAAGAAGGAATTGGAAGGATGGCAGCTTGTTATGTGTAGTAGGATCCATGTATTATGTAAGATGAAAATAAGACTTGGACAAGGCTATATTTTGGGGTGCTAGTTGCAATATAACATACCTTTGCTTTTTGCTTTTCTCGCTTATTTTGATGTCAGCAGAGCCCCAAGGTATATTTGTAGCTTTGAAATTCACAAATATCTTCTCTTTAAAGCATTCAGTTTTAAAAGGGGCACATTTGTAAGTTGTAAAAAAAAATCTCTCCATTGTGAAATATCAATTATTTGTAAGTGCTTGGATTAATTTATTGGATTTTATGGGTAAAAGAAATGGAAATTGTTTCTTACATTAAAAATTAATATTTTACATCCAGCTGTGTCTGGCTGGGCAATAAATCAGCTCCTTACAATTACTTATTTGTCAGCCAGCATGTTAGTTCAAAAAGCTAGGGAGCTCGCCTGTGGATCCTGCTCTACTGGAAAGGCAGAGAGAGTTCAGGTCAAATCAATTTGAGCGACAGTAATTAAGAACAAGATTGAAGATCCTTCCTCACCTACGTAGTAAGCATCTGGAGTTGCTTTTTAGAATGGATCCACTTCTCAGCAGCAGCAGAAAATACTGCAGGCAGACCACACTACTTAAGAAGAGCTTTTTTAAATGCTTGAGAGGGTTACACATGAACCAAATACTCAGACTTACCTCATAATAAATCTCAGCATTTCATATTTGTTAAGCAGAAAAACATTTTATCTTTTCAGTTTGTCTATTTACAGCTGAATATCATGTAACCTTCAGAGAATGTATTTACAGAATCTTTCCCTATATGGGCAAATTAAACAAGGCCAGGATAAGGTAGTATCTCGTGACTGTCAAAAGAACTGAATTGTTAACATGGTACCTGGAATTTTTTTTCACAGTAATCGATACTATCCCAGACGCTGCCTGAACACGCTCCCATGGACCATCCTCAGCCTGGATTTTGTGGATGCCTGTTTTGTTTTGGCAGATAAGAAAGCTCACCTGTGTGATGAGTGCTTTCTGCATCTTTAGAACACAGGGTCAGAAAATGGACAGAAGCTCTTTTTACTACTGTAGATGTAGCCATAACATTTGAGTTGATGCCAGTAGAATGCAAATCTAATATAAAAATAGTATCTTTATCATATAAGTGAGGAATAAAGCACAAAGACACATTGTAATTGCAAAAATAAAAAGGAGTGTCTAATAGCTGCTGATATAAACAGAAAGTTCCCCTCAAGTATTTCTTCAGGGTGTTTTAATTTGACAAGACAACATAAAATGTTGTTTAATTTTGATAGAGCATAAGTTTTTGAAGCTTTTCCTTGGCCATCAAGATGAAAAATTAACCGTAACCACAGCTCTAGTTGTAGAGTGTTCCTAGTGAAGATTTCTGTCATGACAGGGGAACTAACTTAAGTCAATCACATACGCAAGAAATATAATTAGTTGCATACCTCTCACATGTGCAAGATCATATTCAATTAGAGGTAAATTAAATAGCTGTGGAAATAAGGTGACTTGAACTTCCACTATACAGAGGAAACTCAGACCTTTTGAAATCACAAGGAGGTGAAGAGAAAGCTCAGACTCCTGGTTTCCCAGACATCCTCATGTGTTAGCATTGCTGCCTTTCTTTTGCACCGGGATTCTGCTGGTGGAGTTGTTGTGCTTTGGGCTGGACTGGCCACTGAAAATGAACGACAGATGATCTCCCCCACCCCACTCTCCATGGAGAGGAGGGAGAGAGAGAATGAAATTTAGGAGTTTAGAAAAAGACTAAACTACTTTAGTGAAAATATTAATAAATTAATAAAATAATAAAAAAGAAAATAATGACATATAGAAAATGTAACCATATTGAGCTCACATCACCAGCAGGCACAGGGAAAGTTCCAGACTGGACTCGGTGATGGATGGGAACTGGATTCCAGATCTGGATTCAGGAAAACACAGATTGGTATCAAAGACAGATGAACAGACAGATTCCTTCTCGGATGTTGCCGGCTGAAGAAAGAAGGCTGACCCTTTGATCCCTCAGCTTTTATACTAAGCGTGAGGCAGATGGGATGGAATACCCTCTTGGTCACCTGTCCTGTCCACTCCTCCCCGCAGGTGTGACCCTTCTACATTTTTCTGCTTCCAACCCTCCAACGGGGCAAAGACCAAAGTGAGCTGGCCTTGGGTTTTATAGCAATAAGTATAAGCAAGAGCCTCTCTGCATAGCATTCCTTGGCATAAATTACAAATAACCAGGTCTTATTACTCTGAGAAGGAAAAACGTCTTCACAATATGCTATTAACTTCATAGACCTCAGTTAGTTAGAAGAGGCTTAACTGAAAAGTAAAATTACTGAACAGAAAATTGGTTTTGTTTTACCTCACTGGACTGCATGGGAGGTTTCGGAGTGGAGACTGAAGGAGACGTAGTAGCATTATGTTGGAACGAGAGGGTTCATTAGGAAGCCTACTTCCTACCAGGAGCACAATGCTACAGAAACTCCCATGCCAACTAACTCTATGTCCTGTGCCCTGTGCATCAAGAATTTGCCTCTTACGATTGAAGTTATTGTATGCCTCACTGTCCATCCCTCTCATACAGCCACTTGTCTCATACAGTAGGATTTCTCTGACTAAAACCAGAAATAATATTTGGCATGTAATGAAGTCTTGCTGGTTGTATAAAACCCTATGTATTTTTGAGTGTCAGTTACTGGCATCACTTCGTCTTCTATTTATGCGTATTCAGACAGTCATTTACCAAGCCTGGTGTAATGAGAAAAGAGCTGTCTGGTGAAACCAGATCATTCCATCACCCACCTGTAAAATACAGCTAACTTGAATGCGTTTGAATGATTATATATGAACTAATTAGAGACTGAGTGAATGATTTGTGAAATTGTGGATAAACAGGACAAAACAAGGTGATTACAATAAATTGGCAGTGGTTATATCAAGGTCCAGCAAAGCTGCTCTGTTGAAATGAAAGCAAGCAATGAGAGAACTGAGGGTGATCTAATTAAAAACTGTATACCGAGTTATAAAAAGAGAGTACAAGAGTAAACAAGTGACAGAGTCTAGATTTATTTGCCATAAATATGGAATCAATCACAGCATGATGTTGAGGTGTCCAGTACAAGGAATTAGGATTCATAAATAAAACCCATCCTCTGTGTCACTTTCAGTATAAATGACAAAGCAATAGCAAGTGTGATTCTGAACGGATAGCCGCAGACCTGAAGTCTTCTGATTATGAAGATGATGAAGAGGCATAGTTCTTTGAGAGCTCTTCATCAATTTACAACATTCCACAATGGATAGGTTTGAGAGACCAAAGATGAATGAATGAATCAAAGTGAATTTCATCAGATGCATGGACTCTATGCAGTGGGATCACAGCAAGCATGAACAGCAGGAGCAAGGCAGCAGCCACCACAGTATCACTTATGTTGTGAGCAGAAAACAATCCCACTTAACCATGTCCCTGAAGATTATGCCACCTGTATTTTGGCACGCCAGCATTGTAAGCAGCCATAGTACAGAGAGAAAGGGTGACAACTCTGCAGTGGAAATGGTAAAGGGCATCATCCCATTGACCTCAGCAGAGATCTCATGATTATCAACAGTATAGCTATAGTGATGCTCTAGTTTATAGCCAATTAAAGAGATTCAAGAAGATCCTAAATTATGAGGATTTTGTGTTTGGTTTTTATTTTTAACTGATTGGAAACCATGTATTTAAACCCTAGAAGTTAATTCATATTTTTGGAGTTGGTTGAGAATAAAACTATACAGACAGAAAAGTAGAAAAGAACCATTTTCTTCCTAATATAAATGTACAACTTTCACTGGCATTTTAGTGCAGCATTCTCTCCTGCATACATAATATGACCATGCATAATGTGACTTTCTATAAGATGTCACTCTTACAAATTTTGCAATCTGCCGTATTACCTCAGACTTTCCATTTCCCTACTCTGCCTTCCAACCATGCAGACAACTCAGATTTTTTTAGACCAACTTTTCCTGCATTCTTCCTATGGTAATACTATTTCTATCTTCAGTGGTGATTGAATACATTTTTTCAGATTGGGTCTGACCAGCACTAACTTTATTAGCACCTCTGTTTCATATTCTTTGCTAATCCCAAGTATAGTGTTTTAACATTTTTTATGGCTGTGATGTTGGAGGCTTCCTTTACTCTGTTAGTCCCAAACACCATTTTTGTCATTGAACTGAACAATTGAGCCATTTTTCTGAGTATCCTACAGACATGTCCCTTGGCCCAAGAATAATTATTTCACAGTGAAGTACTTTTGTCCCCCACAGGTCCAATCATCCAAACCATCTGAATCTTGCTGAATCTGAACACTTTTTCTTCATTATTTTTCTTTGCCTCCAAGGAAGTAAGTGTGGCTCTAAGCATTGGTATTTTTGTGATTTTTGTGCAGTTTTTACTGTAACATACACAACACTTTTTTTTTTTTTTTTAATTGAAGTTCCTAGCAGCCTCATTTAGTTTTTTTAATTTGCTGGTAATTTTACTGTTCTGTAACGATTTTGACTGAAATGGTCCATGTTTTGTCTCTATATAAGATTTTTCTTTTTTTCAAATTAGAATGAAAATGGAGCAGGCAATATAAAGAAATTCTTTCACATATTAAGACTTTAAAAATTTGTCCTTTCTGAATTGCAGAAGGTATTTACAATTAATCAAGGGCTAAGCTGTGGAAAATTAGAGGTCTGCTGTGAATTTTCTATATATCTATAGATTTGACTGCCTTACAAATGATGTGAATACCAACAGTGAAAAATAATATTGTTATAGAGGCTTCTTCATGTTTTGACTGCTCTCTCTTGCACTGAACATGCTTTTAGACTACACAGCCGACCTGAACAAGAGACAGGCAAGACAAAACAGGTTGGTGCTTTCTGTGCCCTCCTTAAATCTCTTTTTGCCTAAGGCTGTGAGACAGGAAAAGTTTGAGCCTTTTTTGACATGTTTTAAGAGCCTGACTTCCAGTTCAACTAATTCTTCCCTCAGTCCTCTCTCACAAGTGGGTGATAACACGGTCTAATACTTAAGCTTTTTTTTTACTAAGGTGAGTGGGTTTAAAAGAAAGCTTAAAAATATGGTAAATTGAAATTCATGATTTTTGGAACCAGTAAAATTCCCCAAGAGGATATAGAAGTGTAAAGGAAAATAAAGTCGGAAGCTGGAGGCAATAACAGCAGTTTTTGAGTATTTAGAGCATGAAAGAAGTTATATTTAAAACCAGCTAGAGAAAACAGTTTCTAAGGGGAAGTTAGCAGTGGGAACTAAAGGAGATATCTGTGGTAGCCAGGAAAGATGCCTGAAGGCCATAGTAGGATAGGGCAGCTGCCTAAGTAATTATTGCTCATGTCAATAGAAGCCCCACATTAAGAAGTAAAGGAAGAAAAGATAGTGACAATGGCAAGGGGATAGCCAGACCTCAAGGACAAATGGGCTCTGTAATTCACTGACAAACTGAACATGCTTTGCTTTAATATTCCTAGCTTAGTGCAGGCAGGCTCAAAATCTTGTGTTAAGGTGACAGAGGGGACCTGAGAGAACTGACCAGGTCTGAGGCATTCAAAGCTGTGAGGCAAAGTGTGCCAAGTGTGGATATCCCTCATTCCTGCTTCCTCCTTTAAATGCAGTTGATATTAGGAGATGTATACTGCCTGCATTCTTAGAAGAATCTTTGGCTTTAGATACTAAACAGGTATTTGAAAGTATTTTAAAGCAATATATTTAATGGTGGGAGATACCACCTGGGAGTCTAAGTGAGACTTCAAACTGTCTGAGCTAATTGGATTGCTATTATTTGAGATAATCTTATTGGGATGCTTGGAAATGAGTTTTATTCTTCATTAAAAGGACAAAGGGCTGCATCTTTAAAGGGCAACACTAATGTATGCACAGAGGGCAAAAAATAATGTTCTCTAAAGCTCTCTATGGGCTCCTGCCAGTTGTGACTAATGTTGGTGCAGGTACTAGGAAAACACAGGCAGATATGATGATGAAGAAAGAAGAATGGAGATTAAAAGAAAAGTGGTTTGAAAGCTCTGCTCATACTACTGTATAAAGAATAATATATGAGGCCTGCGTAATGAAAATGATAATGTGTTCTGTCATTTTATTTCAGATAATTAGACTGTGATCTTGGAAGCTGTTTCTTGTGGCTGAAGCTCTGTATCTGATTAGAGTTCTCCTGCGTTTCCTACAGTTTCAGTCCAGAATCCTTTTCTGCTGCCTAGTTTGAGATGCAATTGGTCCAGGGCTGAGGAAACACTGATGCTGTGATGTTCTCATGGGACACAGTGACAGGGTTCGGGTAAAGTCCCCTCACTGTCCCTAGCATGCTGCTGGGTAGATTGCTCATGCTCAGGCTCAGATCCAGAGGGAGCTGGCTGGCTTACCATGGATGGATACGCAAACCCAGAGAAGAGGGGCTGGACCCAATTAGAAATCACCTCTGATACCCAGCACGAAATTGCAGCTGGCAGATTCTGCTAGAAAATTGTAAGACTGGTCTGCTTGTCTTCCTTTCCTAATCCTTTCACATTAATAGATCCATTTTGTTTGCCCGGCTGCAGAAAAGAAAGTTAGGCAGATGCAGTATCCATACAGGAAGTCTACCTTCAAGTGTTTGTCAAAATAGCTTGACAAACAAATTCTCTATAAACAAAGAGCTGCTTTCTGTGACTTTTTGAGGGGCTATTTTGCTCCAGAATAAAATCTATCAATCTGCTCTGTCCTGGTTTGGGGTGGAGCAGAACTAACTTACTCTTCAGTAAGGGAGTTTCTTGCTTATACTTGATGCTGTGGCAACCAGGGTCAGCTGACTCGGTTGTTTATCCCGTGGAGGGGTTGTACCCATGGGGAGGCCTGGACAGATCAGGTGACCCAAACTGACCAATAGGGTATTCTGCCATGAAAGCTGAGGGATGAGGATCAGTTGGGTCAGCTCTTCTAGAGTGGCTATCTCTTCTTGCTCTTTGGCTTCTTCTTCAATGGGGTCTTCTTCTTTTGTGACTGATGCCTGAGGAAGACCCTGTCAGTTCATTGACCTTTGGTCCCAATCTGTGAGTTCCTGAATAAAGATCTGTAATCCAGTTCCCATTTGTCACTGAGGCTAGTTTGGAACTTCCCTAGTTGCCCGCTGGTGACATCTCCCTGATAGCTTTATACAGTTTTGTATTTATTTGTTATTATCATATCTATTCCATTATTTCCTTTTCATTTAATTATTAATATTTCATTAAAGTAGTTTAACGTTTTTCTAAACTCATAAATCTCTTTCTGTGGGGTGAGAGACCAGGGAGAGCAACTCTCATCTTGTCATGGGCCAACCTGAGCCAAACCATGTCATGCTCATTTGTATTTTTAAGTGCTTTCAAAGCATCTTCATCAGAAGCAAAATACCATAACCCTGGGTAACCAAAAATCAGTGATTTGATTCTTGTCATAACAAAGGTGCAGGGCCATGTGATCCACCATTGCTATCTC
>JAOXJM010000023.1:110502500-110512858 GCA_026413425.1 Tringa solitaria | reverse complement strand
TGGTACTTAGGTGGTGGATAGCCTTGATTTTATTAGGTTATCATTTGTTATCATGCCAAACAAAGTGAGCAAGTCAGAGAATAGGACTCTTCTGCAGTTAATGCCAACTGTTAGAGTGTTAAGGGGCACTGAGAAGGTGCAAATGCAGGAAAGAGAGGAACTGTTCCTGTACAATGAAACAGTCTTCATTACAGACCATGTTGAACAGTTCTAATTATACTCCTGCATTTTTCACTTGCTTATTTGAGGTCCAAAGCGAGACTGTCTGATTATGTATGTTGCTCTGCCATGTCCAATAGAATAACCTTTTGTTTTCATCAGGTTGACTTTGATTTTTCTAGTTCTCATTTCAGTTTATACTTTCTTGCTGTTAACTTTTTGATTCCTTCATTAACGACATGAGGCACAGATGCCCAGCACCACTGGAGAGGGAGTGCTACCCTTCTTTCCACACACGATGAGTTGGTACAGATTTATTTTATTTTATTTTTTAAATAACCGTTTTCTCTCCAAGTGAATTGCCCAAACTCCCTCAGCTGAAAATGTGATAACTGTTGAGGCTGAAAGCTTGTAAACGAGAGAAATACAGTAGGATCATACATTTTCTGAAGAATTTTTATGAGAACTACTTTTTACAAAATTTCCCAATTGATTTCCTATGTTATTACTCCTCTGGCTCCCAATAATGTTATTTAGATAGAGAAATATTCCGACAGCGTATCTTCCCATTTACACTTTGCTTTCAGCACTGGCCTATAAATGGGCCATTATAGTCTGGAAAAAATACAAAGAGTAAAACTTTTCCTTCATGTAGGTTAGAAAATGCAGTCTCACTAATAGTTGTCCAATGTGAACCTGCTGTTATAATTCAAAAATTTTCTACCATGCCAAGTGTGCAGAGGTGGACTAATTTGACTAATAAATAGTACAGTATATAGTAACATAGTAAAAAGTAATAGTATAGTAAACAGGTAATTTTGTATCCACGGTGCAGACCTGATTACTCTGGAATACCTCAGTGTTTTCAAGGAAAGAATACCAGCAAGCCCCGCAGCAACAGGAGCAAGCCCAGCAGACCCATTACCATGACATGAGTGGGTTTTAGGTCAGTGAGGTTAAAAAAACCCCTTGCTCCAGACCAGCCCAAGTCTAAGTAATCAGCTTAGACAAGGTAGTCAGTATGTGCTAACGTAACGCCCACAACAGAACTCAATGTGGTAGTTCTGGGCCAAATTCTGCCTGCCATGCCAGTGGAAAGTAGTCCCATTAGTTTCAGTCATAATGCATATGCAGGAGGAGAATTCATTAGTAGAGAACTAATCAGAAGAGCTCCTAGGAGGAGGCAGCAGGTGGCAGATGCCTTGAGGGGCTGCTCTGATTAGCGGCTTGCCCCACTTCTTCCATTTCGTGCATTAGACTCTTACTGCACCAGAAAAGATTGGAGCTAGGGCCACCTGCTGGTGTAAAAAAAAAAAAAAAAGACGAAGTTTAGATAATTGCAAGTTACCCCTTGATGGAAAGGTCCTTTTCCACTATTTGTGCATGTGGGGAAAGTCCTACCTGTTGCTTGCATACCCATATTCTGATTTCGAGCTTGTGGTACCTCAATTATGCCCTCTTTGCACATAGCAAATTTTAGCTCGAGGTTTATCATCAGTGTATGGGAAAGCTTATCTAGTGTATTACAACTATTCTTTTCTTGCCATAAGTCAGAGAAGATAATAGCAAAGAAATCCCGAACCTTCTCTAACAGCCAATGCTTTGTTTATTTATAGTTACATCATTTTTCAGCATCAATGAAATAACATAGGTCTGATGGCTTTAGGGAAATTAGCATATTTGCATCAGTGTCAGCAAAACTCAGAATGGTCTATGGTGCTGGAACTATGTATTAAGAGACTCTTAAATGGAACAGTTTGCTCTCGGTATTGGTATTCAACCTGTTAAATGAAGGGTAAAATTTCACTTGCTACGAAATTTTGGTGTGTTGTAGACTGCCAAAAGGATATGCCTTCTACTAAATAAAACCAATAAGAACCTAATCTGCTCTCTTACAAGTATTTGTTTATCTGAACAGATGTTGGCAATTATGCCTTATCGCATGACTTAGAGAATGGTAGGGCAATGGCAATCAATAGAAGCTGGTGACATCTTTTGGGGGGAATGGAGGTACTGGTTGGGAAAGGTAGACTGGCGAAATTGAGAGGGGCTGTGCTGGTGAACCAAGGAAATATCTCAGGGGCTCGGATACAAGGAACTTGTGAGGGAGAGGAGAAATGACTGACTAATTGAGCAACAGCAGTGAACAGTTGGCCTCTCAAAAGAAGGCATGCGTTCAAATTGAAAACAAAGATAAAGGCATTGATTGTTAAACACAGGGTTATGGTAGACATTAAAAGGTGAAATGTCTATATAAACCAATATTGCCACAACAAAAAAAATGTATAAACTTGCCATGAGCAAATTAGGTTGGATATTAAAGCGTTCCCAACCACCAATGTGATTCCTGAGCAGCCATCTCATAAAAGTAGTTGAAGCGAGAAACCATTTTCAGAGGGAACTTGATAACAGGATTATGTGATGAGGTTACAAGATAAGACTGGCAGGATGCAATTATCTAGATCCCTTCCAGGCCTATTCCCCTGGAAGAAAAGAGGAAATCAAAAGCAGTGGCTTACAATGCACTGCAGGTGTGCATGTGCCTTAGCATATAACCTCAGTTTGCCAAGGCTGGACTAATCCGACTAATCTAGAAGTGCTATAATGATCTATTCTCCCCATTAGCCCCTCGATAAGCATGTAGCTGTTAAATGAACTGTCCAAAGATATGTATTAATATGCAGCTGATGAATGCAGCCACTTGTCCTTCACTGTAGCAATGTTCCTACCTCCAAAATAGTCTCATGCTTTAAAGACATCAGCAAGCAATAAATATTAAAAACTCAAATAACATGGCAGTGAGGCTACTAGAGAGAAGAAAGCATTCAGGAAATTTTGCAGTGCCTTTGCCTTTTTCAGATTTTTGTTTGCAGATACTTATCAGCAATTCATCAACTTGTCAATTTGCCCCATAATCTCTGAGTGCTCTAGCTAAGATCCAGCCTAGCACAAGCAAAACTTTCTCTCCAGTTGCTAGGTAACTCCAGTGTCTGTTCGTCTATGGTACCTGTTATCAGCTGTTCACATCTTTATTTACTTTTCATCTGGACCATAATAATGTGATGTAACTGGACACAGAGCCTCCAACATTTAAGACACTTGGCACAGTTACCCGTGCTGCAGTCCATCTTCTCATCGACATGGGCTGCCCTCCTCACAAACGTATGTGTCCTTCAGCTCAAGTTAAAAGGAGGTTTCGGTTCTCATCTTTGGTTGGTTCTGTGCATATTTTAAAACTACTTTGAAGTTGTGAATGGGAACCATTCTAGATAAGATTTGATCCTCTAGCACAATGGATTGCTTTGAAATAACATTTAAATTCAACCTTCTAATTCTGGGGAGGGAAATAAACAAGGAAGGATACTAATGGCCGGAAGCCCTTCCTGGGGAACCAGGGACCAGGAACTCATCAGTATCTGCTATAAGAAATAGCAAAGCAACATAAGTATTTTCAAAACTTTTAGAAAAAGTTTACCAAAACAAACTACTTTGCAGATTTCTCCTTTGGGAGAAGATGAATAGGCAGAAAAAATATGCATAGCCATGCTGCTTACTGCATTGTTAGGAATCCCAGTGAGATAAGTGACATAAAATTATATGCAAAACAAAGGAATAGAAGAGCAGCTGACTTTATTTTGTTGAGTTGCAGTAGCTTCTAACAGCCTTATTCTGTTCTTCTAAGAGAAGAAAACACCAATTTCACACAT
The DNA here is from genome assembly GCA_026413425.1 of Tringa solitaria. Taxonomy (NCBI): domain Eukaryota; kingdom Metazoa; phylum Chordata; class Aves; order Charadriiformes; family Scolopacidae; genus Tringa; species Tringa solitaria. The sequence continues at coordinate 110,508,992 of JAOXJM010000023.1, read as the reverse complement.
GACAGTGAACCATCCTACTGCTCTAACTACAAATCTGGGGACAATGTGAGGATAAAACAAACAGGTGGAGCAGAAGTTCAAGGTAAGATGTAGATAACTGTGGGAGATGAACTAGGAACTGATCAGAGTGTATCAGCTACCTAACCAGGACTCCAAAGGCTGGGGAAATCAGTTTTGACACATCTTTGCTCACATCACTGTTTGCTAGAGGAAGGTTTAGTTGGTAGTGTCTTTTACATAGAGGGATCTATATAGTCCAGCTGATTATATATCTGTCTCCCTTTATAAATACATACATAAATTATTTAATTATTTATTAAGGAAGGAATAAGGATGCAAACTCAGAATGCTTCTGGCTGGAAAGAAAAATAATCCTGCAGCTATCCAGTCACTAGCGGATGACCCTTCTTAGCTTTATATAGAGAGTAAACATACAGTATTTGATAGAATTCTTTCACAGAACTTCTTGGCAAGGAAAACATTATGAACTTCAGAAGGATTCATTAAAATGGTTTTAAAATCAATTAATCCACTGATCTAAAGATACAAATAATAGAGAAAGATTTTACAAGTGGTTTCCTACAATGTGTTCTGAGTGATAATAAGACACCAAGTGCTTCATCAATTACTTACTATAGTCAATAGGCTAAATTTCCATTATAAACAGACAGCCCTCTCTATGGAAAATGGACATATAAAAAGCTCTAGATAGATAAACACTCCAGGATGCTGTATATAGTCAGACCCTGTTGGATGGTGCTGGTAGTTCTCTCTATATCTTTTGGTATTTAAATCTACCCAACTTCCCCTTTCACACTGCTTTACTTGGAAGGCTGTAACATTCATAAGTTTCCAATTTAAGATGCTGCATGTTAGAAAATCTTACAACTTTTGTTTATGTCAAGGTCTTGAAGCTATATTCAGAACTCACAGTACATTTGAAAATTATTTCCACACAATATTATTTCCTTCTTGATGGGAAAAACTGTTGTCTTGGAGAAAATCTTTATGTTTGACCTTTAGACTATCCATCCATGAAATTCAGGTTTGCCCTCTGACAAGGTGGTATATGTAATATCATCTATTTTTTATTTATGATATGTCAGAGATGTGCATGGAACATTAGATGTGTAATAGCACATAAGCTATTTTATAATCCTGAGCCCTGATTTTATCAGGTGATTGAGGCCTCCCTGGAAGAAGCTATGTCCACTAGGTCTAATGGATTTGTTTTTCAACCAATGGTTTCTTTCATCATCCACCTCCCTTATGCACTGAATAAGATTGGAAATAATTCTGTGATAATTAAATCAACATCAAAGACACAAAACTCAGAATTAAGTTGGACGAGCAATCTTAGAAATACAATTTCAAGTTTTTGGGGTACATAACTTTGTATCCTTGATGTACGGTTAGTGTAGTGTTCTTTTACTCATGAATGTACTTGAACACCAATGTACAGTGTATCAGAGGGCAAAGAAGACAAGAAACTTTTTTGCTTGTGAAGGGATAAAATTTAGGGGATTCTGCTGAAAGGTTAAATTTTTCAGTGCTTTGAGTGATAGCATATTACCTTGAAACAGCACACTGGGATTGATAAATCATATTCAGACTACCTTCCGTAGCTACCGAAATTAAATGTTGTTATACCAGAAATGGCAAGTTTCATCTAAGCCCCCTTTCCACTGCTTTACAGAATCATGATCCCCATTGCTGCGAATTTTTCATACATTCATTTATTTTCCATGACCCATTTTCAGGAAAAGGGCAAACCTGTGTTTGAGATTAAGTTATTCTTTTGGGAGATAAGAGCCCCCAGAGGCTGCAAAAGGACTAGAGTTTAGCTCTCACATGCTGTTGAATACTTTAATCACTGGAAAATTATATGGAAGATTCTTTGCTTGGCTGATCTTGAGTTGAACTCAGTGCTCTGAATGTGTATTAAGGATAATTTGTGCAGGATTAGGTAGTGTTTAGGGGCTTTCCAGCTGCTGGTGAGTTGCGTTACAATACGGGCATCACTACAACTCAAACTGGGGAAAGGAGTTGAGGTTTAGATGTCTTACAAAACATATAATCTAATATAGATGGAACGTACCACTAGAGCCAGGTTATTTCTGACAGTAAGTGAGCAGAACTGCTTTGTACAAATAATGTGCCTAAATTCCATTTAAGATTATTTTGATAGCGGAAGGTATAAATAGAGACCCAAGTGATTCGTAGAAAAGAAAACATGACAGAGGTTAGATGCTTATTCATAGATTGAGACATTCAGTCCAGAAGGATGAAAAAGAATATTTTAAGTGAGAAAATGAGATGGAGTGCAGTTTTGTCTTATCAGGAAAAAAGTAAGGATAAATTATTTGCACCTGTACTTTTACATTACTGAATGACATGCTTTAGATCTTTGAAAAGGAGTGGGTTGCAGGCAGGCTAAACACAAGCTTGTAAGTGTTTAATATCACAGAAAGAAAGAAGTAAACAAGAAAATCTGCTGGCTATCTTTCCTGGAAAAACCTAGGAGGAAGCGGTGCTTTCCCTTGTGTGAACCCACAGCAGAGTTTGCCGTACCCAGCTTCATGGAAACGAAATACATTGTGAGCTATTATAGGCAAAAACACTGCCTGACTCATGAATTCCCTGAGCTACAAATCACTAGAGGCCAGGAGAAATTTGCGTAGGTGTTATTACACGTGTTTTATGGCTTCTCTGCCATCTGCTATTGGTCAGTTTTAAGACCAGATATTGGGTGCTCTCTGACCGTCTGGTCTTGGTTTTGTACTCGCAAGTTAATACGAACCATCTAAAAGGGTATAGTCTAAATTACTCTTCTGGGTTCTATTTGCTTAAAGCAGGAGGACATGGTTCTCCAGAAGGAGATTTATCCTACCTTAGCACTTTGTGAAGGACAAAAGAGTAGCTCTCTGGTATTGCCTATCCTGCCCTATTGGCCTAGGAAGAAAATAAATAACTAGTTTAAATTGATCATTTAACTTCCAGGTAGATAAATTCAGGCAAAGTGATTCCTGCTCTTAGTGGCCAGTAAGGTTGGTTCACTGGTCTAATTTTTATCTTACAAGAAACAAGAGAAAAAGGCTTACGAAGGTTGTATCTTCTCCCTTTAACGTATTATTCTCAAATTCTCCTGGTGATGTCCTGCTACAAATCACTTTGCTTTTCTCACCCATCTTTCACAGACAGACACTTATCTTCACCAAATACACATTAGCTACTTCTGTGGGTTTATCTGCTCCATCTCCTGAGGACCAGCATTGTACCTGCTTCTTTTTTTTTGCGTTGGCTGCCTTCTCTTTAAGAGCCTTAATGGATGTTTTATTAAAACTCACTCTCCCCTTTGTTCTGTGGACCAGTATTATTTATTTTTTTTCAATGGCTGAACAAAGTCTAATAAAAAATGCAGTACTCTTTGGGCAGAGGAATCTCAGTCAGCCAGTATTTCAGGCTGCTATTGACAGTAGAAGTTTCGGAAGTTACTTGGCAAAATTTCCACTTTTTTGGGTGGAAGATGGTCTTTTTCCCTTTCATTGTAAGTTCCAACAGGAAAGATTTGGGAGTTTGAAAGGAGGGTGAATAGTTTTGCAAGTCATATCCTTGAAGAATTATCTGTATTTGGAACTGTAAATAAAAAAATGAGAGTATAGTGACATTGGTTCATTGCATCAATGCAGAGTTGGATCATGATATACTGTAAGGGAAGATTTATAATGGAAATGAGGCTTTGAAATTTGTGCCCCACAATATAAGTAGTCATCTCATGTATTTTCTCTAAAAGATTAATTGACCTTACATCAAATTTCCTCTTTTCTTACCAGATACATATTTCTTCAAATGTGTGTTAAAAGTTAGTGAAGATTCCTAAACTTACATTCACCAGAGGCCAGCACTTGGGTTTTAAATTAGATGCTCTGACATCACAGTTTTTTGGTGAATCTGAAGCACACATTCACACTGATGTTTCTTTACAAAAATCTTAACAGAACAGAAATTCAGAAATGCTGGTGATCGGTCAGCTGCATTTTTGAGCCTTAAACCAGAGACAGAAAATGACACGCTTTTGTATTCATCTTGCAGGCAGTATCTTTGCTTTCTCACTGCCGTTAACAAGTAACACCTGAAAATTTTCAGTGTCAGTCTCAAATATTGACTCTTCATTATGTAATGTATCAGAATACTGGGAATATTGTGATATTCTGGGTTGCTGAAGCTACTTGAATCAACATAATGCTCGAGTAGAATGTCTGCCCCGTGCTTATCACACTGTCTGCTTCTGTTGTGATAAAACACCAAAACCCTAAACCCCAATCCCCAAACAGGGATGATTTTTTAGTTTGTAGCTTGCAAATAGGTAATCTGCAATGGAAAGGGAGGCAGAATAAATATATGCTTAGAGAAGTAACTTAGTGTGGGGAGGAACCCCCTCTCAGCTATTTTAGCAAATGCAAGTATTTTTTGGAAACTTTGTAAAACATCATATTTGAACTCAAAGTACATAAATTCATGGGATCTTGATGTTCAGAAGTACAGGAATTGCTCACAGTCCATCAGCAAAGGAAGATTATGACAAATAACACCCAACCCCCCACCTTTTTGCTTCTTACAAATATGGCTTCAAGTACTATGTCTTAAAAATATTAATTTGAAAATTTTGATAAAAAAATTGGCTTAGGTTAATGTTCTGTGGGTGCTCCTTTCTTATGTAACCTTCTTGAGATCTTATTCAGCAATCAGAAACAGATTTGGAGGGCGATACAGTCACTAGCCTTGCGCTTCTCCTCACAAGGCTTAAGAAGCCCATTTCCACCAGCCTCTTATTTTAGGTGCCTTAAGATCCTAACTACTTGTCAGCACTGCATAGACCTTCTCCAGTTTCTTAACAATCTTCTTGAACTGGGGGCCCCAAGCCAGGAGTAACCCTGCTGTCCACGTTCCAACCTTCCTCTTGATCCCAAACTCAGGCTTCCAAAGCTTTAATCTACAATCCTGGACACAATGGCTCTTCCTCATTTGCAAGCAGCACAGCAAATTGAGCATTGCTGGTAGCTGGAATACAGAAATTGCCACTGTTGCTCTTCCCTCCTTCCTCCCTAGATTCAAGTTTCAGGCATTTGGCAGAGATGCACCTCAGTGTTTTTGAGGAACTCTCGCTGCCATAGTCTTGGCTCAAACATGTTGAGTTTATTATGTCTGATTCCTGAAAGCTTTCTGGAACTCCTCCACTTGAGCTACACTGCTGAGCAAGGCTGAAATTCTGTTTTGGCACAAAAACTCTTTAGTGGCAGAAAATCATTGTGCTCCTTTAGAAAAATATGAAGATGCTTTGTCCCTTCAGATTTCATTTGCTTATCTTTGCTACTATGGAGTTTCCATTGCTGCAAAATTGAGCACTAGTATTTCATCTGCTTTTCACTCAATAAAAGTGTGCTAAGAAAGAACCTATACTTTAACAGGCTTTCTCGCTTTCCTCAAGCAAAATTCTAATTGGACCATCATTCTCACCAAAACAGTCTTGGTAACTTGTGTTTATACAGTGCTGGAACTTGGAGAGATTTTATACCACAGAACGTTTTCCAGTAAACTCATTAGAACTTGTAAGTCAACTGTCTAGTTACTGTGTGAAATTGGTGGAGTATGAATGTGTTAAAATCAGTCATGAATATAACCTGAATGACGTTATGTGATTACTTTCTGTACCTCGGATTTCTTTGGCAAGCACATGAAATTTTTGCAGACTAATGTCACCTGAACTTTCAACCTTTCTGACATGTTTTGATCCTGGATTAAAAGTGGTGACATTGATGGGACAGCAAGTGTCTAGTCTCTTTGTCTGAAATGTACCTGGATTTTCATCCTATTTACCAGCCTCCTTCAGACTATCTCACTGTATGTTGTGATTGTACACAGAAACAGGCTGAATATTTCCACAAATTATTTTTTGGGGGTTAGAAATGCACACTCTGACCAATGGTAAAGGATTATTGGCAAGAATATTTTTAGCAATCACATAAAAAGGAAGAATACACTGGGAATATTACAGTGGTTTTGGAAATAAAGAGGCTCCCCAACTCCATAGGTTGTGCTGATGTCTACACAGAAATGACAGTCGTCTTCATCTTAATTCAAGAAAAACATTCCTGACATACATAAAGTGAAATTTATGTAAAGGTTAACTTATACTTAGCCCATGATTTCTCCAGTTCCATGAAGCCAAAGGAATACTAATCTGGCAGCTAGAGTGAAAAAGAAATCTTCTGATTCTCCAAAAAACATTATTTGAGTATGAGTTATTCATGCTGTCTGTAAATAAGTAGCGTGTTTTTTATTTGTATACTGTATATCTTTTCATGAATTTAATTGAATTTATAGAGAACAAAACAATTTAATCCAAATACAGTATTCTCTCATTTTTCAGTATCTATTTATTAAATAGTTGCTAAGATTAATCATTAGTACAGTATAACAAACTAAATAATC
>JAOXJM010000023.1:110474168-110487030 GCA_026413425.1 Tringa solitaria | reverse complement strand
GAAAAATTAGCTGAAATGTTATAATATTTTATAGTAAATAATTAGAGACTTCAGTTGTGGCCAGATCCTATTTGGTCAAAATAGCAAATAAATAGCATTAATATTTGGATTCACCTTATTAGATGTAAACACCTACATTATTGACATCTGTGCTTGAGTTAGTGTCCATACTACTGCCTTTAAAAGCAGTAGAGATATGAACAAAAATCTTACTAGAACCAAGGGCGTAATTCATTTATTCCTGAATAGACTTCTAAAAGACTGTAGAATATTTCAGCCTATTTCTCTCTACTGACTACAAAAGGACATATATGTGACAAGGGTAGAGAAAGGGGTAGAAATCATATTTGACTGCATCCCCTGACAGCAGTGGGCTACATTGCTCTAAAATAAATCTGTGACGTGCATAATTAGCAGTGCTTCATGGAAGCTGACATTTTACCATTTCTTTGCCTGCTTGGTGCGTTACACTTCCAGGGTAAAACTGGATTGGACTGTTTTGGTTTTGGTAATTTATATATAGAAGCTCCTTGTAACTGAGTTTCTGGTGATGCGAGAAAGAACTCCATTCATTAATTTTTATTTTTTAGGAATAAAGGAGAATTTAGGAGTAAGGAGAATTTGTTATGGTATTATATTTCAGAGACTTTTTTTATAAAAATGAACACTAACATTTAGGCCTGAAGTACTGTGTTTGGCATTTTCTCTTTTAACTTAAAGGATACCCTTGCCAGGCAAGACAAATCACTCACTTCCAGATCCCAGTCAATTACTTCAAGAACTGCTGGAGAGTTTCACTTCTGAAGAATTAACTTTTTGGCTGCCAGAGCTCTCAAAAGTGACAAATTGCCTAGCATGTAGCTTGAAAGATCATGTGGGAAAGTGAAATTTAGCACTATTTATGATTTCCTCCCTGGAAAGAATTGATTTTACTTCATTGCCATAGAAGCTGAACTGAACACCATGAGTTCCAGGTTCAGCATTCAGCCTGTGCTCTTGTTACTAGCTCTAGGACTAGTATTAGACACTTTGACTGGAACCTGAAGTTTATGGTTTTGTGGATTAGCTCTACCTTTTCACTGGTTCCAGATTAGATGAATAAAGGATGACTCTTTTATATCATCCCCCTGTAGTCCCTGATGGGATTTATGAAGGCGGATGCTTCAGACATCTAATTCTTCAGGGTAAGAGGAAGGTCCTCTCAGGTGTTTGCAGGTACTTCTTGTAGCATTGATGGATATTCCAAACACAGTCACAGTAGTAAGCAAGAAACCAACATAATAAATTACTCAGTTCAGTTAATTACTAAATATCCTAACATAAAGAGTGCCTGCAAAAAAAAAAAAAAAGCCCAAATCTGGGAGGAGCAAACTCAAGCACTGAAAAAATGTTTCAGAATTAAGCCATTGCTATTTAACATTTTAACATGTCCATTATGACATGTTTTTGACTATAGAGCAGCCCTCTCTGAAATAGAAATACTATAGACTGACTTATCTCATGTGTTATCTCCCACCAACAGCTGATCCATCGTGCTCAGAAGCAGACTTGTTGATAATGGTGGTGATGATGATAGGATGGTATTTGAAAATAATTCTATCAAATGCTGTCTGAAAAAAATGTCCCTGTTTTGCACATACTGTTGGCATTTTCATAAATGAAACAAACACCTGCACGCACAAGCAGTCCTAGCTCATATAAATGCAAAGTTTATGAGTTTGGACATCTGTGTTTGCTAACAGTTGTCACCATAATTTAGAGGGTCTTGGGAAGCGAAGGGTTATGGAATTAATCTTGACATGTATTTGTGAAGATGAGGTTTTTTTATGTAGACTGTCTGCTATATGTCAACGTGTTTGTGTATATTTTATTTAAATGTACAATATATTAAGGCATAAAATACTATATTTTATACATGGATATTATTTTTCTATTCATACAGGTCCAAATTCAATAAGACATTTAAATATTTATCTATCATGCCTTCAATTACCGCACTTGCATACTTTAAATCATTTTTCCAAAACAAGGATACTTTTCTGAATCAAGGCCAGAAAGATACTTTTGTTAGCTACGCAGTTATTTCTTTCTATCAGTTGGTAAAATAAAGCATGCGTATCTCCCTAAGGTCAAAAAATGTTATTCTATAAAATCTAGTGATTTCATTGGCTGGTTAATTGATTTTCAGGAGAGAATCAAGAAATGACTATCTCATTAACAAGCAAAGCTTGGCAGCCAGGATCCACTGGTTTGGCCAGAGGGACAGAAAAACACACAGATGGAAGAATAAAAACCAAGCAAACAGAAAACCAAAGGCTCCAGTCATTGTTCAAACTTCTCCAACCTGTACTTTAAGGTATTTTTAATCTTATATCTTTTCATTTACAGTGGCAGGTAAAGCAAATATATAAAATGCTACATTGGTAGGAGAACAGGTTGTTTTGTTTATTAAGTCAAAGTGGAATGTTGATTTACACTAAGAACATAAAAAAAGCAAAGGGGAGATGATTACAGCTTCACTTTGGCTGCTCAGATTCTAATAATCTTCTACATGTAATGAGACTGGGGAATGGAGAAGCCTTTTCCTGACAATGCTGGCAGCAGGATAACTTCTACACGCTATTGATTTTTCTTCATTGATTGTAATCTTCCTCTTCCTGAGCGTCTGTCTTTGCTTCTCTGACATATTGAACACTGAATAGTCCCTGAATAATTCTTGAACAGTTTGGGATCATTTTTATTTTCACAGGACAGTTGAGACCAATGGAGTGATTTATGTGTACTTTGGAAGGCAAAACAAAACAGTAGTGCTCCGGGAATAAATACGGACACAAAGATAAATTTTTTTTAAAAAGCGTCCCTTCTCTTCCTTCCTCTCCAACCCTCCTTTACTTCCACACTCCAATAATTTCATAAGTATCTGCCAAATCATGTAGAGGAGAACAGTAAAGCATAAACAGCTCTCACAGCTGTGATTTCAGCCATGATTGATGATGAAATACCACTGGAGGGATAGCAGGAAAATGAATATTTATTAATGATATAAAGTGCCGCTGGTTTAGAATCCAAAAAGATCCATCATTTTATATCCATAGGATGTACACATTGAAAGTGGAATGTTCAATAAAAGGAGCCAAATACCTTAGTCAAAACATAAGTAATTCCAGTGGGCTGCTGATTGAATTCCTTTCTTAAAGTGAGCTAACCATAGTGGTTTTCATAAAGATTTTATTCCCACTTAAGCTACCATTAAGATTACATGAATAGTAGATGATGTAGACCTAGCCTAGAAAAAAAAATGCAGTAGCAATAGCTTTAGCATATTATAAAAACACATAGCAATGCACAACTATCATCTATATAATACTAACATGCAATTTACAATCGTTTTCTGCAAAGGTAAAGACCCCACAATTGTTTGATGTGTAACAGTTGACTTTTTCTGCCATGACTTCATTAGTTTTTATTTTATGAAGCTGATAGGTTAGATAACCTGTAGCACACTGCTACAGGCAGCTTTGCATATTTCTTATTCACAGCAGAATTTTGCTTTGAATGATCCTAGTCTTTCAGAAGTTAAATAAGGCAATTTCTGGCTTATCTGATATGCAAAACAGATATATTTTTTCATTTTGTTTTGCAAAAGAAAAAAAAAATTACAAAAAAAATCCTTGTGCCTTTCTCTTTTGAATGTAGGCCCGATTAGGAAGTATTGTCCTATGTTGATCCTTTTTTTTTTTCCTCTGATGTTTTTGCAGCCTGTTATATGGGATGAGCTTGTTCAGACAATAAAAAATGTAGCTGCTGTGCTGACAGCAAAGGAGAAATTGACTGATGGAATTCAGCTGCATAATTTAACATACAGCTTTCAAGTCAGGCTGGAAGTTCCAGAATGTTAAACTTTGGCTAATGGATAGTGCTGAGAAAGGCAGGGTTCAGAGGAAGTCTAAAAATGAATCAAAAACATACTCATAGCTAAAAATGCAAAAAAAAAATATTTATTTACTTTGATTTGGGGAAAAAAAGAAAGAAAGAAAAAAAAAACCGAAACAAAACAACCAGCCAGCATCTAATTGATACTGTTGGCATTTGGATGGTAAGAAAAAATGCACACACTCTATGCAGCAAGAGGAAAATCATTACATTGTATAGAATTAAGAGGAAGCAACTGGACAGCAACTGATCTCTTCCCTTTCATCAGCATTGCCCTTACTCAAACTCAACAGAGTTTCACCAGATCAGTGGGTTTGGAATTGTTTTATATGTTCACAGCTCCACCTTGAAAACCATCTGCATTTCTCACTGTATTTATTATTGTGTTACCTGGGCTATAGAGTCACCTAAATAATGAGTCCATAAAGGACAAGGACAGAGAGTGGGGCAAAGAGATAAGAGAAGGGGAGAGGGTTTTGGTAGATAAACCCCTGGAGAATCAGAAGATGTCTAATACTGGTCAGTGGAAGGACCACAGGTGGAGAAAGAGTGCGAAAGTCAGGCTTAAGTAGATCTGCTATTTAATGACTTTTTGCCATATAGTCTCATTTCAAAATAGGATTAAGGAGTTAAAAGGTTAAAAAGAATAAATTGTTGTAGCACAACGAATTATTGTAAAAGCAAATGAGCCGTACACAGCTTGGCTTGTCCTGAGTGCTGAGCCAGCATTTTGCCATTGTTGCCTTCCCAAGGTATTCCCAGTAGTTGCAGTGTACAGGGAAGTTAGAAGTATCTTTTCTGAAAAACAGCCACTCCTGTGTGAAATACAGTATAAGGTTAGCACTCATTTTGGGAAGAATAATGACAGTGATCTATGTTTTCACGTAAAGAGATCAGAACATTTCCTTTGGGCTAGCAAACATATATTGCAAGGGCAGGTGAACTGAAAGACATAGAAATCAACTAATGCTTATAACGACAAGTGTCTAGATTAATTTTGTCTAATGCTAGGGATGGAATTCATTTTCTTCTTCAAACACTTGAGTCTCAGTTCTGCCTTTATGGGCATCTTCTGCCATTTGAAATGCCCTGGAGTATCCATTCTGCTTTCCTGATGATTATCTGGGTGGATACAGATCCTTTGGCAGCTCTAGTGGCTCTAGATGCCCAGGTAGGGCTCTCAGAGGTAGCTTCATCAGATAGCTACAGACCCCAGGGGCATTCTTCCTTCCTTGCCTAATAGTTGCAGGGCTGCTACAGTTCCATGCCCCCAGGTTGGGTTACTAGAGAGGCACGTGTACACACACATACATAAAATATAAACAGAACTGGGCACACACACCTGCACACAGATGAAAGCTGGCATGTGGATGAGGAACAGAGGTGCTCCAGCCTGCTCCTCTTCTCCAGCTGATAAGGGCTGGTCTGCTGGTGAGATACAGACACACACAATGTGGGTACCTCCAGGAGCTGGCCTCATTCAGTCATCCCAGCAGCTGGTTCCCATACCCCAGTGCCCTCCAGTTGCTCATACCTGAACTGAACCCTCAAGTCCATGAAATTCATGGCCAAGAGTGAGGTCCGGTCAGACCAGTGTACTGAAACCCAACCTCCTTTGTCTCTTATTTTCCCACACTTGTTCTTCCCTGATAAACCTTGATTTCTCACTTGCCCACATTCAGTTCTTCTCCTATATGACCCATAGAAGGTTTGGCCCCTTTCCACAGCCCCTTAAACACCCCACAATACTTTCTACATAAACCTCTGCCTCCCATACTCAGTCCTGTACTCCTGTAGACAGACATCTCTTTTAGCATGAAAAGCACTCAAGGGGACAAGACCTCTCCCATGAGTCATCTATGTGGGGTTCAGACCAGGGACAACAAATGGGGTCAAGGCTGATGCCACTTAGCTAACTTTTAGGCCTTTAAAACAAATCCCATCTAAGGAGAGAATTGTACATTGTGGAGTGGAACACGACACTGTATTGGGTCTGGCCGGGATGAAGTAAACTTTCCTGCGCACTGCTGGGCCTCGTGTTTGTAGCTGGAGCAGTGCTGATAACACACTAATGCTTTGGCTGCTGCTGAGCAATTCTTCTGAAGCAACCACTACGTGTACTGAGGCCCCGCTTTCCATGAACTTGATGGACATCACCTGTGATGGGAAGTAAAGAATGTCTTTTTACTTTCCTTTGCTTCCATTGCCTTTCTTAACTAAACTGCCTTTATCATGACCTGTGAGTTTTCAATCTTATTTTGTCCCCCTGTCCCACTGAGGACAGGGAGTGAGAGCAGCTTGGTGGGCACCTGGCAGCCAGCCAAGGTCAATCCACCACAAGGACAAATGATCTTTGTCCAAGTCACATAATATGACACAGAATTATTTGACATCTGAGGAAAGACTGTCAGCAATGCTTCTGGACTTTGGATCATGTATTGTCTTGATGATACAGAGTCAAAGAAAGAAAGAAAGAAGGGCTTTGTATCAGAAATGTAATGCCTAACTTCGAAGGACTTCATCATGTATATGAATGTTCAGTTCAGTTGGGTTGAATTGAATTCAACGTCTTGCATCACTCTGCAGCTGTCTAACTCTGGAAGTACCTCAAGTCACACAGGGGTCCCTGTGGTCAGCCAGAATTTCCTTCAGTTCCCCCATTGAGTGGTAGTTTGGAAAATCTGTTTAGCCCTGCCAGTATGTGCATCTCAGCTGAGGCACGTGGGGAGCTTGTGCAGAGTGTATGAACTCAAGAAAAGGAAAGGGTTATGAGGCCAGTTTTATAGTTATGTGTCTCAGGGTTTTTTTTTTTAGCTGGTGCCACATTGGTGTGGATCCTTGTGTATTTACAGATGTATATATAAGGAAGTACTACTTTGCTGCACTTCCAGTTCTGAAACTCTTGCATTCTTGTCTGCAGACTTCAACAGGTAACATGAAAAGAGATCCAATCATTGTACATTCAGGGACAGATAATAATCTCCTGTCAGCATATTCTTAAGAGAACAAAGTAATTAAAAAAGAGATAAGAAGAGTATAGACACCTACAGGACATGTACACCTGCAAGAGTGCCCCCTTCAAGTACCATCTCATGCACCTTGAAAATAGAGGCTGAAACTCCTTATTGACATCGATAAGGCCTTCAAAGGACCAGAGGGGTAAATGTTTCAAGGCATTTAAGTGTTTCCAGAAATTTAACAGAAAGGGAGATGGGCAGTTGATCTGTAAGGGAAATGGATGCTCTAGAGGCTAAAGGTCTGCAGTGGGAAATCAGAACACTAAAGTAATTTTTAGCCTGTGCAAAAGATATCCAGCTAGCTTGGGATAACTTGCTTTGCTATACCTATATTTTCCCATCTATTAAAGCAGCTATAATAGAAGTCAGATAAAGACAAGGATAAAAGCCTATCCGGTAGGGTGCTAGATTTGAAGATATTAATACTTTTAAAGCTCTAATGATGAAAATATGGCAGATTTATTTCTTTTGCTTGCATATGAGTATAAAATATCAGATTCCAGTAATACACTGGTTAATAATATCAAAAATAAAGCAGCAGAGAAGTGGAAATAATGAAGCTGGTTAAGATTCTGTTGCTTCTCACAGGGGAAAAAATGGCTTTATTGTGATTCAAGCAGAGCAGCCAGATTTCAAGTATTTGATACTAGCAGGTAATGGGAAATTACCCAGGTTTTTCTCGTATTTTTGCTCCAGCATCTTAACTTGAGCACCCTACATCATTCTATTTCATGGGCTCTGACACTTGGTAAATGGGTTTAAAAACTTTTAAAAAGAAGGAAAAACCCCCATAAAGTCCTTTTGTTTTGAACAATTATAATCACAATTTTCAGAAAACAACATCCAGGAAACAACATCCGTTTCCTGGGCTGATGGTCTGTTACAATGGCATGTCACATCTGGATATATCAACAATATAATATTGTTTGACTGGTGGCAGCATTGCCAATTTGAGGAAAGGCGCCTCTTACTGAGGCAGCGTTTCCAAACACATTTCTGCTCCCAGCCCATAACATGTGCATGTCTGCCTCTTGGGCTCTGTGTTGCTCTTTTGGCTGGTGGGGTGACAAAAAACAGGTTTCAGTAAGGGAATATCCACACTGTTGCCAGGGCCTCTAGGATCAGAGGCTTGATAGATGTACCTAAGCTACCTTTAATCTAGATGTCTTGGGTGAAGTCCCTGGAATGAATGTATTAACATAGTCAGGTTTAGACAGCCAGTATTAAAGTCATCGGTAAAGCTGTGAAAACTACTTGTACCCAAACCTGCTTGTGGTATGCTGGAGAATCATCTCTCCTTTCAGTGCATGGGGGTTACATACTTACCTTTCTTCACCAGAAAATTAGTTTGACCTGATCAGTGCAGTTCCCTGTATTTACGATGTCCCTTTTCTCTAGCACATTTCTTGCTTCACACTGGCTGCCTGTGTTTGCTTTGAGGGCAGATAACAACCATTTAAGAACCATTCCTGGAAGGAACTGGGCAGATATTCTTATAAACTGCAGAGGTCAAAACTACCTTTTAAACGGAAAGCTTTAAACTGTTTTCACTTTTATTTGTGAAGTTCATACAACATAGTTCGTTCTAGATACATATGTTGTGCCACTGTAACCAAAATAGTGATTCACCATGACAGGAAAAGTTTATTGAAAAGCTGTATCCACAGTCTCTTGTTTAAGGAGTATTTAGTATTTTCAAAGAATAGTCTTTGAGATAATCACATAATCTTAAAATTTAGGAACTATATATTCTGTTATTCCTTTGTGTGAAAAACTTTTAAATCAGAACTGGAAGCAGAAAGAAACAATAGAATTTAAGTGACGGAGACAAATTGCTAAGAGCAAACAGTCATGTTGAAAAGTCCTCACTAATCCAGATGATGACAGATAAACCAGACCATTTGGTGTGTGATGAATAAAGTCTGCATTCTAGCTCCTAATTAACACAGTGAAAACACAGGAAAGGTTGGCACCCACTTGGGGTAAGATTCATCTCACCTAACTTTGGATATATACAAAGCAGAAATCTTCAACTAAATGGCTGTCTAGACACCTTCTTTAGCTGATGGAAAGGAACAGGCAATTCTAGAGCTTTTTACATTTCATCTGCTTTCCTACATTAGAATGAAATTAGCTGAGCTCTAGATGTGGCAATTTCTCTCCATCAGGTAAGAAAGGATCATATTCACTGGCATCACTGATGCAAATATGTGCGCTGTAGCCTTTGTATTTAGCCAGATGAATCATGCTGACAATGTCTGTATGATTTTAACTCTTCCCCATCCTTTCTGATGTAGAATTATTTTTACTTGCATTGACCAAAATGAGAGAATTTATTTTCAGAAAGGGCTATCCATGACAGTACACAAAGACCAAGTCAAGCAGCACTTAAAAGGGCGGGGGGATCCTGAACTCTTCACTGTTTCACAGTAATTTCTGCTTCAGAGACATCAAAACAACAGGAAATTACTCTATATTTTGACCTTCAGCTCTCCTAAGCTTTATTACTAACAAATCAGAAACTTGTGGCAAGACAGAAACAAAACGTTATGTGCAATGTATTCCAAATCAAATTTGGAAATCTTGACATTTAAGGAAATAACATTTCATTTCCATGCGGCTGTTTTAAAAGTGCAGGTGAAATTTCTCTATTTTATTTTTAAATCAGAAGGCAAGACCTTGAAAATGTGTTTCGAACAAGGTTAGTTTTGCATCTAAATATGTAAAATAGCAAACACTGATATGACTTGAACAAGCAAAAATGTGGGATTCAGAGCTAAGCCCTTGAAAATTAGTAAATGCCTGTGTTATCATGTCTAAATAAATCTTACTTTGACCAACCTATATGTGCATTATAATAGCATCTTTAGTTACATGAGCATTATTTTTTACTTTTTTAACAGGATTTCATTCTTTCTGCTTCATACATTGCATAGGATGGATATTGTATTTCAAAGACATTGATAAATCTGCCATTTGCTAACTTCCAAGGACCTGCTTGGGAATTTTTAAGACAACCTGAGTATCTAATAACTCATAAAAATTTCCTCTAAATTTTAATTAGTGGTGTCCAGTGCCTTCAAGTTTTTGTAATGCCAATGTGAGCAGAATATACTTAGCCAGCTCCTCCTCTGCTAAGCTGATGCTGTATATACCTGTGCCTGACTGTCTGTAGTCATCATCATGACCAAGTTCATAAAAGGTAGTTTGATATGTGTCGGAATCCCCAGCTTTAAATT
Source organism: Tringa solitaria (assembly GCA_026413425.1). Classification (NCBI taxonomy): domain Eukaryota; kingdom Metazoa; phylum Chordata; class Aves; order Charadriiformes; family Scolopacidae; genus Tringa; species Tringa solitaria. The sequence goes on along the minus strand of JAOXJM010000023.1, from coordinate 110,476,841 downwards.
TTTGACTGAATTAATGACATTTCCAGGACTTCACTGGAGTGAATGGCAGTGGTTTGTCGCTGTTCAGAAAGTGAGATGAGTCTTGCCCCGTCCCCTCAGATCAGCAGAGCCAAGCTAAAATGCTGCAGCTTTCTTCTTCCTGTATGATAAGTAGAGGTGGTTAATAGGAAGATGACAATTATAGCTACCTTATGGACAGATATTTTATTTTAATGCTTGCAATGTGGCCAGATGCCATGGTATAAATAACACAACGAACAAACAACTATAACAGGACTAATGACCTTGTGAGACAGTTTGCAAAATGCAAGGAATTTAAGTTTGCTCCTATTCAGTCTTTTTAAGAAGCTGCACTTACCTTCCCCCTGTGAGGGAAGAGAGACAGCAAGTGTGTTCTTTAAAGGCACCAGGACCCTCATGGGATGTAAAAAATTATGCATAATGAAGCTGTCAGGAAATTTTCATATTTAGACAAGAAGTTGACATAGTTCTGGCTTTTTGCCAGTTCCTAAGAATTCTATCACTTGGAAGGTGAAAAGTATGTGGTTTTTTTCTTTATGTCTAAAGGCTTTCCTCCTTTTTGACCAAACATAACCCTTTACATTTTAACTCACATGGAAAAAAAGAAAAAAACAAATCTGAGGTGATACAAATGCGAAATTCTTGCTATTCTCCAAGCTCTGTGTGAGAGCCACAGCAGAAAAAACAAAGTGTCATGCACTTTTCATTACCGGTATGCTGCAGAAATGATTGATATTTTCATACTGTTTAGCCCTCACCCATCTACTGCACCTTTAAAACAAAAGAAATATTTCCAGTGGTTTTCATATTGAGGGGCTGCAGGACTGCTCCAGGCCTCCTTGCAGCCATATTGCTGAAGGTTATTATTAATTGTCTGTCTGTTAACCTGTTTTTGGTGCTCAGGGATATCTGATGGCTGGAACTTTATCATGCAAATACAACAAATACAACTAGCAAAGGAATACCTTGGCTTGATAACTTCAGGATATGGTGCTTCCTTATGAAATCTGAGAACTCAAGGCATTTTCCTTGGGACGGTGTGTATAGACAACCTGCCATTATGATTGATTGCATTCACGGAGCATTTCTGCCCTTGTCTCATTATTGAAGAATACATCCTTGGCTCCATGCAGTTCCTTTCCTTTGGCTGGCATCTTCCCCCTTTAATGAGATTTAAATCTGTTGCAGGTACTTTCAAGTAGTCTGAAATACTCTTATCCTGCTTTCCACTCTATTAGCCCATGAAGACAGCAGTTAATGTGCTGTGGTCCAGTGGTCCAGTAGTCCTAGACTGTGCCAGAAGATAGAGCTTGCTCTCTGCCTCCCCTTTGAAATAAAAGAAAAGCACTGTAAACATCAGTCCCTTCTCAAATATGATCAAGTGTCAGCCAACAGATCTGCCTCACGGTTGTTATCTACAGAACACAGATTTGGGATGGGCTTTACATGAACCTCTTCCATCTTTGAAAGAGATTCAAAGAAAACCCTTGATTTGAGTCTTCACACACTTAGAAGACATGGAACACATACAGAGCTAGTTGTAGAAACTGCTGAATAAAGGATCTTACTATATTTTCATCGTTTGTCTTTGTGTGAATCACACATGCCTAATATTAATTCAGCTTCATAACAGTATTTTTTCATACATAAAAAGAACAGTTGATGTCATGCCACACAATTACCCCACAGAGAAGACCTAGACTTATAGTCCTGTTGCTGTCACAGGTTCCTTTTGAGCTGTCCGTTCCAGTATGACTAGAATCAGAAAATAAGACAGATCAATAGGACAAAACACTACCTAAAAGAAAAGAGGATTACAGTCAGTTCAATTCAAGACTTTGGTTTGCCTGGCCTATTTAGGTTTTTCAATAGGATATATATGTTTTTGAACCTTTTGCTATTTATATGATGGCTTATGGTATGGTAGGTTTTTTTCCCTATCAGTAAAATTGAAGAGTACTTTGCCCTCACTCGCTCTTCCTTGCTGACCACATGATCCCAAAGGATCAAATTTACAGTACTTCACTTAGCCTGAACCCTTGAATGATCCTGTGATGATGGTACATGTGGTGCTACTGGTAAATGTACTGTAGTTGGAATGAGACGTGGAATGCGATTCCTGAAACAGCTGAATGGCTTTCCATGGACAAAAGGGAAACTAGGACCTGGCATTACTGCTGCCACTGCTCACACCAGCAGCTGAGAGAACACAAAAATAATGCAAATTTGGGAGCTATTGCTTTAAGGTATCCAGAAATAATGTTCCTTAAACATGTTCTGTTCTGATGCTTAATTATACACAAGCAATTTAAATTGCTACTATTCATGTTTTCTATCCAATGTTAGTCTCTGATCTTTCTCTTCCTTGTGCAGTTGCTATCCTTCTCCTGATAAGGAGGTGTGTGTTATAATTCTATGTTTAATATATTTGCATTCTTTATAGCTCATGATTGGTAATTATATTTTTCCTATTAATAGAGTTCTTTCGTCTTTCAAGCATTATCTCATTGGATTCCAGCAAATCCTTTTAGGCATACTGCGACTTCCAGACTTCTGTTACCTAATCTGTCTTCCTGGCTAGTTTTAATGTAAGTATTATTCTTTTTTCTTTTTCTTTTTCTTTTTCTTTTTCTTTTTCTTTTTCTTTTTCTT
>JAOXJM010000023.1:110426940-110446057 GCA_026413425.1 Tringa solitaria | reverse complement strand
AAGATGATCTTGAAGGTCCCTTCCAACCTAGAAGATTCTGTGATTCTGTGATCTGCTCTCTAGGGACATAATCATCAATTTCCTCAGTTATCTTTTATGTGCGTCTCCGTAGTATCTGAGCACTCTGAAAATGTTAACTATTCTGCTTGATATTCCTATGGAGGAAGAGACAGTACTGTTCTTATTCTACTAACAGTAAGATGCATCATTAAACAAATTTTTGAAAGTCATTTAAAAGACCTGATTATTTTCTTTCCAAGACATTTTTCATCTTACAGCACTTTTCTGTGTTACTTAAGCAACCGCAGTTCTGGTATTCCTAACTTTTGAGTGATCCATTGTGCAATGGTACCTTGTGACCTTCTTGACAGGATGAAATTTGGGATGAGGGGATAAAATTTAATTTTGAACTCTGTCCCAGCAGCATCGAGACCTCCCTTCCCATATCTATCCCGGTTTTTCAGTCTCACTGCCTGGTCAGTTCACTTTTTCGCCGCCTCAACACCTCTTCCAATCTCTCTTTCTCCTTTTTTTTACTTTTATATCACATTCTCCACTCTTGTATGTTATCTCCACTGTTGCTGTATCTGTCTCCATCTTACCAAGGATGAATCCTCTAATTATACTGTCCTCAGACTAATTCTTTGTCTCAGTCTACTCTCTTTGCCTTATTCTTTTACTGTAGTCCAGATGCTGTCCTTTGTGTTTTCTAGTTTGTACAGCTGAAGAATCATTGAAGGCTTATAAGAGACAACAACCCTGCTACCATTTCCTCTGACTGACTTTAGAGGAAAAATTGCCATAATTTTAGTGAATTTCCTCCCCTCACCCTCCAGAATGTGCTGAGAGACATTAGAGTTATTTTGGGGAAGCTTCAGTAAGTCTGGAGAGAGCACACATTTTTTTCACCCAAGCTGAATGTTGACTTGTGGATTTCTGTTGCGGTGGTAGAAGATGTAGGTCTAGTATCACTGCAAAAAGAGTAAATGCTGGATGGAAAAGACTAGACTACCAGAGTGTTAAAAAAGAAAAAAATCACAAGCATTTTTGCACATAAAAAAGTAATATATCTGCTCTTACTCTTGGCTTAAAATTTCTGGGGGAGCTAACATTCATGCATTTCACTTGAACTAGTTAAATTTTGGTAAATTTTTCAGCCACTGTAAACAGAATCTTTAGACAGAAAATGTTGAGAAGCCTTACTAAAGGCAGTGTCAGCAGTTCTGTCTATAATTTGGTGTGTGCAGAAAATCCGTGTGATTAGAGCCTAAACTTGTAAGCTCTTTGGGGACAGCAACCATTACCTTTATCTAACATTTAGCATAATGGGAAATACCCTGACTGAAATGTTTTCACAGATCTTTAAAAAATAATACATAAAAAAGTCCAAACTAGTGAGGATGAATAGTATGAACTGAAAAATATCTGAAAATGGTAGAATAAGAAAACACTGCATGTCCCTGACCACTTTGCATCAGTTGCTGATCAAAATTACTTGTTCTGGTTGCAATATAGGGAAATTAATAAAACATTTGCTCTCAGCTCCAGACTTGCCCGCTAAGTTGTGCTGTGCAGAATGGATTGTTACAAGCATGTTTTCAAATCCTTGGTAGCAATGGATTTTTTGTAATGGAAACTGTGACATACCTAACAGCATTTGTAAGCACTTGTATACCTGGTTTTCTGCAAACGTCACCATCTGTTTTGCATCAGATTTATTAGCTTAATAGACACCACTTCAGATATCTAGAACATTTTCCTGCATGTCCATACAGTTAGGTAATAAGCAGACTGCTGCCTCACACACTTAATATTAAGTTATGTAGTCATTTATTTTATTCTTAAGATAAGCTGGAAGTGAGAAGGTCTCCTTCCCTATGTATAAAAAAAATATTTGCATTCCATCTGACCTGCCACAACTAAATCTAAATTAAATAAAAAATACCTGTATACTGATACCAAAGATTCCATTTGCAGTTGTATTGTGTACTTTTTGCACACATCAAGTTTAAGCCTGCATCTTTCAATTCATGAGTACTAAGTGAGCATGAGCTAATTACCACCTGACAGTCTTCTCCCTACTTCAAGAGCAATTGGCATCGTTTCAATCCGTTTACATGCATGTCTTTTAAATATGCAGAGGTGTTTGAAATATGGTGTATCAAAATGTCTTCAAGAGCTACTGTGAGGTCAGTGTTTGCAGCTCTGTGCTTGGCATCTTGAAACGTGGGAGCTCAGTTTGAGATTGAAACACCGACATGCAAATAATCACATGTGGCTTCTAAATGTGTACTAAGTATCTAAGCTCCCTTTGTAGCCCGTACCTCTGAATCTTACACCTTGAGATGATAGCTACAAAAAGGTGCTGAGGGAGAGCTAAACCTTTCTGGAAGGCAGCTGGTGTTCAGGGCACCAACAAGAGCTTCGAAAAAGACAACCAAGTGCCTAATTCTATGGAATCATAGAATACCTCAAGTTGGAAGGGACCCATAAGGATCATTGAGTCCAATTCCCTGCTTGTTGCAGGACTACCTGAAACTAAACCATAAGACTAAATGTCATCCAGATGCACCTTAAACTCTGATAGGCTTGGTGCCAAGACCACTTCCCTGAAGAGCCTGTTCCAGTCACATACCACCCTCTCAGTGAAGAACCCTTTCCCAATGTCCATTCTGAACTTCCCCTGATGCAGCTTCATTCCTTTTCCTTGTCTCCTGTTGCTGGTCACCAGAGAGAGAAGATCAGTACCATCTCTTCTGCTGCCTGCCTTGAGGAAAGTGTAGACTGCCATGATCACCCCTCAGCCTTCTCTTCTCAAAGATGAACAAGCCAAGTGACTTCAGCCGTTCCTCATAAGTCTTGCCCCTGAGGCCTTTCATCATCTTTGTCACCCTCTTCTGGTCACACACTTTTTTGATGATGTCCTTCATATAATGAGGTGCCCAAAACTGCACACAGTGCTTGAGGTGGGGGCACACCAGTGCAGTGTAGAGTAGGAGACAGTTTAATACAGTTCAACCAAGTTAAGTTGAGCAAGTTAGTTCAACATCTTGTCAATACAGTGAATGGACCTTAAAAATACATCTGTTTTGCCTTAAATGAGGCAAAATTAATTTGATTTAGTTGCCCACACATGGACAGCTACAGCCATTTTCAACATCCGATGCTGTCTCTAGCTGTCTCCAAGAAGGCATGTGTTTCCTGTGGACTACTCAGGATATCTGCCAGCCTTATCTGGATTTTCAGGTGTCTGAGAGCATCTGAAATGCTGTTAGATGATCCTGCCAAATATTTCAAATAGAAATAGAGCACAGACAAAGTACATTCAGTTATGTCTTGATATATTCTCCTCTTTGTACTTCAAGAACTAGTATGGCACTCACCACTGGCTGGTTACCAAAAGAAGTTTTTAATTCAAAGTGTGATTTAAAAGCATTCTAAATATTCTGGTATGATGTTTAAGGTGGTCATGGCTATGCAAAGAGTACTCTGTAAAGAATTGGTCTGAGTTCCATTCTGTATTTTCAAAAATAAAGATGTTGTCAGAGAAGGGACTTCACCTCCAGCACTTCAAGATGTGTCGGGCTCAACAGTTTTCATCAGTGTTTCTGCACTAGCCACAGTAGTGATGTCTGTAACATTTTAGTCTTCAGCTCTTAGACAGTGAATGCTGTCACAACTGAGATGAGGGAAAGAGGCCTAGTATCAGTTCAGTTGCTCCCAAGAGGTACTGTGGAAAGAATAGCCAATGGACTTCTCTTCATCCTTCAGCAACCCCTCTATCACCCATGGATATGCTGGGAACACGAGCAGTACCATGGAAAGATTTATTGTGTCTGTACAGCTTTTGCTTGGCTTTTTATTTGCTGTATAAACTGCTTCTTCCTTCCTACCGCTATTCCTTGGCTTTCCTCCTCCCTCTCCTGCCCCCTTCATTCAGCTTTGTGGCATCACACACTGCGAACACAGAACAAGGAAGAAATATGGACTGCCACACTCACAGTGCCTTCAGAAAGCTTAAGGGATGACATACAGCATTCACATTCACAGCAGTAAGGCAGAGAAAATGTGAGGAAAGTGTTTACATTTGATGAGAGCTTCCTGAAATAGTTTTGTCCTGTGCTGACAGAGAAGGCAGAGCCCAGCATCCCTGTTATCCCTCTGGCTTTTGCAGGAACAGCTATTTGCATGCTCACCTCCAGGATGGGCAAACACATCACACTCAGTGCTCACTCCTTGCAGTATTCCTGGTGGAGCTCGTTTTGCAGAACAAGTTTGCAGAACAAGTTTGTAAATGTATTGTAAATAATAAAAACAATAAATATCCCTGTCATCTCTTTATATCTTTAGTTCAGCCAAAATTACTGGAGAGTCTCATCAGATCAATTATAATTTGTCCTCCAAAAGGCTTGATCTTGCAAACTTCTTTTACAAAGCCTTTTCCATTATACCCGTCTCCAACAGCTGGCATCTTATTCTCCTGTTAACAGTCCCAATTAGGGTAATCACTTTAAAACTTTAGCAGAAAAAGACACACTGAAAACAAATGCTTTATCTCTTCCAGTTGTTTCTTCTTTTGGGGAAATACTTAAGCAATTTACCTCTGCCTGAGCATTTTCTCAAAGGAGAGTTCAGTTAAAAGAGGACAATCATAAATCAATATAATACAGCTTTTTTTGTTAGCCCATTCTTTTTAGTGCTTACAAGAATGAAACATAGCTGAATTATGTTAGCAGTGATTTTATTATGCTTCTTTCTAAAGCAACTGTTGGTGTTATAGATGGTCATTCTACAAAATTAAAAAGAAGGCAACAGTATAATGAAGAGTTTTCTCTCTCTCGTCTCCAGTTTATATACTGTTGAGATAAATGTCGGCTATGGGATGTAAGGAGAGAAGTGTTGGGTAACCTACTAAATGGCTTCATGAAAAAAAAAAAGAAAGAAAAAATAATTCTGAAAATACAAAACCTGAGCTGTGGGTGTATGAATGTCATTGTAGTGGCCTTTCCTTGGAGAATGCATGGTTGAGTACTGTGGAAAATCGGACATGAGCCTACTAGCCAGAGTTCATGCTGTGAACAGCAACTGTAGCAGAGAAAAAGTCTGATTAGAACATTTTCAGTCCCCTCTATCATGAAAATTTTAATCCAGAGATGAGCCTGTGAAAAGATTTCTGGCTGCTCAGACCAGGCCAGGAGCTAGAAAATCCAGAAATTTAGACATCAGGAAGCACAGGCTGTGTTTATTTATTTGATAGCTTAAGGAACTAAAAATAAGTGAAAGGTTTTATCTAGGTCCAGCAGGTGCAGACTAAATGCTTCAATCCATCAGCAGGGATATTTTTTTACCAAGACTGATTTTACGTAACATGATGGGACCATAAGGCCCGATTTATTCTTTACCCTTTAGCCCAAAACATTACTTTTTGCATATTTACCTGAACCTTGTGGCTTAGATCTGCTTACCATCACAAACGTACAAAATAAGCGAGGAAGTCATATGAAGACATCATCTATTCCAACCCTGTGCTCAGAAACTGGCTTTGTTATACCTTAACCACTCCTGATACACTTCTGTGTAATCTTTTCCTGAAAACATCCACCGACAGAAAGGATTGAAATGAATATTGAAGCCAAACCCTCCCAGAGCTTTGAAGGAATTCATTTTCAGACCTAGACACTATTAAACAACCCTGTCTCAGATCCCACCGCTAAAAATCTCTTGCTAACAGGTTTGTGGCTTGCCAATCAGTCAGCAGACTGAAATTAGTATCAGAGGAGCAGCAGACAGAAAGAGGTCACACAGCTCTCCTCCCCTGCTCTGCCAGTTATAAGCACTAAAACTTTCCTGTTTGAGAACATTTAACAGGGTTTTAAGACACTGTTGCTGACAGACATAGCTGGTGCTTCACTCTCGTCGCATCCGGGAGAGATGATGTGTCAGAAAAAATGGAATAGTAAGGGGAATTTTGAAGTATTATGAGAAGTCACTGTCCTAATTTATGACTTATTTTGCCCCTGTGCTCATGTCAAACCCTCTCCTTCTGATAAAAACATGCACAAATTAGACATTATAAAGTCAAATGAGTCCTATAAATGCCGCTTTGTGACAAAAACTCTGAACCATGGCTGCGTAGCCAATTACAAAGGTTTACAGAAAAAGTTCTCCAGGGATGCACAAGCATCTTGGTAGCTCTCCATGTGCGGTGTAAACTTTTCAGGTCCCATAGTGCACTGGAGATCCAAGAGTACCCATCAGATATTGATCAATGGGCAGAGAAGCAGCCATCAGTAGAAAGCCAATTATCTCTTTTTATTTCATTTCAGATTTGGGGGAAAATGGGCAGAAAAGTCAGTAATAATAGATGGACCTTAAAAAAAGCGATGATTAAAGTCTCTGTGGTTCTGACATTTGAGATTAACAAATTAAAACTATTTCTATTCTTTTGCTTTAGACTCCTCTGCCCCTCATCACAGACACAGAGAAAGCTTCTTTCTACAGCAACATACAGTGACACAGGCAGTGCTAAGTCAATCACAGAGTCTTCAGTTACTAGAACCTGTCGAGTCTAGCAAACATCAGTTGATGTTTGAAGACATCAGTGCTGTTATTTATATGACTGTGCACGAGACTCATATAATTTTGTTATGCTAAAGATGGGAATCAGCTTTTTCCTAAGTGCAGAGAGCAACAGTACTAATGGCATTCATGAACAAGCTTCTCGTTGCTGTGAATATAAAAAATTTATATATGCCTCTCAGGCCTACCAGAGAGGTTATAATTAAAAAGGGTGAATTTTACCTGGAACACTTAGTGGGTTTTGTTCAGATGATGATTCTTACTCACAAAACAGGCTTTTGAACAGGAGTACCTTGCTGACTCAATTCAAATGCTAGAACATGACTACACAGAGCCAAACAAATGAACAAACACAATTGGACCTGAAAATGTACTAGAAGAACGAGAGAATGCAGTCAGAAGGTAATCCGATGTATCTGGACTGCCTTGGTCTTATGCCTCGATTCATTGAAATAACCATGGGGAAAAAAATCTGTTGAGCTAGCTAGCCTGTAAACTAATCCCTACAAATGTACAGTGCTCAGAAAGTCATCTGGGAACAGCCACACACAGGCTGCTTTGTTCTAAATAAAACTGCACCTAGTCCGAGTCCCAGTGGGAGAGCCCTACTGAGATCAAAGATCTATTGATCAGGCATCTCAGTGATGAATCTAAATTTCAGAAGTTGGGTTCTTGCCTATCTTGTGGAGTCTTTGAGAAATGAAATAGGGAAAGAACATACAGAAGCCTTGGTTATGGTCTCCATGAATTGTCTGAAAGTGTTTATTTCCACAGTTTTTCAAAATAATGAACAGTAACAGTAAGAAAACTCAAAAATCCAAAACCCAGATGAAAACAAACAATCCTCACCAACCCAAAAACCTGGATAAAAAGTACCTTTGCATACGTAGTGTATATTAAAAAAACTGCCCACATTATTTTTAATAGGAAAAAGGACAAATATTTCCTGTAAGGTCTTCTCTTAGGTCCTTCTTTTTGCCAGGTTTGACAGTGTGAAACTATATCACAAAAATGCTCACCCGTGGTAAATACTGTCATATATCCCAGCCTGAACTTAAAACGCTGCCAGACATCCCGTACACACTGTCAGTGACCAACTACAAGTGCAAAAGTAGTTTTGGGACCTTTTCAAACCACTCAGTTCTGACCTAATTAGAAAAGACACGGTTTTCACTTCCACCCAGATAGCTGCTTTCCTGTTCACAGCCTGTGAACATTGTTTTCTCTGCATTTTTTCATATGCTGGGTAAGGACGCAGGTGTTGACATTGCTATCCCATATTGCCTGAAGATTGCCTTCACCAAACATCCTCACACCAAGGGGCAACAGCAATGTCCTAGCATGAAAACAACTTCCCTTTCAATACAGTATGTGATGCTGGATGGTTAGGGTGGTTTATGAGCAAATCAGGGAGCAGAAACAGCCCTACAGATGCATATACAGACTATTATGTTATATTCTGATTTTCAGTGACTATTTATATGGAGATAATTGCTCTTGTACACAAAGGAAGGATTGTCTAACTTATAATGTACACAGTAGAATTTCAAGGAATTTCTAAACTCTTCCAGCCTTGAAAAAAATCATATAATACTATCTACAAGCAGAACTTCAATACCTCACGGATGTTGTAAACATGAGGATTGTGAAGTGCTGAGATATTAAACCTGCAGCCCTGTGGTTAAGTTAAGACAGACAGTACAATAAATATGGTTTTGTATGCCCTCCCTTCAGAAGAGGAAAATAATGGAGATACTGTAAATAGTTCAAGTTACCAAAAAAAAAAAGCATCTAACAACACAAGTAATTTTTATTTTTTTACTCTGCTGGCTTTGAACAAGAAAGGTTATTGCAAAGGAGATGATAGGCAGCAGTATAATTTCTAAAACCACATTATTGTTTTCCAGAGTTTCCACCTACAGACCACTCCAGACTGGCTGCCAGTGCTGTGGGGTGAAAAAGGGCTAGCACATACATTTATTAGTGATATAATGAGTTACTATGGATGTGCTGAAAGGGGCTTTACAATTTATGGTAGGACCTTGGACATGTCATCTTTCAGCTCTCTGTGACTTGGTTTAATTACATGACAAAGGGATGCATGTGTGAAATTTGTTGCATGTGTTTTAAAGTGCCTTGAGATTGGTGAGTTGTAATAAATATAGAGTGAAGAATTAAAATAACTCTAAAAGGATGGCAATTTTTTTATGCATATGGATAAGAACTTTCACCACCAACAAAATTTACCTCCTCCTAAAACATTTCAAACACAAAATTCTTCAGAAAGCACAAGTCCCTTTCAAATAAGCTGGAAATATTCAATACTCCTTGAAAGGAAAGTCTGGGGTTTACTCGGTGTTTCAAAGAATTTGTCTCCACATGTGCTTGTCATCTCCCTTCAGAGAACCTATACAAGATATAATGGAAACAGTGTCGAGGGTGATGAAAATGCCAGAGCATCTGTCAGTGGATCACCTTATGACAGCAACTGATAAGCCTCCTAATGCTGAAGTGATGAATGTGCCCGAATCTGGACGCTATGCTTGTGTGAGACAGCTGAAAAACACAAATATGAACAACTAGACATGAGGACATGCCTCTGGGGAGACCCCACTAGTTTTTGTAGTACTTGACTGATTCTAGAAAGCAGCATATTTTTACCATAGAGAAAGATAAGTGTGCTTATCAATACAGCACCATGGCTCAGAAGAGGAGTAGTTGGGATGCAGGAAAGCATCAATCGTATCTAAGTATCAAATGTGACCTTTTGTATATGTTCTCCTTGCAAATGATCTTTTATTTTCTGTACCTTCAAAGTTTTCATAATGCATTTGGAGTGCCTTATAATTGAGCGGTAATATAAAAGCAAGCTGCAATAGGCTTATTCAAACAGAAATTGCATACATTAAATGCTGATTACCAAAGTACAAATGATTTCACTTCAAGAAAAGAAGTATGGGGCTCCTGTTTGTAGTCACAAGCAGAATACAGTATGCAGGTAGGCTATGATTTACCATGTGTGAAGGTGTGATGCAGACAAACATATTTCCCTAGGAAACTAGAAAGGTATAGGGGAGGAACGCTGGGAAATATGAAATTATATTTCCCAAGATGAGTCAAGAACCAATAATATGTTTATTTTCTAAATGCTTTTTAAAGCTTTGGAAGAGCTTTAAACACTAATTTTATGAAACTATTTTACAGGATATACACACTGAATTATGTATCAAAATTATTCAACATATTTAATGACACTAAATATGATAAGGAAAGACGTATCAGTTGAATTCCCACAAGAATAAACATTAGTATATTAGAAATGGATGCAGAAATCTATATTACAAATATATATAAATAAATTCATTTGTATTTCTTTGAGCAAGATGTTAAAGAATGGAGCAATCCATATTATTGACCTGACTTTAATAATTTTTGCTTTAGATTAGCTCAGTAAAACCACAAATCTCAGCAACCGTTCACAATAAGCTTTCTAACTTTTGACTAAATATTCTGATCGATAACTTCTTATATACTAAACAAACAAACCCACCACCTGCAGTAGTCCGGTCTCAAAAGGTAACAGGCATTTTCTCAGTTTCTAATAAATGAATAAGATAGTATTGACTGGTTGGTCATTAACGTGTTTGAACAGACAAAGCTTATTCTTTGTTTACCGCTGCATCTTATTCCACACAAAAAAGACTACAGCCAGGAGAGGGGTAGGGTTCTCTGGTGCCAAAAAATGAACAACGCTGAGGAGGCACCCATGCAGACTTTTCTCTGTCCTCTCAGGTGGATGGAGCAGAAAACAAGGCTCTGTTTTCAGCTAATTCGGGGCAATGCTAAGCTGAAAAGGAAGGAGAGGAGTTAGCCTGAGACTGTGTCTGCAGCGGTAGGTGAACAGAATGGGTTTCATCCAGGGTAAATCCATTAAGGAGGCATCTGCTTCATCAGTAGAGCCTGACTTCAGTTCTCCTGCCAGGGCACAAGCCACTTGTGTTTCCATTTGCTGCAGGAGCAGCTGGAGAAACCAGAAGGCAGGTGTGGGAACAGCAAAGGAGCAAGCCTTGCCTCCAGGGTTAGGGAAGGGGGATGTCATAGAGGGAAGGAGGACAAAGCTTCTCTGTGATGACGGAGGGCCAGGACAACATCTGATACAACAGTGATCTCTGTTCTCAGTTTGGGCCAAAGGTCATCCAACAGCTGCCGATAAAACACCTCCATCATTTTAGTACGCAAATCATGGCAGAGATCCTGATCTTCACTTAGCACTGCCTCAGCTGGGCTTGTTTCCTAGAGATTGTCCATCAGATCACCTTCATGGACCTAGAGGAGAAGTTCCTTTTCCTAAATTCAGTTTTGGCTACATGCATACCTGAATGAATGAGACCTCAGAATCTAGCACAGGCTGTGTGAGCCTCACTAGCTATGTCCTTTTTCGCCACACACCTAATCTAGAGCTCAGGTTCGAAACACTCACCATGTCTTTAGGGGGAGCAGATATCAGGGTAGTTGCTAGCTTGTGAATTAGCTCAGCAGCCTCAGCAAGGGCTCTATCCAAACTTTACAATCAGCATATCAGAAACTGAACTATCCAAGCAGGACCAAGGTGGTCGCTTTCTGTGCGTGGACCTGGGGGTTTATTTTGTGCAAGTCTGGTCCTGAGAGAAGACAGCGAGCACAAGTGGGCATTGTTTTGCCCCATCTGGTTTGGGGCTACAGTTTTTGCTTGCTGCACACCACATGTTACTGCTCAGAAGGCTCCAAGAGTGAAAAGACACTGTGGAGAAACTGAAAGTGAGACTCAAAGGGAACTTTTTTGAAAAAAAAAAAAAAAAAAAAAACACAAGTTTGGCCACTATTGTCCTCTTCTCCAGGCCCAACACAATCCCTAATCTCGTCAGTTCTTCCCAAGTCATTCTCTGCACTCAGGGAGACAAGTTTCTCATCTGCTTGAACCAGATTTTTCACCTTCTTGATACCAGCTGCTCAGTCTCTGCTCTCGTATGCACTGAAGGCAATTAATCAAAAGTAAAACTTTAAAAATCACTGCCCCGTTTTTGCTCATTATTAAAAAAAAAGTCTCTAACTGAGAATAGCTATGGACAATTTCAGCTTGAAAAGTAACCCTCTCACAAAGTTATAAGCCAATTCTGAATGTGACCTTTCAAATGGAAAGCTATACAACTTTAACCAGGTTTCATGCTGGGTCCCTAGAATATTTCAAAGATGTTTCTTTCAGTCTAGCCCATTTTTCCATGAGTCTGTGCTATGATAAGTTTGGCTCCATATTTCTTTGATCCGTGAGGCAAATACTTTACATAGTTTAAAATAGATCCATGAAGCTTTAGCTATACTCTTTAGCACTGAGAGGAAAGCGAGTTAATAACCAATGTAACAGTCTAACAGTAGTGTACTCCTTGTGATGCTCTCTTTGGAACAAATTCATTCCAACTGTAACTCCACTGACATTAACAGAGCTACCAGCTGAGATGAATTTGCCACATTTTTGTAAAATACTTTAGAATTCGATGTCATAATTCTCGAAAGACACCCTAGGAAAGCTACCTTGCTGCCTTTCTCGTTGTGTGTTCATGCACATACTAGTTTTCCCAGCTTCTTGTGTTCCTTACATTTCTTTTGACACCATCTCCCCACACTTTGATAATCTTCTGTTGAGCAGATATGATGCACCAGATACACTTTGAAAATAACTGTGTTAAGCTAATTATAACTGTTCTTAATTTTCATATATGAAGGTGAATTCAGCAGCAGAGACTGAAGAATGAAACCTGTTTCAGAGAATCCCATGAATAATTGGCAATTTTCAAAATGGCTGCATGTTCCATTGCTCAAAAAGGTCTCATGGCACAGGCTGGACTAAAATGCTATTGTTCAAAATGGTCATTGCTTGGACATTGCTAAAACACTGATGATAAGAGATGAAATGATGGACTTGGGGATCAGAACACATAACTGAAGCAGGTTACAAAATTTTCTGTAGCTTTTATTTGCTAGAAAGGACCAGTTTCCTGGATCTGAGTACATTTGCACAAAAATGGATAGTTTTAATTTCTCTTAAAAAACCTTCCACATTCTTACAATATCTCCAATTTTGTGATTTAAATTCACCTTCTGGATTTTAACTTTGAGTTAGATGCAGTACTTTTTAAGTTATCAGAACTAAGCAAACAATTTCAAGTCTAAATGTTACTTTACATAAAAGTTTTTAGCATTTTCTTTATTTCTAGTTTTTAATTCTGATTTAGGAATGGTGAAAAATTAAATGTAAAATGCTTAAATAAGGTGAGGAAATTGTTTCTACATAGATTTTTAATACAAGTTAGTGTTTAAGCTTACATCGTGTTACTATCTATTGTCAGCAGCCACAGCTTTTGTTGACTATCTAACTGTAGTTGCCATCATGTGTCTGTGGTTACAAGACACAGAATGCCTCCTCAAACACCTCTAAAGGTCTGTAGCATTTGAAACTCCACTTAGTGCACATTTTGTCTATTTGATCTATTTTTTATTAATTAGAACATTTGATGTGTAGCTGTAAAAAATGTTTTGAAGACATAGTGCTCCTGCTGAATCACTAAATAATAATTTAGACTTGTAGAAAGATCTCATTTTTAGCCTCAGAGGATTGTACCATAGTTCCCTTAAGCAGCATGGCTGAATACAGGCTATATATTTCATATATTGCAGGCCTGGAGCAAATATTTTCTGACACTATCCAATAAATCATGTTTTCTTCAACAGCAAATAATAGAACTGTACAGTACATTATATCTGCAGCAGCAACAAACAATTCATCATCTCTGACCTTTCCATAATGACAACAATCTGAAGAATAGAGACTAATTTAAATTTTTATATAATGGTTAAAATTTAAGGACTAAATCTCATTTATACTAGATCCCTTCACATTGCTTTGGTAATAAAAAGCCTCCTTAAAGTGAACCTAAATGCAATAGTATTTTTTTCTCTTCAAGCTCCTACAAATTAACAGAGCATAGGTTTCTCAGAGGGCTTGGACCTAAATGCAGCTTGCGTGGACACACCTAAGCTAATTTTTAAATGATGACATGGTAAAAAGTACAGTGCAGCCTGCAGAATCGGAGGACTCTGGGTTTGTACGCTGTAGTTGTCTATGCTGTTTCAGCCACACACCTGTAAAAAAAAAATAAGTCCTCACACTGACTGTTAACTCCTTCCATTGGCTCCCACATGATCTCTATATTGCTGCCTTTATTCCTGGGAAGGGGGGTTGACTAACCAGCACACTAACCAGTAAAGTATAGTAAACTATTGCACATCTGAAAAAAATCTTGCAGTGTAAAAATTAATTTCCCAGCCTTATTACACTACACAGCCATGGGACTAGTTACTATTTGTGTAGAAATCTAATGAAAACAGAACTAAAAATTGAAATGTGTGCTATAGAAATAATTTCATATGTAAAAATTGTAAACCTCTTCATTCTGTACTGCCCCCCAACACCAAACCCAAGAAAACAGAGGTACCAATCAAAACAAAATAATACCCTTTATTGCCAGTCCTTCCTGATGCACATCACCTCTGGCCTTTCTGAAAGCTTGGGTTTGAAAGGCACATTGAAGCTGGGTCTCTGAAGCTGTACAGATTTTGGCTCTTTCATGTCTATAGGTCTAGCTCTTTCCAAAGAAATGCCATCACAAACCCTCTGCCATCAACTGGCCTCATCTTTTAAAAAAAAGAGCCTCCATCCTAAACAACAGATATGTCTTACGCTCTTTGTAGAAACTGCTGGAGAGCCCACAGAAATTCATCATGCAATTTTCTATTTCTATAAACATTTGTATTACTAATACAACCAGGAAAGATGAGGCAAACATCTCAGGATTGCCTTAACTAAACACATATTCAGGATCAGCTACTGCAGGACTGGAAACATTAAACTTGCTTCTTAAAAACTAGCTGTTCAATACTGAAGTGAAAGGGCAATGACTGCTCTGCCCTCACTGGAATGGCAGCCAGTGGGGCATCTCGCCCTGCACCTTGTTTCACCCCATGAAGAAGCCACAAGGGTACAAGTGAGCAATCTCTCCCATTTAGAGCAGATTGGAAACTATTTGATGCTTTAGCTTGGTTTGAGGTCAAATGAGAAGATTCCTACCCTTACAACAGAACGAAATTCTTCTGGCAGCCTGAATATATTAATATTTTGCATACGTCTTTTTAAGTTATCACCTCAGGATATTTTATGGATGCTCTCTACAGATGGTGATACACATGGCACTATCTCGATTAGCTCAAATTCTTTCAAGTACTCTACACAAATAATACCCCAAATGCATCTGATGCCTGTAGTCTTTTCTCTAATGAAAGCTCTACTGCCCCTACACCTCATTATTGTACTTGTCCTTGTGCAAAAGTTAGCTTCTTTGCCTGCTATAGAAATAACCCCACATACTGAAGCCAAACATCTAATTGTCTTTATTGTTGAAGGAAAATGAAGATCAAACCCACAGTTATTCAGAGAGTTTCTTTGGCGGACAGAACATTTAAATAAAAGAGATAAAAAATCATCCTTGATTATTGTATCTGTAAAATTATTTGGAATGTATACTGTATAATTAAGAGTGATTATCAGCTTAAATTTCTTGGCTTTGCTTTTTGAGAATACTGTCTTCTCTGGACATGAGGTTACTGAAACTGTACACTAGTGAGGGAACAAAACAAAACAGATGGTGCATTAATAATGGAAGTATTAGAGAAAAGGTACTCTTCCAGATTTCAATGTATTCATTAATACATTTTAGACAATTTAATTGCTTCCTGAAACACTAATTGAAAGAGTTTCATTTGCAAAAACCTAGTCCTGGTAATATAAACTAGGCACAGTGCCACAAAGAGCTTGAATGCTGTCTAAGGAAATGAATAGAAGGGGTTTGGTTTTTTTAATGTATGTATGTTTATTTCTTTCAATGAAATCTTTACAAAGGTGTACAAAGCATCAGGAAAAGAAATATTTACAAAGGAAAGCCAAGTTTAAGAAATACTGGATGTTTAGAAAATGTGAAGAGTATTTTTGGTTTTAGAAAAGTCAGCCTTGTGTCAAGAGACTGTGAGTTGGGTTTAAGATCGTAGGAGTCTAATGCAGTGTAATTTTATCAGCACTATACAGTCCTATACCTGGCATATCTGTGATATAAGTAGTGGGTACTTTTGAAATATTTTCTTCTGGAGATGTTCATTTCAACTGCTTCAGTGACTCTTCTCAATATGGATGGACAGGGAAGTTTTGCCTGATTTATCCCCCTTCACTTGTTGCGTGTTGGAAAATTTAAGCCAAACTACACTGTCATCATTCTCTCATCCATCTCCAAGGGAGTGGAGATGAAGAATAGATAGGAAGGTGGAAGAAAACAAACTAAATTGCACTGAAAAAAAAAATAGCTGCAGTTTGTCAAAGTGAATATATAAAGAAAAAGATCAACAAACAAACACAGAAACTGGGAAACAAAGATCAATAATAAAGAGAGAAAAACTCCAAATAGAAGAACACACAGTATCTGGAGCAGCTGCTTTTCAAAGTCTTCCAGGGACTGGCAAGGTCCAAGATTTTGCAGGAGATGGTATGAAGTAGTCCCTCTTAGGGAATGTTTTGACAGTTGTCCGTAAGTGTAATTCCCACTTATACCATACTTGGGTGCTGTTTTAGGTTCCAGTTATCAAGGATCCCCAGCTACTGTGATCTCACCTGTCTAGTTTGAAGGAAGCCAAATAATTCTTCGAAGTTTCACCTGTATCAGTAGCTGGAGGATAAGTGCACACTCAGGCCATGGTCAAAGATGCTGCACAGGTGGCACCTGAGCTGGACTGAGATGTACTGATCACCACTCCACCCTACCTGGGGACTACTGTTCCCTTAGACCTGCCTGCATGGCTTCAACCTCCTTATGGCAAAATGATGGAGAAGAGCAATCGCTGTTGATACTAGAGTCCCAGTGTCACTGGGTTTTCATTTTTATCCTCTTGACGAGGGGTCAAACATGCCACACATGGATTTTTTCTAGCAGATTTGATGGGTGGTTATCTTTCTTGAGGAAGTAAGGGAGTGGTGAGAACAGGATGGGAATGCTTTTCTTTCATCTTGACTCATCTATGCCCAAAGAGCACATCTAAATGCAGCCTCATGCTTCAGTAGACCCTGCCCACTTATTGATTCTGTATTAGTATAACAACGGTGGTTAGCAGTGTAATTTTTATTAATTATGTAGTTATAAGGGAACAACTCCCTTTATGGATGTCATTATATCAATACAAAAGTGCCTCATTGTAAAACAGATGGTAGAGCTATATGAACATGCCATAAGGCAAGAGAAGGCCTGGACTTACAGAGCATTCCCTGCTAGGTGGTACTTGTCCTTTCTTCTCTCAAATATCGAGATATTTGTGGAAAGCTTAGAAAAACTTTCTTGCTTAAGCAAACAGCCTCTGAAATCCTAAATATTCATACACATATGATTATAAAATAATGAGGTCTAGATGTATGATATAGAGATTCTATATGTCAAATTTGCTTCTGTCCTAGAATATAACTCAAAATATATATATAAAATTATTTGTGAAAGAAAATATTCCGAAATATTTCTGAAATAACAAATAACAAAATGCTTGTCACCCATTGTTGAAAAAACGAATAATTTCTGGTTTCTGAAATTGAGTGGCCCTGGTATATTATATAAGTTCTAGCCAACTGAGTGGAAGACTCTTTTCTTCTTTGAGTTTGTCAAAACCCCAAAAGAGGAACTTTCTATGCATCAACAAAATCAATACATATAGAAAATCTAGGCTAGATCTGAAAGAGAATGAGGATGTGACACATCTAAATTACACCACTCACAAAGTCCCTGTGGTAGCTCAAATATAAACTGCCTAATATCAGACTGATCCAGTAAAAAAAACCCAAAAATGATCAAACAAAAAGACTCCCACCTCCATAAAGGCAATAGGCCAAGAGACTAGAATTTATGTTGACTTAAATAATGAAAAGCTATCTTAAGTAAATCTGTTGTTCTTCCCTCCCCCGTAAAAAAAATAAAGTTGTGGAGAGCACTTTTTCCACTGTAACACACATTAACAGAAAACTGATGACCAATTTAAAGGGATTAATCCTGATGCCATTTTGAAATACCTCTGAGGTTTAAACAAGGTTAAACAGATACATCTAGTTCCACTTTTTTATTTAGAAGGAGGCATTTTTTCCAGATTTGTTTTCATCTACCAACATTATCACATGTAAGTAAATAAAGGTAGAGAGACTGAGTCAACAAAACCTGAACCACAGTTTAATTGCCCACAGTAGGCCACAAAATTACTGCCAACTTTAATATTTAATATCCAATTTGGTATCTATAGAAGCTAAGGTCTTATCTACTTCATCTAGAAGAAATCAGGAAACTAATCCAAAAGCATGCCTATGCCCTCTGTCCTTTCCAAATTACTGAGGAAGAAACAGTACCTTGTTTGATGAATGTGGCATTTTAAAATCATAGTAAAGAAATATAAGAGTTTAACTGTAAACACTTCTTTTTCCTAGGTTCCTTAGGGATATTTACTTGAGTTACATTTATAGTAATTTCAGGTCCTGGTTGAACCAGAAAAATCTATTCCAAAGCAAAGGTTTGTTCATGCTGTCCTGGAGCTGTCTCCATACATGTTAAAAAACTAGCTAAACCTTTTCTTTGGTTAGTCTGCTTTGGTTTTGTTGTGTTTTTTTTTTTTTTTTTTATAGAATATTGCAAAGTGTTAGGAATCTGGACTGTTGCCAATGGCCACATTTCATCTCAGTAATCCAAATCCCCATTAAGTGTCTCTCTTGGCTACCTAATTTGCAGGCATGATCCCCAGGGTCTGACTAAATGCCAAGTCTGACATTTATGTGAAATACCTTAAACCAGGCAAATAAATAAAGTGCTTTGTGTTCTAGCTCTTAAACTAAGCAAATGAAATGTGTTTGCTCGTAATAGTTCAAATAACATGTGGAAGTTTTCTGCTGGTTGTTAGATAAGTGATAAGAGATGAGGAGACCTCTGAGGATAGCTACAGAATTGTGGAGGTAATATACTGCTTGCCTAACATTGTTTTAAATAATGAGAAAGCAGAAGAATAGATGAATAAGAACAAAAGTTACCTGCATGCAGAATGCCTCCAGTTAAGGATAGTGCAAATATTTCTGTAGCAGATCTGGTGAACAGAAGGTATGTTTTCCAAACAAAATCATTATATAGGAAAATCTAAGTGTGCCCTAAAATGTGAGTAGAAGACTTTAGCAAGCTAAAACAAAATGAAAGACTCGGAAATAATGTTTCATTATTCTTTCATGGAAAGAAAGAGAAAGTCTATTTTAGCATTTCCTAGCATGTAAGGTTGAGCTGTATAATTCCTGATTGCTACTACTGACCTTCAGATACTAAAACTGGGCCAGTACATGTTTGGAAAGACAGGGAAAACTATTAAGAACTTCCAGAATTGAGGATACAATGGA
>JAOXJM010000023.1:110383187-110418584 GCA_026413425.1 Tringa solitaria | reverse complement strand
AAAGTAAAATTACTGAACAGAAAATTAGTTCTGTTTTACCTCAAACCAGGACAGTGGCCCTCCTCTGGACTTGCTGGGACAGGCCCATGTCCTTCTTATGTTGTGGGCTCCAGAGTTGGACATGGTACTGCAGATGGGGTCTGTAAAGGGGCAGAATCACCTCCCTTGACCATCTCAGCAGGGCCACACTGGTTTTGATGTAGCCCAGGATGTGGTTGACTTTCTGGGCTGCCAGTGTGCATTGCTGAGTAATGCTGAGCTTCTCATCAACCAACATCCCCAAGTCCTTCTTCTCAGGGCTGCCCTCAATCCATTCTCTGCCCAGGTTGTATTTGTGCTTGGAATTGCCCTGACTCATGTGCAGAACCTTGCACTTGGCTTGGTTGAAGTTGGGGCTTGCATGGGCTAAACTCTGAAGCCTGTCAAGGCCCATCTGGATGGCATCTCTTCCCTCCAGTGTGTCAACTGTACCACACAGCTTGGTGTCCTTGGCAAACTTGCTGAGGGTGCACTCAATCCCACTGTCTGTGTCACCAACAAAGATGTTAAACAGCAGTAGTCCCAATAATGACACCTGAAGAATGGCACTCGTCACTGTTCTCCACATGGACTTTGAGCCATGAGTGCGAGCATCCAGACAATTCCTTATCCACTGAGTGTTCCGTCCATTACTAGTGGTTCACACAGCTAGTTACAGGCCTCCAACCAGACTCTGTGCCACTGATCACAACCCTCTGAGCTCTGCCATTCAAAGCCAGTTCTCAATGCATCTCACTGTCCACTCATCTAACACACACTTCCTAAACTTACCTATGAGGATGTTATGGGGGACAGTGCCAAAACCTTGCTGAAGTCGAGGTAGGCAACATTCACTGCTCTCACCTCATCTACCCTGTCTGTCATGCCATAATAGAAGGCTATCATATTCGTCAAGCTTGATTTCTCCTTGGTGAATCCATGTTGAGCAATCCTGATAAAACAAGTGAGTAGTCGCTTTTTCTACATTCTGTAAACTTCCTTCTTCCAACTGAGTTCTTCCAGAAGCTCCTTGCTCTTCCATGCAGGTATCCTACCTCCTTTGCTTGATTTCTTACTTGTAAGGATGCACTGATCTTGAGCTTGGAGGAGGAGCAGGAGGTGGTTGAATATTAACCAGGTCTCTTAGACCCCCCTACCTTCTAGAGCCTTAACCCATGGGATTCCTCAAAGTCAGTCTTTGAAGAGGCCAAAGTTAGCTCTCCTGAAGTCCAGGGTTGTAATCCTACTTATTGCCCTGCTTCTTCCATGTAGGATCCTGAATTCCACAATCTCATGGTCACTGCAGCTGAGCTTGCCCTCAGTCTTCACATCCCCAGCCAGACCTTTTTTTGTATGTTGGTACAAGGTCCAGCAATGTATCCCTCCTCATTTGCTCCTCCTCCCCCTGTGTCTGTATCTTTTGTGGACTACACTTTTCATGCCCTTTTTTCCTCAGGTTTTCCTGCTATTTTTTTTTAACTTTTGCTGAGAGATTAACATACTTGAAGTACAGAAGAGTATTTCAGGTGAATGGGTGGTTTCATTTTGCTGGTGAATGAAATAATGCTCTCTATGCCTCACATATGAAGTGCTTTAGGGAGCTTAAATGGCTCTGTATAAATATACTATCTGAAATTATTACATACCATAATGTCTATATAGCATCCTGTAGATAGAATGGGAACTGTAACTCTGAATCTCTGTGGCGAACAGATACTAGAGCCACTAAATGATTCTCGGTTGGTTTAGACCCTTCTGTTTGTCAGATAGATTTGGCACTTTTGGATGGAGCTGGGTTTGCTTTTGGAGGCAAAAGACCTTTACCCACAGCTCATGCAGAGGATGGATGGCAGCAGTACCACCCCACACTGCCTTCCGACAGGTTGTGTCACCAGCTGGGTAGGTCTCTGTGTAGATGGGGAAGATGAAGTCTGCAGTCACAGCATCCCCGCAGAGGTTGCTAGCAAACAGGACTGGTGCCACTTGCTGTGTGCCTGCATGTCTAAACTGATCACAGGAACAGGGTTCAGAATCCCAATTCATTTCTAATTGCTTTTCAGTTCGAAGACCAAATTTTAGATCTGCCTGAATTCCTGCAAGTCTACTTGTTTCCATGAGGCTGCAAAGGGTAAAAGCCAGTACAGAATTTAGCCCTCTGTCATGACTAATTTAAGCAAGTTTTAGACTATTAACCCAGAGGTCAAAGGTTCACTCTGTTATCACAACATCACCAAGTCCTCCAGCCTTTCTCTGGCTTCTGACACTTAATGGTGTTTGGTTTCTCTTAGAGCCCCAGAATGCTTGTTAGATGCTAAAAAGGTGTAAAACATAATCCAGTACTGTCTCCAAACTAGTAGTCTGGCAAGCACAAACAGTGCATCTAAGACCATGTTAGTATTGATCTCGAGTCAGATCACATTAGCACTTCCTACGCTACCTGGCTAGAGCCTGCCAGAGAGTTAGCAATGCATAGAAAGACAGACCCAAGCAGTCAGATCGATGGATTAATGACGTCTGTCTCCTTTGTGCAATTTTACTTCCTACATATCTCTCTTGATCCCCTTGTGCCCTCCCTGGGAATGAACTTTCTAAAGGGACAGAAGACACATAACACAATTGTGTGCAAGTGATGTCTATATAACAGCAAACATTAAAAAAAAAACACAAAAGGATGGTAATAATACATGTCTAGATCTGTGTATGCATCTACACTCACACATATCTAGTTTTTACTCTCATAGAGAGATTTTGCTTTATGAATGTGTTGTGTGCTCTTACATCTTAGGCTATATAGAGACTTTTAGGAAAAACAGGTTATCTTTGGCAGATGGTCATGCTTACATGTTACAGAGAACTGTATAAAACAGCTTGTAAGATTTCCAGTGCGTGGATGAATTATAACTATATACTTTCCTAAAGGATTTCTAGGTTTCTTCTCATGTCTCTCATGTCTATCTTACTTTGAATTATCAGTGCGTCTCATTACTAATTGGCAATACGCACCCACCTTCACACACTCATGGGTGGATTGAAAATAAGTTTCTTACACTGTCAATAAATTATTCTGTCAATTTGTTCTAGTTTTTACTTTATACTTTAACATACTGTTTTCAAAAAATAGCATACTATAGCT
The DNA here is from genome assembly GCA_026413425.1 of Tringa solitaria. Lineage (NCBI taxonomy): Eukaryota > Metazoa > Chordata > Aves > Charadriiformes > Scolopacidae > Tringa > Tringa solitaria. Next base: position 110,415,433 of record JAOXJM010000023.1, on the reverse strand, counting down.
AAATATTTCACTGTACGTTACTCCATATGCCACTCTGCTATTTCTTTCCAAAACAAATCTCCATTTCCATGTAACTATACCTTTCCATGTTTATTCTAACCGTACTGTTTATTAATTTTTCTAAAGCGGTCACTTTAATGTTGAATTACTGACAAAACAATATCAGGTCTTTGTGATTTATATTCTTCACTGGAAGGGATCTGCCAGGGAGAAATGTGTGTAAATTTTCATATATTAATTATCAACCTCTTGTAAAGTTAACTATTTGGGACTTCTTCTATACCATTCTACCACCTCTATTTGCCTCATACCTCAACATTTTCCTCACAGATTTTCAGTCCGCCTTATTTGACATTCTTTACATAAGTTTTACTGCCTTAAACCTATTTTCACAAGCCCTTCTGAGAATCTCAATCTTGTATTTGTGATTATTTGTATTGCAGCAATAGCTATGGGACCTAGATGAAACCAGAGCTCTATTTTATTAGCACAGATTCATATTGAGAAACAATATTTACTCTGAAGACTTGACAATAGTGGGATCCAGTCTTGGAGCCTCCAGAGAGGTATGCATTTTAAGCATAGAGTGAGGCAGGAAAGAGAATACCTGACTTCCTCACACAATCAGTGCGAAGAATAAAGTACCATGATGGCAGGGAGGCAGAGACTCCATTGCTGGAGGTTTTCAAGATGCAATCGAACGGGGTATTAGACAATCTAGGGTCCCTTTCACATGAAAGTTTGGATTAGATGATCTTTCAAGGTACATTCCAGCCTGGGCTATTCTATGATTATTATAAGGGAGAAGTTCTCTGCTCCACTTGGAAGCCCTTGAGTGCCTCCATTTCTTTCACTGACCACTCAGGTACAACAGGCTGTTTATCGTCTCATATTAGTTTGGACTTGTTGTCACACTAAAGCCTAATCTCCCTAAGCATCAGCATAGTCATTATGCCCCTTATTTGTTTGTTTGTGGTTTGATGCAAACTCACCAGTTCCCTCAAAGGGAAAATGTTAGCAGAAGTGGGTGATGGGTGACACCAGATGGCTGTCTCTATCCAGGTGATAAAGCCCAAGACCTCGATGTCGAAAGAGCACAGCAGCCAAGGTTACACAGACATTGCTGGTAGCATATTACAGGGGAGGGGAGGAAAGCTTCATTAATTTTTTTTTTTTACAAGCTGAGTTTGGGCATTTCAATTATGAAGGCTGGATCTGACCAAAAATCAGTAAATGAAAGATTAGAAAAGGAAACAGAATGGAAGTGATTCAACCAACGCTGTGCATCTGGTCGTAGTCTAGAGTGGAGCTGGCTGGACTCCCTTACCTCCAATCTGATGAGCAGTTACATTTACCAAGCACCAGACAAAAATACATTAGCTCATTTTTTTCCCCTCACAGATTTCATTGGATTTTTTTTTTTCAGTGATCTAACTTCTTCTTCTTAAGACTCACTCCCTTCTTTGGGCAGAGTTTGGGCAGAGTTAAGGCTTTCTGAGCCAGCCGGGGTGGGCACCTGGGACTAATAAAGAGGGTTCCCAGCGAGTTCTCTGCAAAGGGACGGGGAATAAGAGCTGTGGTAGTACTCATAGGCAAAGCCAAGGCCTCTGTGACTTAAAGGTCCTGCTTAGAGATACCACGAATGTTTTTTCTAGCCTATACAGGAACTGCACTGCAGTTTGGTGACTGGCTAATAAATTCAAATAATAACTCTAACATGCCGCAGACCTCCTTGCATTTTTGTTCCCCAGAAGAGCTTCATGCAAGGAAGTATGGATTCTGCCCTCAGTTATGACCATGATTATCTATGGCTTCATTATATATGCAACAGATTCAGTTCCTTATCCTAAGAGAATGTGTTCCTATAAGTGTAACTATAAGCCCACAAAGATGCTGAATATTTTATGAAACTGTATTTTAGTTTGGAAGGGATTTGCTAGGAATGTATTACTTTCTTCCTGGTGAACTCCCTGAACACTCTTAAAAACATGATAATGCTCCTGACAAACCTTTCAAGGCTAAGCAATTTCTTTCAAAACAGGAAATAAATTACGCATCTGAAAATTGTTCACACACTGGATCTATCCCGATCAAAAACCCCATCCCTGAAGACTGGACAGGTTTTCTTCAAGGAACTTTATACTGGCTTCAAGTTCTTCTTGTTAATTTAAGAAAAATGCTATAGGCCAACCATTTTTTATTATTTATGACTATTTTCAAAAATTCATTTCCCTTTTCCTCTCCCTCAATGAGAACACAGGTGGCATTCTGCTTTATGGAGCTGATATTGACATTTCTACTAACTCCATGCTCACGCTGTGCGATTTAAAACTGCTGCCCATCACAATAATGTCTGAACAACTATACTTCAGGGTCCCATCCAACAAGATGCTCCCTGCACCAATGCAGAGCTCCTTTGGCTTGTCTCTCTCCTCAGACATTGTGATGAAAGAGATAGTTTGTAAGATTTACAAATTCAGGCTATTTCAGATCAGAAGTTAAGTAAATTCCCTAGGCATTAGGCTTCTTGTGCAGCCTGCCCAAATATCCATGTTTCAGTATCAGCTGAGTTCTTATATGGACCATAAATGCGGTATTTTAGCAAGTGAAGGGGTGCACTTAGATTAAAGTGCTTGCAAGTATAAAATATTCATCCTTGCTAGAGATGAGTACATGAGTACAGACTAGCCTGAGAATAATAAATCTGAAGAAATCCTATACAGTATTTCTGTTCATCATGCAAGAATAACTGTGTGATGTGTCCAGACCAAATATAACCAAATATTTTAATTATAAGGATAAATATACATGTCTTTGCAAGTTATTTAAGATTATATCTTTATTGCACTAAATACTGTGCAAATATAGAGTCGGTCAGTACCCTTGACCTTAAGACTGACCACAGAAAAACAGATGACAAAGAAAGTTTGAAAAGAGAAAGCAGAAGTAAGATGGCTTGACCTTCTTACATGCAGAGTCAGTGGCCAAAGTAAGAGTGAAACACTGTTCTTCAAGCCCAATATAGGCCAAATCACATCAAACCATGTTGCATTTTACTCAAAAAAAGGGCCTGTAAATACCATGTGCTTGTTAAGAGGCTTTCATTTTCTGTAAGGTTATTTCTTACTGTGCAGCGACTGAAAGGTTATTCATTACTCAATGGAAACAGGAAAAGAATATGTATTTGCAAAAGTTGAAAAACAACTGGGAATACAGAAAATCTATTAGAACTGCAAAGAACTTGTCCAGTTTTTAAAACGAACAAATAATTTTCTGGTTCTGTGTTGTAGGTTTGGTTGGTTGGTTTTTTTCCCAAAAGATGAGAGAGTTTTTACTGGCTTAGGTGATTTGTACCTCTTAACTCCATCTTTACTTTCGTGGGTTTGTGGGATTGGAGTCAGGATTATGCTTTTCATGAATGAAATAGAAGGGTATTATTTTGTGTGTTCAAGTGAGATTGGAATGTGTATGCCCTCTGCAAAACTGTACATTTTTTGATTGCTGTGCTCATGTTGTTACTTAAATAAAAACAGAAAAAAAAGAAAAAGACAGTAACTTATGGTGAGAAGGAGATTTTATTTTCCTTTCAGGTGGTTAACAGTATGTAAGGTGTGTGAACACAAAAGGATTATTCAGATGTAAAGGCCATAAACCTTTACTTATATAAACATAGCTGCCTTAGTGATATTACACCACAGAAGAAATTGACTACTTATTCCCTAAAGTTGCTACACGGGTGAAACAAGAAATCTGTATGTAATTATACACAAAACAGATAATATTTGAATGATACAGTGCAAATTTTGAAGACTTTGTCTTTTTATCTCAAGCAAATAGATTGAACTTAAATTAAAGAAAGAATCAGTGCAGGTTAATGAAACTGAAAGTGGTTTAAGTCAGTGAATAAATTTAGGCTTTTTCAACAAAGCAATTTTATTTTTACAAGGAACAGTATTTGAGAATAAAACCTTTCTTTTTTTTAATTTTATTTTTAAAAATGAAATAAATGAAAGTCATAAAACTTCGTTTGGAAAATGGATTTTTTCTTAGAAAGAATTTACCATAACTTTTTTTATTTTTAAAAAACCTCGGAGGGAAAACCAAGAGAAATTAAACAAGAACTTCTTCAGAACATTCCCAGTGGACCTCCTTTAAGAACATTATGGGAAAATCACTTAGAAGCTCTTTTAGGGAAAATATTCTTGTTCTCTGACCAACTCAATTTCTGAAATTTATTACTTATTCTTTATCTAAATCTTGTAACACAGTAAGATTTCAGTCCAAGATATTAACTGCGATCTAATATAAATTTTTTTCATACTGACTGACTGTAGGAAGGTTCTTCACATCTGGTAAAAAAAATTTGGAAGTAGTCTTGCATTCTTATGTGACATTGATCACATTTTTTACTTAATAAGTCTCTAGTCCAAACCTCAAATCTACACAGATCTTACCTAAGAAAAGTTTTAAAATTCTAAGAACGTTTCTTTTTTTTTTTTTCCCTCAAAAAACTGTGCATAAAGTTTTTGGCAACTCTAAAATACATTTTAAAGGGGGAAAAAATATTACATGCACTTATCCAGAACTTCAAACTGGTTAAAAGGATTTTACTGTTACTTTCCAGAATAATTCACTAATAAGGTACAATTACAACCAAAAGTAGGATGGTAGAGGAATTTTCAAGTTTCTGGAAAAATAGGCTGCTAATAATTTTTTTGTCACCCTTAATTATAGCAGGCTTCTATGAACAACAAAGTTGGTCAGCCAGCACAACCCTCAATTTGTATGCAAAACAAAATAGCCAAACTATGAAGGATGATTTTGCGCCCGTGCAAAAAGTTAGGGGGGAAGTGAGGGATGGAGTGGTGGTAATTCAGACCAAAGAGTCTGATAAGGCTCTAAGCTCAATTTTGATCAATTCCATTAATAATAATAACTTCTTTTGCCAGGGGATGTGGCTTTAGATGTCAAAGTTCTTTATAAGGAAGATCATTGTCATTATCACTGTTTTACGGAGAATGAGGCAAAATAGCTGGCCCAAAAGCACCTTGGAGATGAAGGGCAGGGTCTTTGTAGAAAATATGATCTGAGATTTTCCAGCCTGTTCTGGCAGACATTACACAGCACTTAACCATTCTTCCACTACAAACCATGCAGCTTAGCGCAGGGACAGAAAATGGGAGGTTTATAAACATCTGAAGTGCATAGGCTGTACATTTTGTAAGGACACGAACCTTAGTTACTAACATGGAGGAAAGGAGCCTAAAGCCTGATCCTGTCCTGTTCTTAGTCTGCAGGCTTAAAGCTGAAAACCTATTTTCTAACCTGGTACAGATTGCTGGTGAATTCAGTGTTAGGAGGGAGGACAAAAAATATCCTAGAAGGAGAAAAAAAAAAAATAAGAAAAGATGCATTGCTGCATATCAGAGGCAAGATTAAACCACATGCTATGAATAATAACAACAACAATAAAAATGATCACAGTAATGTAAAAACAAGAGAAAATGCTCTATACATATGGCAGAGGATGCATCATCTTTTAGTTAATACGTGGCTGGTAGTCACTTTCTGATTTGTCCACAAGATAGAAAAGACCAAATCCCTCAAACCTCTTTCTTTTACAATACTAATACAGAAATGAATAAACAACATTTTTCTTTCATGCTAAGAAATGGGAGAGTAATTGATATCTATTTTAAAGATATTTTGAGATCTTCATGTCAAAGCTAATTAAATATACTAATTTCAGTAAGTTTCATCAATGTAGACTTACAGAAAGACCTTAACACAGAAAAGGTAGTTTTGGAGTTGTATTCTGATACTTTCTGCAATTCTGTAATTTAAATTCTGGTTAGTAATTTGTGTGCTTGAATCATTCTCTAAATATATACAGCTAAAACATTATTTAGATGGCTGGAATTAATTTTGGAATTAGTATACTAGTTAGGACTGTCAAACTAATTGTGTAAAAAACCCCAAAGTTATTCCTGTAGTCCATATTATCCTTTGTTGAATATGTATTCCCAGACAATGTTATGTATTCAAATTAAAAAGCTCAGTGCTGAATCAGTCCAAGGTCATCATAGTTTGTCTGTTACAGTCTCCCTCAAGTTTGATGAGAGAGCCACATTAATGAAAATGCATTAGATTTAAAAAAAAAAAAAAGAACACTGTTAAGTTCTTGTATTAGTGATGATAATTTTGCATTTGACACAGAGTTAAAAAGAATTTCTCTATTTGATGGTGCATTAATATCTGTAGTGACAAATCCTTCAGCACATACTATAGCTGCCATTGCCTGGAGGAAAACCTAAGGACATTCTAAAGAGCATTGTGGAGGGAAGTTGTAAAAAAGTACTCAGTTTGCAGTTGTTAGACTGAAACTAAGCAGGACAGTTTGATGTATTGCCAGAAGGCTTTATCTTCTCAAAAAGTTTATAATCAAACACAAAGGAGAGCCTACTGCATATTTTGTTGTTCAGCGAACATGAAAAGTTGTTTTCCTTTCATTAATGCATCTCTCTTTACACTTAGCCTTATCCAAACCAGCACGTTCTGTAGATATTGTTACCTCTTAAAGTCCCGGATTAATTCAGTTCAGTGAAACTTTGGTTACTTTTTGAAATTGTTTTTAAGCTGTGTTTGGCAAAGACACTTGAATCAGAAGTCAGAAAAGAGAAAATACAAGCTAATACTGTAACATTTTCCAACCTTCCATGTGAAATCTCAGGAGCATTTCACACATATTATGAACCAGTACCCTTAGAGCATCTGATTTAGAAAGGTAAGTGTTGTTCCATTTTCCCTGGGGAAAATGTGGAGTAAGGAATTAGTTAAGGTTATATATATATGTCAGAGACTCGGACTGAAAAGGCAACCCACACCCCATTATCTCACCACTCACCTTCCATTGAAATTGAAGGATGACAGAAACAAACCCACACATGCACAAGTGTTCACACGTGCGCCATATTAACATTGTTTGTGAACCATATCTTATAATCTTGACATCTACAGCATAGATGTCTTCAACTTCAGAACTTGTTCCAAGTTTCTCTTAAAATTAATGAAGAGGTAGCTATTTTAAGACACAACTCACCTAATCTTACTAGGTGTCAACTTTAGAATGGGTTAATCATATTCCCAAATGCCAATCTTTTACTGATGCTAAAGAGAACCCAGACAAGTAGCTCCAATGTAAACACATACATTTAGAAAACCCTGCCCATAATAAGTACTAGAGGGTTTCCTAGCATGTTTCTCTGATTTTTCATTAAAAGCAATTGACAAGTACATAGCTATGAATATTAAGCAATCTTTTAAGATGCCTATTCTTAGTTTTGAGTGCACATAAATCAGCTAGGGCTACAGTTTTAAGGGCATTTAGGTGAGATAGAAATTGTGTGTTACATGTGTTTTCTTACTTTTAAGCAATAAATAAGAAATATTAATGATATTAATGATTTAGGAAGGAAATGTGACAAATGAGTATGAGAAAGAGTCAAGCTATATGAATAAATTGTTTTAGAGATATATTAGCCCCAGATGAGCTATGCTGCATAATATCATCTTGGCTAGGGGGTAAGATTTTTCTACAGCCTTAAAAATTACAAACTTGCTGTAAATATACACCTGGGTTTAGTTTGCAGGTTTTGTTCTTAAATGTTCACTGAATAATGTTGTATTATGTATAGACGAAAAATAATTCACCTCACATATACTCAGTGTTGGGTAGAAAACTGAAAGATATGGCTAACAGTTGATACCCTGACTACAGAAAAATCAATAGCAAAACTCTTATAGAGTTGAATGTGGTTAGATTTTATATTTCATCTTGAGTGTCATAGAGCAGAAAATATGTTGGCCAATACAGTTAAAGAGAAGAATATATTCTGTCAGAGGAAAAAAAAAAAAAAGAAAAAAGCCTTCTTTGTTTTCTCATTGGCTTGCGTGTCTTCAGGCTGAAAAGAAAGAGACCATTTTGATAATATTTAAAGAATAGGAAGAAGAATGAGTAAGAGATGTGCCCTGGAGAGAAAACTAAAATGGCAAAATCTACAAAGTGGGTATAAGAACCTGTATAGGATATATGGAGAAACAGTAAGTCACTGATGTAATTCAGTGTTTTACCCTCAGTGTTTTCCTCTACAGCCTGTCTCTTTTCTGAAGCACAGACCACAGCCCGAGAAGAATCTCTTCTGCTCAGCTTGAGCAGCACCTCATTTAAAGAATCTTAATAGAAATTAGAAATAATTGTGTGAAGAAAAGAAAAGGTAGCTTCACGCTGAATATTAAGCCAAACTTTCAGATAGTGAAATCTATTCAAACATGCAATAGTGTAGTGTTGAAAAAGCACGAGGAATTATACTCCTGGGAGCATTCCCATTTGGTAGGTATATTGCTATATGATCTTCCAGTCATATAGCATTCCAGCATCTATGATGTTATGATAGCTCTTCAGAAAATTTTCTCCTTGCTCCTGTTTCAGTTTATGTTGTTATCTAATGTGGCACAGGAGCTAGCAGCTTTCCCGGTAGTGACTGGGCATGCATATTTGAAAAGGGATCACCAATTAAATGTGTGGGATCACTGAAGGATTCATTCATAGAGATGGCACAGGCTACAATTTTGCCCAAATTTACTGTAATTCTCCTTTGTGACCTTATGCAAGTCATTGTTGTCTGAGACCGCACCTGTACTGCCATGCACCACCATGGCTATATCACAGCATTTATGTTCCAGGTTCCCTGGAGGAGTCCAGCATCTTGTGTAAGGTGCTTTGGCTCCCTACACAGTGCACTCGGAGAAATGAAACTACCAAAGAGTTATCCTTGAGCAAGTTGCTGCCCAAAGAAATACGGGTTCAGGTGAAGTGTTAATTTGTTAAGATGCATTTGCTTCCATTTGGGTTTCACAGCCTAGTTCCCCTGTTTGGATGTAGGGGCCCTAAGCCCTGCTCTCAGAGCTCAAGAAGGGATTCTAAAACAGTTTTATTTGCATGTTAGAGTAGCAGTGAGAACACTGACTTTACTATATTCTGCTTCTATAAATAAGCAGTTGTAAGAAAAGATTGGAAGCCCTTTTTACTTCTTACTTCTGCTCCCCTGCACAAATCCACAAAATGTGTAGAGAAAAAAAAAATTTTTCTTCATTCAGGACCTATTTTCTCAATGTGTGATGTAAATTTTAAGGGACTGGGGCTGTTTCTGCAATACTTTAGCTCAGTGAAGATCCATTTCAGTTAAAACCTGTTAAGTGTTACTTTAGTGCAAAAAGATCAAACTAGTTTTCATTTTTCCATAGTGTTCATTAACTTATATAAACAGAAACCACAAAAATTTTGTGTTTGTTGTTTTAATATTTTAGATTCAGGCAGGTAATCCAGAAATAAAGAGTCTGTTATTTTCTTAATAGACATGTAAGAGGACTTTTACATAGTTTGTTTTGATGTTTTCTTGGTATTCTTCCTGCCCTTAGTGATGTTTCCATAATGCCTTCAAATATTTGAAACACAAAACATTTAGTCTTCCTTATTTCAAAAGTGTTGTTATTGTTGCACGTTTTTGGTTTTTTTTTTTTTTTTCAATATCCCCAGAGCTTCTTCGACTTCAAAAGTACACATGGATCAATTGTAATATTATTAAGGAGAAAGAAAAGTAATGTAGTTCTTTTTTCTAGGAGCACACTAGGTTTTGAACAGTCTGACTGTTTTCCTAACCAGATCTAGAGAGACCAAATAGACATTACCAGAGACTTAATGAACATCTTTCCTGTTGGTGTCATTCTCTTCCTTCTTCCTCAGTTTTAATCTCCTTTCTGTCTGTGGCAGATGGCATTATGCTGGTGAAGGAAAGAGATGTCTGGTTCTCAACAGCTTGTGCCAGTAGACCAGCAGTGCCTCTTCCTGCAAAACTTATTTTATGTGGAGAAAAGAATAGAAGATAATTCTTGTTCAAAAGGAAAAGAACTTGAAGTTCATTAGTAAAACGTGCTTATGAAGGACATGGTTACTGCCAAAATGCTACTCTGCCTATGTCCTTTCAAACTCTTCCATGGGGTAAACCACTTATTGATTCTGTGAGGCTCTGAGTGGGACATATTACATACTGTAGCTGTGGTGCATTGTGGGCGAGTTATTCTGATCAGGGAGTCTAGACCAGAGCTTTTAACTTCTCAATGAAATCTTAAATGCTGCAGAAATATGATTAAGCATATTGTTAGGTCAAAACCTAGTTATGCATTACAAAAATAAAAGCTTTGCTTAGCTTTATTAGTAAACTAGGAACTCCAAGCCAATGAGACATTTGTGCAGAAGTCAGCTATTGGCCAACATTATTACCTGGATACTGCCAAACATTAAGTAGTGTGACATAGAAAACCCAACTTGGCGTATTTTTCATTAGAGGACTAGCAGTTCTCATATTCAATTCCAAACAGATGACTTTTAAAAATATTATCTCTTGTTCTAAATTTTAAGATTAAATTTAAAAAAACACCCCAAAAATTTACTTTAGACACTGACAAATACCGACTTTGATGATTTAGGTTTTCTTCCTGTGTGTCAAGCATTTTTTTTAGAAAAAAAACCCACCTTGACTCATGCTTTTATGGACAAAATGTTCAGTTTTCAGGATATTCATTCATTCTGCAGATAAAAAGCTATTTAAAAAATAATCATATGCAATAAAATATTATCTTGCAGAAAATGAACCTTAAGTATCGTATATTTCACAATATGGACTATTAACAGGTTTTTGGAAATATCATTTTCAACCTATGGTAACTGAAGGAAAAAAAGAAACAATGTTTTACATTTATACCAAAATGTCATATTTATTTAGCTTATTTTATTGCAAAAGATTCTCATGCTATTTAAAGTACACCAACAATGCTAGATTTTCAAGAGAAAAATGGAGATTCTGATGCTAAAAACACAGTAGGAATTCAGGAAGAAAACAGGTTTCCAAATTGTGCTTGACACAATATAATGTACTAACTAGTATTTATGTTCTATTGACTTTTAGAGGATGGAGTGTCAGGCCACTCAAATGTTGTCTGATAACTATCCAGTAGAGATGACTATAAATTTCTAGAGTGCTGCAGCTAACAAAGGCTTTACTTCAAATGGCAGGAGACTGTGAATTCAAGTGGGAGATCCTGAGTAATGTGGTGGTGTGGTTTCAGTTGGGTAGAGTTAACTTTCTTACAACCAGCTGGGAAAGTGATATGTTTCGGGTTTGGGATGAGAAATAGTGTTTTTCATTGTTGTTAAGCTGTCAAGGTCTTTTCTGCTCCTCATGCTGCCCTCAGGTGAGTAGGCTGGGAGTGCACAAGAAGTTGGGAGGAGAAAGCCAGGACCGCTGATACCACCTGACCAAAGGAATATTCCATGCCATGTGACATCATGCTCAGTATATAAAGCTGGAGGAAGAAGAAGGAACTGGGAGATGTTTGGAGTTATGGCGTTTTGTCTTCCCAATTAACCATTACTTGTGATGGAGCCTTGCTTTCTGGAGATGGCTGGAAAATTGCCTGTTGGGGGGAAGTAGTGAAGGAATTCCTTGTTTTGCTTTGCTTGCGTGTGCAGCTTTTGCCTTACCTATGAAACTGCTTTTATCTCAACCCACGAGTTGAGATAAAATTTCTTTCACTCTTCTGATTCTTTCCCCATCCCAATGAGGGGGAGTAAGCGAGTGGCTGCGTGGTGCTTCGTTAATGGCTTGGGTTAAACTTCAGCAGTCCTTTTTGGTGCCCAGCGTGTTCCAGGACCCTGAGATTAAGAGTTTCATGCTCTATTGACTGAGCTAGCCAAATGAGAGGTCCCCTGTTCATATCCCATATGAGCGCTCTGAAAAGGACTGTCATGGTTATAGACTCCTTGTGCACCCTCAGCCATCTGTGGCCATGGTGTTTTGATGTGGCTATGGTATTTTGCCATGCAATGTGACCAATGTATGCAATTGCTTCACTGATTCTCTCTTTTATGAAAAAAAACCCAAAGCAAACCCTAACAAAGCCAAACCACAAAGAAAACCCACAACAAAACCATGTTCTAAGATCTTAATCATCTCCAATGGTCAGGATTTAAGTTTTACATCTCACCCAAAAGATTGATTATGCTCTTGCCACATTCACATGCCAGAAGTATACTGTATTGATTGAACGTCTACTGCTTTTAGCAGTTAATAAATCCCAAGTTAGTGTTTACTGGTTTACAAAAGACAGAGACACGATAACATTGCATATATTAATTGTGCTTTTGAAATTAAATGTCGGTAGCATATTGGAAAGGTGGAATTATTTTCATTAATGCACCAGGTTGACAGCAAGTTGTGTTAACAAAGTTCAGCAAAATGTCTTCAGTGTCCCTGGGATGTTCATAAAAATAAATTAGTCTGGGAAGACACAGCATGCTTAGGGAAATTCTAATACATGTAATTGTACTGAAATGCAAAGCAAGACAACAGGTTTGCTGAAATTATTAATGGTTTATTAGGAGTGGACTACCAACAAATGTTTTACACATCCATAATTTATTGTCATTTCTTTAGGTTGACTACAACTTATGCATAGGCCAATTCTGAGAGGGAATCCTTATTTAATCTTAGTTTTCTTTTGAGTTGTGAATGAGATCACCTATTTTTAACTACATGATCTCTGAGCACAGACAGCAAAAACCAAGGAAAAGGTGCTCACTGATGCTGAATAAATGAAAAGGGACTGGTTACTACATCTCAGTGAGCTATTCTGTGGAGTATTTGACTCCATGCCTTGATGTCAGTAGTCAGAATGGGAAAAGTAATTAAATTAATTAACTTAAGAGGACAAATCTTCCAAAAACTTGTGTCTTTGTTTCAGAGTGAGATAAAATAGTTTCAGGAAGGAAATACAGGGATCACTAGCTAAGCAGAAATCTGACTTGAAGACTGGAACTGTGAATATCAGTCAGCAGGGATAAAGTTAACAATTTAAAATTGGGGTGTCCCAAAATGAGGTGATCAGTGAGGCTCTTTTTATAGAGAATACAGAAGTCTTGGACAATTATTCATCCCCTTCTGAAACAGGCACGTAAGTAAGGTGATCTGAACTACATCAATTGATATGCTGTTCTCTTTGTCTTCAAATACTGTAGGGGGAGCTTAAACACTAGTGGGGAACATGTCTAACTTTACTTAACAATTCAGTGAGAAGACTTTCATCCTGGCATGGGTAACTGGCTCATGAATTTTTGTAATATTTATTGCAACGTATTGCAGGACATGTTATACACAAAGGTTTATGAAGATGAAGTGAATTCCAGTGATCTGAACAGGTGGACTTCATTACTTTTGGCAATGTTATGACCTGAGTACAGTATCCTCTACCCATTTTCTTCTTTTCATACCCTCCTCTAGAAAATAAAATAGAAGTAAAAATAAAGTAATTCCTCGATCAACTCAGAGATTAAATATCAGAAGCAAAATTACCGAGAGTCAAGAAGACCTAGGACCACATCAAACAGACCTGCATTGGAATAGACCCATCATTGAGAACATCCTAGATATATATTCATAAAACAGAAACTATCAAAGCTGGTTTTTTCTGCATTATAGCATGAGAGAATATTGGGTTAAAGTCTCAACATAAAATCACAGAATGTTTTGGTTGGAACAGACATTAAAGATCATCTAGTTATTGTTGGACACTTGTGAAGTGCCTGACCTGACCAAGAGAGTAGGTCATTATTGTTAGCAGTATCAAAGCTAAGAAAAAACAATGTGTTTAAATTTTGAAGGAAATTTTGCTACTAATGTGTGAGAGACAACCATTGAAAAAAAAAGAGGTGCAGGAAGGAAAGGAATGTATGGTTCACTTAGTGAGCGGGGAATACTTAAAAGGGAAAAAAAAATTCAGAAAAATCATCTACATTAGAAAAATGTATGTAATGCTAGACATTTAATCAACCAAGGTTGTCTAGAATATATATAATTTCATAACTCTTTATGTAGAAGATATTACTGCAGCAAAACTAGAAAATTGTGGTCAACTATGATGCTCATGTTTTAAACAAGCTACTGAAAAAAATGGAGAAAATTCTGAAAAGAATCCCATAAAACATTCAGGAGTTGGAGAAAAAAGTTACAGACCTAAAAAGCTCAGGCTATTTAAATTATCTACAAGAATGATGAGAGGTGGCTTGATCTGAGTTTGTATTTCTTTCAAAGGGAGAAAATGCAAGATATTGAAGAGCTTTTTAACATTGGACTCCCAATAAAAGCCAACAGCTTGGAACTGCAACTGAACGGTTTTTAATTTAAAGTGAAACACATTTATAACAGGAACTTCAGGAGAGGAAAAAAGTGAGTAGAACTTTTGAATTTCTGAAGTCCAGTTTTGTATTCGGGTGCTGAGGAAAAAAATACAAAATTATTGTCCCCTTAAATGAGAAAACCCCTTGCTTCAACAAATTTACAAGGAAGCAGAACAACAACCACATTAAGGCTGACATCAACTTTCTTACCCTCTAACCCCTACCCTTAAAGGAACAAAACCAGTGCTGGTAACAATGTAGAAAAATGCGATGCATTTTTTTGATATATAAGAGATTAAATTAGCTTAATTTTCCTCCATTCAGCACCTTTGAAGAGATTTTAGCAGCGTAATGGCAGAATGCCAATTCATAACATCCTAAATAGGTGGAAAAAATTTCTTGCTGAAAGTACCTCCCTTCCTCTTCAGCTGGCTAAAATTAGCTGCCCAGTTTCAAAAAGCTGAAATAAGGTGGGATAAATCCCATCATAAAAAGAATTCAGTGGAAAATAATCCATGAGAAAGGGTACGCTTTGTGAAAAAAGTACTTACCATCGTGCATTTGGTGTAATTATACTTTGCTTTTCAAACTGTAATGAACAGTGGTTCATATAAATGGTAGGTTAAAACCATGACTAATTTAGTTATTGTTATTTCCTTTGGCATTCATTTTGATATATGTACTGTTAAAGTCTCCCTATATTAACTGCATTGAATTTGCATCTTTGGTAACTTGGTTTCTTAGCTTACAGCACTTTACTGCAACTGGAAATATTTACCCCTGGAGGCATTTGGTACAGAAGTACCTCTACCTTTCTGACATTTTGGTCCTTCTTCCCACTTCTTAACATTCAAAATCCCAGAAAGAGTAGTATGAGAGGGGCACGCCTGCACAAACTCCTCTGAGATGAGGCAGGATACCAAATGGGGAATGTGGAAGTATGAAGTAGCAGAAGCGTACAGCTGTTTTGCTTATTCTTCCCAAAGCTGGGGACAAAGCCAAAAAATACACCTTGGTGGGCTGCACAAGAAGGGCTGGCTTTGGGAGACAAAGGGCTTTCAACAGTTCACAGTTGAAGTGTTTAATACAAAAAGGGAACAAATTGGTTTAAAAACTGAAAGACATTTTTACCTCTTACTGGGGATAAACATATTCCTTTCAAATGGAGCTGGAACTAAGAGAAATTCCCTGACTTGACCACATCAGGCATGTGCTTGTGGGAGAAGTCAGCGTTTTGGGCTGCAGGAAGATGCATAGGAGGCTAGGAGAGGATTTCTGAGAGTGGATGGATGGGAAGTGGATGGAATAGTAACACTGTAGTGGAATCTTCTCTTGGGTGTCATGAAAGTTTCCTACAATTCTGCTACTACTTATGTGCATATTTTAGTGAAACATGAGACAAAGTGTAAAAAATACTGAAGACTGGACTTCCTGTTAGAGTCTCGGAATATAACTGGAAAGGCTTTTCTTTCATCTCTTCACTTCCTGAGATTCTAGGCCTAAATAGTTAAGAAAAACATTTTTTCTTATAAATTAGCATTTACTTATCTGCAATTCCTCATCTCCTTTTTTGTCACCCTTTGTAGCAGTTTGTTGGATTATGTTTATAGCAAGACTGACTTTTTGACCATTGTGTATTGGAGATATTTACAAGGTGGCTTTGAACTAGATATTTTCTATGGCTAGAAAGATAGTCATGGCAACACAATGCTTGCTGTAGGCTTTAAAGTATGCCCTTGAGATAGGAAGGAGAACAACATAATAAACCTTGACTGCCTTCCAGATTTGAGTCAGAATACATGTTAATTTGTCTGTTCATACATTTTCATTCTGCTAGAGTGACTTGTAATCCCTGTTTCCATACCCAAGTTGGAACAAGGTGACCACTTTGCCCCCAGACTTTGAAATATATAGCAGACTTTCTTAAACTTACGTTGCCAGGGTGCTGAAGATGTCACCAGCTATCTTCTGCTGTGCAGCCCCACATGCATTCTCAGTCCTATGTCCCATGTGCCTCATCTGCAAAAAATACCTCTAGGAGGTTATTTTCTCATTTCTCATTCACCTGATAGTTTATCCACCATTTATAACTCACCAAGGAGTATTCCCACCATGTTTTGGGAATGTCTTCAGTGAGTACGTGGTGCTTCTTTTCCTTTTCTTCAACATTCTCCTCCTTTTTCCGATTTCTTTAGGCTCCCTCTTTACTTTTTAGGGTAAAGTGGAGTTAAACTAAAATCTCTCTTATGTGATAAAGAAGGAAATAATTCTAGATGTTAAAATAGGTTGTCAGAAACATTGACAAGTGTAGATAGAATGTGATTTATGGACCTTTAACTTTTTAAATTAAAATCTTATATCCTTAGGTAATACAGTAGTGCGGGTGTGCATTGAATTCTTGAACTGCATTCCAAATTATCTATAGCACATTAATTTACCATAGATCTGTTTCAGTTGTTTGAGTAAAATGGACAAGATAAATTGAATTAGTCTGAAGTATAAGATTGTGGGGAAAATGAAAGTCCATGAAGACTGTCAGATATAAGAATTAACTATTACCACTTTAAGTGTTACTTGTAAAACAGACTCTGGAAGACATATTTGAATTTGGATACTCTTTTGCTGGCTGATAGAATGGTTATCCTGTTCAGAGACACACAGTTTAGGGGATATGTAGCAGAGTTTTCCTTTCAGTATGTCTCAACTTAGAAATGGAAAGTTCAGAACTTAACAGGATCCATCTAAAGTTGGGCCAATAGCCCATCAGACCTATGTCCTGCTAGCCTTGTGACAGAATTCAGAATTGTAGGTCAGAAACCTCAGAAAATTCAAATTATGCAATAACCTACCCACAAAGAGTTTTATTCTTTGCCACAATTAATTATGGATTCCCTTATATCTGAAGAACAACAAATCCCAAAATATTGATTCTTTTAGATTTTAACTTTTTCAAATTCAAATTAATGATTTTTAAGTTCCAGTTTCAAGTGTAGTGTGCTTATGCAGTCTGGGCATAGAAACTGCCAAAATACTTTGCAAAATGCTCTGAGAGGTTGTTCTTGATATTTTTACCCACAATGTGGCTGACAGAAAGCACTTAAAGTACCCTAGAAGGCCTTTTGTCAAAACACTTTTAGCTTGGAAGGATCAATAGTTTTGAAAAGGGATATCCAGAGACAGTAAAGGTAATTCAAAATTTTTTCAGGACCTGGAACATTTTCTAAAATTAAGATTTAAAAAGAAAATTATAAACCATGCAGCAGGAAGGACAGAAAACAGGTCCTGTTTTTTAGGTTATTCTTTTCGCTGTAAAATTTTGGACCTTATCTACGATCATGTTTTGGAGCTTTTCAGAGACAAATAAAATAGAAACAGAAAACAAAACAGATAAATGGCAGTCTTACAGTTAAAGATACATTTACAGTCATAAGCACTTTATATGTTTTTTTGGGGAGTTCCAAAGTCCCTTGCAAGCTCTACTATTTAGATGCCTAAGTAGTTACAGATGAAAGTTAAAATTTTATAGATTAGAAACTGGTAAACCAGTAAAATGAAATAAAGGTAAAAAAAAAAAAAAAGGGGGGGAGAAAAAAGGTAACAGCTGGATATCTGAGGATTACAGCCAAGACTGCATTATTGACTATGCATTTTTAGTTACCTGAAACAGCTAGTCCCTTAGGCCCTCTGTACAGAGGGCACTTATAAAGGCAATTCACATCTTAGGTGTGTGAAATGGCTTTCCAGAAGTACTTATCTGTTAACTTCTACTGAAGAAATTCAGGTAATTAGGTTCCTAACTTAGACCTCACCAGTGCACCAGATGTGAAGGATGAGCTTAAGTTAAGGTTATTCATCTGAACCGAACTTCTAGTCTAATTAGTTTGATCTTCCCCATTTCTTTGCTTTAGAACAACTACACTGGCAGTTTCTTCAGAAGCAGAGACCTACTGTGTTACATACTTCATTTTCTTCAAAGACGGACAGGAATATAATGAAAATAAAGATAATAATTTCTGGTATTTATGTATTTTAGCAGGAAGAAAGAAGAATTACGCTGCTAAAAGTACACCAAAAATTAAGAAAAAGAGCATGTCTAGCATTTAACATTTTTGCAGCTCTTTTTGAAGCCAAATAGAAAGTGTTTCATTGTAAGCATGTCACACTCAGTCAACCCAACACATACTAGAGACCAGGATGGAGGTAGATGAGAAATACAAGAAATTGCTTAGGAGTGAGTTCAGGAGCTACTGATTTATATAAGAGCAAGTAATGTTCTTCTGTGGCATCTGAATCCCTACACACATGCCACTTCAACATCATTTAGCAGGGAGGTGTTCTGTTATGTCAGTGTTTGTCTTCTTGACGTAGCTGTGGAAGAACTGAGAGTGACATGTTTGCAATCTAAACTAGCTCCAGAGACTGCATCTTCTGGAGACCAATAATCTGATTTCTTTCAGTACAGTGTCTAACTCACTTATGAGGTAAAAACTCAGAAAATACCTCTCTCTACATTCACATCTGCCTTGTCTGGAGTAAAATGGAGAGAACTGTGCCTTTTGGAGTTTTAAAAAGATCCTAGAGATGCACAGGCATTGATCGCTATATCTGGATTGCTGATTGCTTTGGGTGCATACATGGGTACAAGTAAAGCTTTCCATTTTGCAAGCCCTCAGCTTCAGCCAAGCCTATCCAAGACCTGGATTCTGCCACTCATGAAGTCTCCATGACTGAAGCCTTGGGGAAAAGAATTCTCGAATTGTGTGGAACAGCACAAAAACTAAAACACAGTCTCAAATTAAAGATTTCTGTTTAGGTTGGGAATACACACGGCCACAAACCCTCAAAACCAGACATGTGCAACAGCGACAAAAGATGGAAGTCTGCAGGAGGAATATTAGTAGGTGTGTAAACTGTGTGTAAACTTTTTGTTTAAATTCAAATTTATGCAAACAGGCTTCTCCTCAAATGCATTTACTTTCTTTGCTGACTTTCTAAAGAATGTAGGTTTTAGGAACAATGAGTCACTAGAGGCCTAACATATAAGTATAAATCTAAATTTAATGAACTGTATCTCTATCAACTGACAAAAATCTAACTTTTCAGAAAGATCTTTCTGAAAAATCTGTAATGTTACATTGTTCTGGTTCCTTTTCACCCACAACTTCTCACATGCATGATTCTACATTTTCTATGCTGAAAGGAAGAGAAAACTTCAGCTTAGGCATTGTATTGGGATAGATTTCTTTCTGCAAGAGATGAGTTCTCTCACTTCGAGAGCTGTTTTACAAAACCTAAGTGTATGTGCCAAGATGGTCTAGGCTCTGAGAGCAGGAAATATGGTCAGGGAAAATCTGCGCTGCTATGGTGTTTTCCTCTCACAAAATAACCATTTGCCAGTGTGGAGTGAGGTATTTATTAGTGCAGAGACCACTATCCTATCTGTCTATCAGCAATGGTTTCCCTCTATGGTTGCTTAAATTTAGATTCTCTCCCTTTTACATGCCCTGAGTGGAACAGAAGGACCAGATCCCAATAGAGGATTTGGCTGCTTGTCTGCTCAGGTACCTCAAGCCTATGTACATGTTCAGAATTTTAATGTCTATTGTCAGCCAGGGTTAGGCACATTTTTCTCTCCATCTGAATCTAAAAATGCTGAAAACATCTTGAGAAATGTTTTGCTATTTTACTTTTGGTTCAGAAATTATGCATTGCTTGGATTTGTGTACCGGCAGATAATGAGGGAACATCACACAATATATGATAACAATAACACTGAAGTAATGTGAGAAAGTCATTTATCTTTCTGTTTCCACTCTGCCTGTGAGAATCTGAAAATCACTACCATTCCCGTTTGAATGAATATTTTGGTAGGAAACATTCATTTGAATATAAAGGACTGAAGAGTTCAGCTATTGACGATATACAGAGAAGTTAGATAGAGAGGGAAGAAAGAGATGGAGTATTGCTACTTATCAGCAATATAAACTGCATCTTTTGAATGTTTTGTCAGTATTAAAATACCTTCTGTTTATTGATAATCTTTTTGCCAGACATGTTTTGTAAGTCTATTGCTCAGAAACGGTATCTCTTATTTTCCATGTGTCTCTCTCTCTTCCTTCTTTCACTTCTTCTAAATTATCTAGCAGCATGGAGGAATCTGTCAGAAATTTCATTAAAGCTTCAATATTTGCCTGTACAGGTAGAACTAATTAAGTTTAGAAGAATTATTATAAAAGTGTATATTCCTTTTGCCCTTCCTAATGTTGATACAGGAATTAATAGCAATTGATTACAATCTGTGCCCCAATTACTTGAAAATTTCTAACTCCAGTAATACATCTAACTCAGGCACTTAAAGAATGTGCTAAGGTTAAGGATCTATAGATCCCTTGTGAAAGATCACAAGTCACAGAAAAAAATACATCTGTCCCTTTTGGCTTTATGCGTTTAAGTTAGTGTGAAATTAACAGGGGCCTAGGTCCTGCCAAATGCATATTGTATAGCAAAGAGGAGAATAAAGGTGGGATTCTTCCTGTCTTATATCTGGGATTCCTCAATAATCAGGAACCTCGATCCTCAGGGAAGTGCCTGACTTTCTGAACAATTTTTCTTAATGGTCTTGAAGAACTGGGATGACTTCTGGAGCCAACAATTTGTTCTTCTTACTGCTATACATGCAGTGCTGACAAAGGGCTCCGTTCCAGGTAAGTGGGAGGCTTGACCTGACCTTAACCTAAATTCTTTTCATTTCCAGATCTGGAAAAAACAGACTAACAAAAAAGGAGGCTCAAATCC
This sequence comes from Tringa solitaria, assembly GCA_026413425.1. NCBI lineage: Eukaryota > Metazoa > Chordata > Aves > Charadriiformes > Scolopacidae > Tringa > Tringa solitaria. The sequence continues at coordinate 110,394,348 of JAOXJM010000023.1, read as the reverse complement.
TTCCTCTTTCTGATTCTGATAAACTTCATTGTTGTTTCTTCCTTCTTTACTTTTTGGTCTTGGAGGTGAAACATACTTTATTTGGGAAAGTGAGAGGAAGCCCAAAACCCAACAATCACATTGGTTTGGGGATTGAGAAAAGCCAATTCAGGACTGTATGCAACCTGCTGGTCCAAATTTGACAGCCTAGGAGACTTGATTACCATACAGTTCTTCTCTTCCCCAGAATTCATAGGCTAAATGTATTACTTTTAGTTGAGTTCCAATCTGACAAGAAGGTAATTTTTTCTGTAGTTATGTGGTTCCAACCAGCCGAAGCCATGACACTATCTTCTCTGATCTGACTTTCAAAAGGTGGCACCACAAATTTGCTGTGGCAAGGCAGTCCTACAAACAATAAAAGCTGTTACCAGTTCATCCCAACAATCTCAGCTCTGTAATATGTTTGGCCTGCTAACTTTAAGTGTGCCCTTTGAAACTTGTGATGAATTAACAATCTCAAAGTGAAAAGCACAAAGACAGACATGAGCAGCTGGACATTTCCCTAGTATTTTGCAGCAGCTCTGATCTATTTTAGGCTGAAGTCCTTGCTGAATAGGACTTCCCTGATTTCTAGGGACACCTTGTATTGGCACTGAGAGACACAATTACTCTGCATGTACCTTGCTTATTACTTGCAAACTGCAGTTGCATAAACAAAATTATATTCTTAGGTAAATTGATTTGCAACCAAAGCTGCAGCCCAAGTTAACTATAGATACATATATAAATAGATTATGAAAAAAAAAACCCTCACTTTCCTTTTTCAGTGGGGAAATAAATTTACTTTTCTTTCATAAATTCTAACTGTAGAGACAACAATCCCCTTGTGTGAAAGAATTTCCTTGGAGAACCAAAAAAATATTAAAAAAGTAAGCACAGCTTTCTCATAAGAAAATCATAAAATATTACAGTTGTCATGTCTGTATTCATGTTCAGCTACCTTTAAATGTGAAGTTTGAAGCACCTCTCATGGATGAGTCAGGATGATGCTGTACTGGGATAACATGCTAAATGAAGTGGTGTTGGTGGTTCGTCAGTTAACACTTTCCTCGCTAAATCAGTACTTGCGACTCAGCACGAAGTACTGTGTTTTAGATGAAAAGTAAAACAGAGGTCCCTGACCATTTTGCTCCATTAAACATCTGGTGGCACTTTTAACCAGGATGTTCATTTCAATGTTCTTACAAAATTCCTAGCTGGGTAATTACATTCTGCTCCACTAAACTCCCCCTAGAGAAAATTTAATTAAAATGAGTTGATGTCTCTCTGGCACAGACTAGACAGGTATCTGAAACACAAAAGCCACCAGCACAATTGACATAAAATGATGCTCTTCTGTGGCAGGGAAAAAAAGTATAAAAGTATGAACATTCCATTTCAGGCACTGCATATCCACATTATGCTGGTGAAAACCAAGTACTATTTTTATTTTTTTTCGATATTTGTCCAGAAATTCTTTTAAGCAGTAGGAACTGAATTCATAGCTTACAGCTCTTTCAGCACTTAGATAGGTTTGTTCTTAGTAGGTTTTATTAATGTTCTAAGTAGTGATTAAATAGATAGACACAGGAGAGAAGGATAGGGAAGGCACTTTTGCTGTGCAGCTTGGAAGTTGCTACAACGATATGGAGAAAGTCTTTTATATTAATCATATAAGCACAGAAAAAAATGGGCTGGAGGGCACCTCTGGAGATTGCCTAGTCCAACATCTCTACTCAGAGCATGGTCAGCTGCTCAGAAAGTTCTCCAGGTCAGTGTCCAGTCACATTTGATATTGTCAAGGATGGAGAGTCCACAACCTCTCTGAGCAACTGATGCCAGTGTTTGACTGCTCTCACAGTTAAAAAAAAAGAGATTTTTCTTATGTTTAAACAGAAGTCCTTGTGTTTCAGTTGGTGCTCATTGCCTCTTGTCCTTCCATTGGGCACCACTGGGTCTGTTGCCATCTTCTTTACTCTCCCATCAGGAATTTATAGACATTGATGAAGTCGTACCCCAACTCTTCTCTTTTCCAGGCTGAACAGTCACAGTTCTCTCAGCCTTCCCTTTTATGTCAGATGCTCCAAGTCCTTACTTATCTTTTGTGGTCCTTTGCTGGACTTGGTCCAGTATGTCCGTGTTTCTCTTGTACTGGGGAGCTTAGAACTGAACTGAGAGCCCCAAATGTGTCTCACCAGGGCCTTGTAGAGGCTGATTAAAGAATTAACTTTCTTCTAGTTGGACAGATGATGATCCCCTGTGTGCTAAGTACTTCAGCACCAGGTGACAGCAGGCAGCTGGAGGGTTAATAATGCCTTCTTGGAGGAAAAAGTTGAGAAAGTCAAGGATCAGAGGGCCGTATTCTCTGGACCTCATATGTCTTGCCAATATTTTGCTTCAGATCCACCTCCACATGACTGTCATTCTTTACTGGTTCTTAGCAATAGCTTACCCTTTTAAAGCTTTAATTAAACTGTCTCACTAATGGACAGTTAATGATTTAAAAGGAAACAATTCACCAATGTCATGTCCCTCCATTATACAATACACATTTTAATGGTTTGTACTGAATCAGTTGCTTATTAAGACCTTGAATATCTGAACAATCATACTACATTTTCTCAAAATAACATAACATGATACAATGTGGTTAAAGTAGACTGACAGCAAGAGCTGTGGCTTGAATGTAAATGCTGCATTGTACCGTGGCAAAAAAATGTTCCACAAATCTAGTGAGTCAGTTATAGCCTTGAGTTGGATGATATTCAGCATAATGACATGGCTCAGAACTAATTTCCGAAGAGTCCCTCATCACTCACAGAGCCTACTCAGTCATCTAGAGCCTGTGCAAGCAAAACTCCCAGTGACTTCAACAAAGCAATGCCTCAGAAATGAATTCAGGATAGTTCAGGGGAAAAAAAAGTCAAAGTCAAATAGAAAAATAATCACTTTAGAAAGCATACAGCTTCCATCATCTTAATATCTCTGTACTTCACAATCTTAGCCCAAAATGCTATTAAAATATTCTTAAAGTAGGGATTTTATGAATGGGTATCTGATGTGTCCAAGGTCATGCAAGAAAACCGCCAAACAGCAATATCACAATCCACCCTAGGAGAAAAACCCTTGTCCTAGGATAGAGGAACTTTCAGCAGAGTTGTGGTTGTGTAGTGCTGACTAGGATGTGCTAATAGGATATTTTCTGCATCAAATTTACCATTAAAATGTATCCTTAAAAGTCTGGAGTAATGTTGATTTTCAGACTGATTTCCTTATTGTTATTGACAGTAAGTTTCATCCTGAGCTAAAAACTTTCCCAATATGCACCTAAAATATGCCTTGCTGCAGTGTGAGATCGCTTGTCATTCTTTTCTTTTCCAGTTAATTATAATAATTGATTCTATTGATCCTATGCTTTTTCTGAAAATGTTTCTGCATTAACTCAACAATGAATAGCCGGAAACACTCTTCTAAACCAAAACTTATCAGCAGTAGATGACCAAGGATTAAAAATAGATTTATGTACTAGTGAATAACAAGATGACTCAGGCTACGTGCCCTGAGAAACTAGCTGTACTACAGCCTGGTCTTATGTTGTGGGCTAGTGCCAGTCAGCAGCTAGGCACCACACAGCTGCTTGCTTCTTCCCTGCCTCCTGAAACAGGACATGGGAAACAATAGGAACAGCAAAAGCAAAAGTGACCTCATGCATCAAGGTAAAAGCAGCTTAACAACTGGAGAAAGAGGAAAGGAAAAAAAAAAAAAAAGAAGAGTAAAGGAACAAAACAAGTGATGCAAAGTCGATGACTCACCACCTATCATAAGCAGAATGATGCCCGCCAGTTTCTGAGCGATGTCTGCTTCCCCCCCCCAAACCTCTCTCCTACAATTTTATTGATGAACATGACATATGGCACGGGATATCCCTTTAGTGAGCTTGGACAACTCTCCTGGTTGCATTCCTTCTCAGCTCCTTGCGCGTCCCCAACCTACTTGCTGAGGGGACAGAGCTGTAAAAAGAAAAAGCATTATCACTGGGCAAGCACTGCTCAGCAACAGCCAAAACAGTAGTGCGCTATCAACACTGCTGTAGTCACAAAACCAAAGCACAGCACTGCATGGAAGAAAATTAACACCATGCCAGCCAGGCCCAGTACACTGTGAGATCTTATTCATGCCAGTAAATTGTCTTAAGATTTAAACCAGGATGGCCACATCCATACATCTATAGGAATCAGGCAATATGTTGACCTGTGCCAACTCTTGGCACTGTGCCCGGGAATTGTTTTGGGTTATGAAAGTGAGGTACAAATGAGCTGGAGATTGCTCAAATAGTTTGGCAGTATTGATGATCCCAGACCTATAGTCTGACAATGGTTAATATCTTGGTATCTAAGCCTGAGTCACAGAAGTGCTTTTTCAAATAAAAGGATAAATGTACCTAGTCAACAGCAAGTAACCCCCATACTGGGGAATTTTGGGTTTGTATTTGTTTTTCTCTCTTCCTACAAATACAAATGTAAATCTCAGTGGAAACTTTTTGACTATCCACTATGGGGGTTTAAGGTATTTTTGGTTTTTGTTTGGTTTGGTTTTTTGCTCGTGGGTTTTTTGTTTGGTTTGTGTTTGGGTTTCGGTTGTTTGTTGGGTTTTTTTTTAAGTTGTCTTTTTTTTTTTTTAAAAAAAAGGGGTGTCTTTATTTGCCTAAGTCTTTATTTCCTTTTGACTCTTTTAGATTATAGGAATAAGAAGTTAGGCACTTAAATTTTAACAAAATATAGTAATATTTCAATACAAATTGCTGGGATTTAATTTGTTCTCTTTTTGCTATAAATGTTTCTAAGCTTTATCACATTTTCAAAGCTTTATCAGTTTAAGCAATTGCTGGAAAAGGACTTTATTACAGGATGGTCACATCCCTCACTTTGTAAACAAATTGACTTCCTTCCTTGCTTCTGTTTTGTTTGGCAGAGTAATTGTCTGTTGCTGTCTTGCAGCAGTTCTCCTAGTTGCAAAGTCTTGTTGCACAATTTTAAATAAAATTGGTGGACTGACCTTTTTGTCTATGACCACATCTTTATTTCCTTTTAAATTGAGAGTGAACTCTCACATAGGTTAGAGTAATCAAGGAGCAGAGCTTTATTTATTAGCATTGATTCTACAAATCACTTGGTGCAGCAAACAAACTCTACAGGCAATACAATAATTTAGCAATTCTCTTGAATCTCAGAGCCTGTCTTCTGACTTTTGCTGGTGGTACAAGGAAAAGTGAGACAAAACAATGAGCAGCAATCACTGGTCTTCACCCCTTTGCTCCTTTATGGCTCAACACACAATAATGTAATTTACCACAAGCAGGGAAAATCCTCAGGGAACCCTTTATAGAATGGGATATGGCCTTAGGCTTTTATGGGTTTTGTTTGTTGTTTTGTTTTTTTTTTTTAAGAGTACTTTTTACAGAGCAAAAATATTCTCATATTTTCCCCTTCTTCTCTGCCTCCTGACACCAAAGTTACAGGTTGGCACCAGGATCATAGCACTAATCTCACTTTGTAGAGAGTAAGGTAAATTGTCACAGAGGCATTGGAAATGTGGTCTTAGGCCCATTGCAGTTTAAGATTGGTTCAAATCCTAATTTGCTGTTTCCCAGACAGTGGTTTCTATGCTGGGACAACTTCCACATAATTAGAAGGTGTTCTCTTTAAATGTCAATGCAGAAAGATTAAATTTGCCCAGAGAAGTACAGAAGATGAAAGGACTGTGATGAGGTCTATCTTGAAAGAACCATAAGTACATAAATTCAAAACTGATACTGAATCACACCTTAATTGTTTCCTTCAGACAGAACAAAACAAGAGTTTTTCTAAAACGTGACGCTAAGAGCGCAGAAACATTTCTCTATCAGTCACACTGGTGGGATATAAAAGGAATCTTTCACTTAAGTGTGAAATGATAATGTCAGGAAAACTGCCCCAAAAAGTAATACTAGAAATGAAAAAGGATTTCCAGTGCCTATGGCTCTATACATCACTGAAGAGATGGTAGGACCATATAAATGGACCAGCTGATGTTCATGATAGGAATAGAAAGAAATTTGGGGAATTTCAGAAAAGCTTTTATTCCAAAGTGGTAGCACTGAAAAGCTGCATTATGGTGGGATATTTTTGGCCCTTTGATATATTATACATCCATTTGCCATCCTCATTTGGACTCACTGAGTTCTTAGTGGCAGGACATATTCAGGACATTTGATATCATGCTAGATCCTGTCAGCCTGAATTGGCTAAAAGCAGGCATTTCAAACTCGCTTTGGAAAGCAGCTGTTCAAGAGAAGTCTCCTTGATGCTTCCTGTGCAAAAGAGATATTCTAGATAATGGGGTAAGAACTGTAAATACAGTTTTTTTAAAACCTGGTGGTAGCAGTGATGAGCATAACTAAAAATGAATAGCATTATCAGAAGAGTAGCACAAACCAAATCTGAATCAGAGCCAAATGTAAATCACTGAAGAAGAGGAGATTAATTCTGGTGAAAGATTTGACTTGGATAAGTGAAAGTGCCAATGTTATACAAAGACAAGAACCTGGTATGAAAAAATAGTATATGAGAACGGGTGGCATTTTTGTTTAGCTGTAGATCAGAATTAGAGAAACAGTGGGGCTTCTACCAAGAGCAACGTTACCAAAACCAGAAGTGATATGTATCAAATAGGGGAAATAACAAGGAGCAGAGAGGTTTTTTTTTTTTTTTTTGTCCATGGATCAGTGAACTGTATTATTGAAAAAAAAGGAATTATTTATTGCTTCTACTGAATGTCAATGGTATAGTCAGTACATTATGGTTGCACTAACCACAATTACAAACAGAGCCCAAACTCTTATAAAGCCACCAAGGTAATGTCCATCATGTTTTCCAAAGTTATGAATGTGCAATTAAAAAAAAAAAAGAAAGAAAACTTGGTAGCAGTCCTTTACCTGTGCTATTTTGAGGAGGACAGGGCTGACAGAAGGAAGAGAGATATTTCCCATATCATTTGGCTGACTTCAGAAATGAACAATTGGTGAAAAGTGAGCTTTAAAGTAATAAACATTTTTTTAAAATGTTAATGTCAGGTTGTCATATGCCTTTTTTCCCCTTCCCTATGAGAGATTTTTGATATGAGAAGAGTTGACTTTGAAGAGTTGGCTGGTCATGAAAGAGAAGAAAACAGCGCATTTTAAAATGAAGTCTGACGACTACAAAAAGATTAATGACCATGGTACTAAGGAAGAGATGAGAAAGAGAAAATTTACTCACTAAAAAGGAATGCATATAAGAAATATTCAGATTTGTTTGTGTAAAGTCCCAGAGAGAGAACCACAAAGAACTTGAGTAATCAGTCACGATATATCTTGCAAAATCAAATGAAAACTGCCTAACAACACATCATCAGATGTAAGCACAGTCATCAGAAGATGTCATGGTTCTGTTTAGAAGAGTAAGAAGAAATAGCCATCTCCACAACAGAAGAAGATCCAAAGAAAAGTGCAGAATTGTTTCGGTTGGGAAAGATCCTTAAGATCATTGAGTCCATTAACCTAGCACTGTCAAGTCCACCACTAATTCAGGTCCCTCAGCACCACATCTACATGTCTTTCAAATACCTCCAGGGATGGTGACTCCACCAATTCCCTGGGCAGCCTGTTCCAATGCTTGATAACCCTTTTGGTGAAGATATTTTTCCTTATATCCAATCTAAGCCTCCCTGGTGCAACTTGAGGCCATTTCCTCTTGTGACTGTGATATATCTTAATGCATAAGGATTATGCATTATGCACATGTTTTTATATTTTTTCTTTCTTTATTGAAGGAAAGTATTGGATTAATGTAAAATCAGTTCTTTACATATCTTTGTGAGTATGCGCTCAGCTGAGGTACATAAAGCAGGATGTTTCTTAAAAGTTTTGCTAGACAAAGCCTATCCTATGTATGGTTTCCTCTACAGGGAACACTCTAAAACAAGGCAACGGAAGAGACTGCTCAGGTAGTTTAACTCAGCATGACCTGATTGAAGCTAACAAAACACTGGATAGCAGTGTTTTGATCCCAGTGGATTTGCTGACGTTAAATCAGGCAAATCCTCTGCCATGCTCTGCATGCCACGATAAACACGGTAAATGAGAGGAAAATGTAATGAGGAATTGTTTGGCAAACCTTAGGAAAGATGTTATGTCATCATTACACTCAATGTATTCTAAAATCACAGTTGTCTCTCTCCCACAGCAGCAGTATCTTCTGGATTAGATAAGGAAAAATATAGGCTATTCTGAAATCGCCTCCAGATTTAGTGGCCTAACTAATTCCCCCTCCTCTTTCCATAGTTAATGGAAGTACAGCTAGGGGAAGAGGCCATTCTGCTTGACTGTTTTTCATTCTGGAAAAAACAGGTTTGTATCAACTGCAATCCTGGTCAAAATTTGCAGCAGGGAAAGTAACAGGAGAACAGAAAGACAAGGCTTAGCAAAGGAAGAAGAGAAAGAACAGATAAGGAAAAAAGGAGGAAGGGGGAAAGGAGGTCACAAGAAACTTGTGGGACATAAGAAAAAAAGGGAAATGAACTAAAAAGATAGAAGAGGAGAGGACAAACAGTAAGCAATAGGACTAAGTGCCCCCAAATAAATAATAAAGTAAAAAATCCCAAGCAGAATCAGAGATTGCACTGTTACACTAGTGCAGAAAATGAGCATAGTAGCAAGTATTTCTTCTCTGTGTCATTACTGCTTTGAGACTAGAGCATTGTTACACAAAGAAGAGAAGTTAAAAGTGCTCAAACTAGCATTTTAGGCAACTTCCTTTAAGACACATTTCTAAGCTGTGCCACTAACCTGAGGGCAAGCTAAGTAATGCCAGACCAAAGTTTGCTTGTGATTCACTGCTGACTTAAATCTGGTAAAGTAGCATCCTGAAGGCAGTCTAAAATATGGCCAGCCACAAACATGGGTTAAATTAATCTGGTTCAGCTACAATGTAGTGCATGAAATAAGAGCCAGTCTAGTCAGTGTCCAAAAATATATTATAGAATTTTATGACTTAAAATTACTGGACCTGAGCATAACTCAAATGAGGAACTTCCGAGAGATTTTTCCTGCTCTGAGAAAAGTGACAGGAGTGTGATGCTTGGGCTTTAGCTATATTCTTCCTCTTGTTATTTTTAAAATGCAAAGACCTCTTGGATATTACTTTCTGACTGATAGTGAAGAAGATGGGTGAGGTATCCCCTCTCCTCCCTGCATCCTGCATGGCAAGAGCACCTCAGGTGTCACAGAAGAGGCATCTTCCATGTTGCACTGCAAAGGGCAGAGCTGGCCAACAGATGCGATATGCAGCATGGCTGCCCAGTGTGCAAATACATCACTGGTGCCAGAGAGCAAGGCTGGAGCACACCGTGGTCATGGAAAGGGTTCAAACCAGGACAGAAAGCCTTGGTAGTCCGAAGGTAGCTTTTCTCTTCATAGCAAAAGGTAGTTCTCTTGATCACGCCCACCAAAAACCCTCTTAGGGAGAAACACATGGTCCCCAGAAGCCATAGGGGTGATTTTTGCATTTCTTTCAGTTTTCTGGGATTGTTTAGGCTGCAACCCCTACTTCTATGGCAGCAGGAAACCATTGCTGTAATTCCAACATTAAGAAACAAAGCGGGCAGAGGGCTGAAAAGTAGCAGGTGTTGCTTCCTCCAGGGAGAGCAAGAAGGAACAGAGGCTTTAAATCCACAGTTTTTAATGGAGAGATTATGTGATGGTGTGTGTGGAGAGTGTTACAAAAGGCAGAAGTACAATTTCACATAAAGATTGAACTTCAGAACACCAAGGAGAAAGCAACAGGCTATGAGAAAGGAGGGACTGAAATGAAAGCCAGTTGTTCCATGAACTCCAATTTTACAGTGCTCCAAAATGCACTGAGCTGTACCAACTGGCATATCGTCAAAACTGGGAATAACATAAAACTGCCCACCCTTGAAGCATGACATGAGGAAATTTTGCAATTATGGAATACTGAATGTATTCCAACAAACAAAATGTCAGGCAGCTCATCCCCACCTACTTCCCATGCTCAGAATACAAATGGTGAAGAGAACATCGGCAAAAACTGTGGCTGGATACTTTGTTGCTGAAGGCTTTTTAAGCAACTGAAAATTAATCATCCTTCTAATCAGAAGAAGATTGAGGACTAAAGACTTATCACCAAACAACTTACTTGGGTAAATTACTCAAAGCACCTAATTAAATTGATATACTGGCTTACCAGGATGTTAACTTTAAAGTCTGAAGCCCTGTAAACAGCACAAAGGTGCTTACCCATTATTCATGATTCATTTCTCCATTGGTGGAATGGATAACTTTCTGAGAGCACCATAAAATTACTTTAAAGAGTGTAGTAGCCACATAAAGACCCTGTTCTTTCTCCCTTCACATCATAAATTGCCAGATAAGACACAGGGATTTTTATTAGATATGAAAAGGTAAACTAAAAGCAATATTTACAGCATTGTGCATCTCCTAAAAACACGCCTTAAGCTCTTTGAAGCTTTGTAATACAATTATTATTGCTTAAGAAATAATTGCTTCTGCTTCAAAGTCTGCTCAGCTCTATAAAAAAAAATTAGTGGAACATGATTCAGACTCTAGATCTGAGTTCATTTCATGTAACTTTGCTGTCTACACTGTCTTTCTACAAAGTCCACAGCCATGATGGCTTTCTTTGCTGGAGAGCAACTGGTTCCAGATTGCACTTAGCACTAATGAACAGGACTTAGGGAGCTGGGATCCTATCTCAAGCCTTTCAATGAGCAAGTAAATTTGGGTGACATGAACACAGGCCACAGCCTTTCTGGACATCACAAGTAGGGATTCTTAGGTCAGATTACAAGATTCATACTTCTTCCTATCTTTCTGGGGTACAAACATTTGTAGCCAAAACAGATGTCTAATCAGAATATAATCAATATAAGTTTGCTTTGATCCTGAACATAGGCATACTAAAATAATGTGACCAAAACAGGTAGTTAAGTATTTTTGAGTACTGTGATGGCATAGACAGTCATGACACATAAATATCATAGAATCATAGAATGGTTAGAGTTGGAAGGGACCTTAAAGATCATC
>JAOXJM010000023.1:110357894-110373596 GCA_026413425.1 Tringa solitaria | reverse complement strand
TGGAAGGGACCTTTCAGATCATCTAGTCCAACCATCAACTTAACACTGACAAAAAACATCACTAAATCATATGCTATATACTACACCTACCCGTCTTTGAAATACCTGCATGGATGGTGACTCAACCACTTCCCTGGGCAGCCTGTTCCAATGCCTAACAACCCTTTCAGAGTAAAACGTTTCCTAATACCCAATCTAAGCCTCTCCTGGTGCAACTTGAGGCTGTTTCATCTAAAACATATATGCTTCATTATTTAAACAGAGGGCAAATCCTGAACCAGGAAGGACCTACAGTAAACCCCATACCTCTGGGGAGCACAAGCCAAGTTCACATTCTTCTTCTCTCAGAACAGAACAAATTATTCTCATTTGAAGGATGTTTGAAGCTGGCCTAATATTTTGTGCTTACATTCCACTTCGGGATAATGCTGAACACAGAATAACACATTTAACCACAGCATAGCCTTCTCCAGATTGGACTAGTGTTATAGACCTTTTGCACCAAAATCCTCAGCTCGTGATAAGCAGAACTTTTATTGTTCTCTCCAGTTTTCAAACCAGATTGAGTGCAGAAAATACTGGGCATAGTGCAAGTGAAACATTTCTAGCCAGATGTTTCCACTTTAAGAAGCTCATTCTTTGGGTGAAATTCAGGTACATGTCCAAGCTTTTAGGTAAGTATCCAAACCCTCAAACTCATCCGTCTCTCTGGCAATCTATGATGGCTTCAAACAAAAATAATCTACATTCTCAGTGTTAGTGTTAGCAGCAGAATGTTATACCTACCAGACTTGTCAGCATGTTTAATATGTTTTCATTCTTAAAAAAGGCAAATATTATTATCTGCCATTATACAGAGACCAGAACAGTTCCAGTGATTTGCTCATAGAAACATAATTTTTCATTCATAAACACAAACTGATGTGTGGATGAATGAAACATAGAAACTGGGTCCCTTTGCTTTTATAAATGGAAGAACAAGGATTACCCATGTAATTTAACAGTTGATTTTCTTCACCATTCTGAGAATTAGTCTATTCTTTTTCTATCCAAATGCTACACTCTTTTTATTTTGTGAATGAAAAATCCGTGTTTTGTGGACAGCACACCAAAAGCATGAATCATAAAAATTTAGGACTTTTATTGAGATACCTAATTTCAAAGTCTAAATACACTAATCATTTCCCATAATCAATAGGGAGACAAATTCAAGGAGGAAATGTTACTTATGTGAGGTGTATTTGAGTCAGTAGAAAAAAAGCAGGCAGGAAGTGGTGCAAAAAGAGGAGGGAAATAATTCACATTGATCTATTGGGAACAATCTTACCAGCTTTCTGAAATTATGTGAGTGAAGCAGGACTGAGGAGTGTCACTCAAAAAGACCTGGCTCATTTGATGTCAAACTGGAGGATTGAATCATCCTGTTTGTGATCTAAACTCTCTTAAGTTTGCAAGGCTTCTACTTTCAGCAACTCAGCCAAATAGTTCATTTCAGGTGTGCAGAGGGGAAAGGGGTGCTGAATATAACCTTTGTTAAAGACTTAGTTTATTGCCAATAATTTTGCGTTGATGTTGCCTTTTCCTTATCTGGTTTTCACACATTTCCTTCATTGATATTCCTACATCATTCTCAGTTGTTTTCCTTTTATTTATTTTTTAAACTCTCCAAAGTCTCTGATTTCCTTAATCACGGTTGCAGTATTTCCTGAAACCATGGAGGTCAGATGCTGCGTTCTCGCCCTTGCATTTTTCTTGGTTATTTTGATTCTCATTCCACCACTTTTCATGTTGTTTATATACAGGTTGGTAGTCTAGACCTCTATCACCCCTAAAATTTAGCTTTTTTTGTAGTATTCTCGAGTACTCCGTGCCTCTAACAATAGTTATTAACAGTGTAGTACTGAATGGCAGTACTGTATCAAGAAATGAGGGACAGGATTCTCCATAAAAAATAATACTTTTACACAAACAAATAAACCAAAAAAGATCTGTGTGGCATACATCCTTAGTTGGTTAACATAACTCCCTTGAAGGCAATAGAACCAAATGAGTTTACACTTGCTGAACGTACAATTTGATTTCAGATCTGTGATCCAAAATGAGGATTTAGATCTGATTACTCAGGACCTAACTACATACAAGTTCCACGATTATTATGATTAAAGCCACAACAATATGAAAATATATGCTGCGGTTTTTATTTCCAACAGGAGTAGATTTTCATTTGCTTCCTGAGTTCACAGAACCGTAGAATCATAGAATACTTTGGGTTGGAAGGGACCTTTAAGGTCAATGAGTCCAACCCCCCTGCAATGAGCAGCGACATCTTCAGCTAGATCAGGTTGCTTAGTGTCCCGTCCAACCTGACCTTGAATGTCTCCAGGGATGGGATATCTACCACATCTCTGGGCAACCTCTTCCAGTGTTTCGCCAACCCCAGTGTGAAAAATATCTTCCTTATAACTAGTCTAAATCTTCCCTCTTTGAATTTAAAACTGTTACCCCTTGTCCTGTCCCAATAGACTCTGCTAAAATGTCCGTACCCATCTTTCCCGTAGGCCCCCTTTAAGTAAGAAAAGCAGCAATAAGGTCTGCCCAGACCCTTGTCTTCTTCAGGCTGAACAACCCCAACTATCTCAGCCTGTCCTCATAGGGGAGGCACTCAAGCCTCTGATCATTTTTGTGGCCCTCCTCTGGACCTGCTCCATTATGTCCATGTCTCTCTTGTGCTGAGGGCTCCAGAGCTGGATGTACTACTCCAGCTGGGGTCTCATGAGAGTGGAGTAGAGGGGCAGAGTCACCTCCCTTGACTGCTAGCCACACTTCTTTTGAAGGTGCAAGCACACGTCAGCTGATGTCCAGCTATTCATTCACCAGCACTTCCAAGTCTTTCTCGGCAGGGCAGCTCTCAATCCTTTCATCCCCCAGCCTGTATTGCTACCGTGTTTGCCCTGACTGAGGTGCAGGACCCTGCACTTGGCCTTGTTGATCCTCATGACATTCACAAAGGCTCATTTCTTCAGCTTGTCCAGGTCCCTCTGGATGGCATCTTATCCCTCAGGCATGTCAACTGCACCATTCAGTTTGGTGTCATCTGCAAACTTGCTGAGGGTCCACATTTGTTTTAAGCCAGACCCTTAGAGCTACATAACACAGGCTCTCATCTACATTCCACTTTCTTTTAGAGTCTGCTGGTCATAATGAATTTGTTTTCTATGTCATCATTCTGGTTTGAGAGCAGCATCAAATATTTTAAAGACAAGAACAGTCTACTTAAAAGTATGCTAACTACTACACAAGTATGAAAACACAGTACAGTTTAGGAATAGAAATTCTCCTAAAAATATATTGCAAATTTTGTTCCTAATCATCAGCATCATATTTTCATTCGGCTGATCAAAATATATCACCTGAATCAAAAATAAAAATAATGACTATACTTTGTAAAATAGCTTTGTGAGATGCCAAATGTTGTGAACATGTGATAATGAACAATAAAACTGGGGAATAAACCATAACCCATTAGATGGCCAAATCTTTATGTTACTGAATAGCTTTAGAACACTACTTCTTAATGATGCATTTAAGTTCTAGAATAAATACAGTTCCATTCTTTTTAATCACTATTTAATGCCTGGCATTGATTGTCAGTACAAAGATATGTCAGGCTTCAGGCCATCCTTGCATATCAGTCACCATGAATTCTGCTGAAGACATCAGTCATGAAACATTAACTTCTTAAGACAAAAATCAAACTTCACAGGCGTCACAGCAGATGTGTGAACAAAGGAAATCAACAGTTGGCTTTGTTAAGGGAAAGCCATATGAATATGTACAGGATGCTGACTTGTTCTCTATTTTTCTTTTATTTTCTTATGTCTCTCCTTCTTGTCCTCAAAATCCCAGTTTTCTCCATGTTCCCATTGGGTATGATCCTTAGCAATCCTACACATTCAAAGCATTTTCAGGTAAAAAGGGAAAAACTATTTTTCACTAGAAATCCTATGATTTCCAATTGCTGTAAAATGAGATACATATATGTCATTAAGACAGACCCAAGAGAGATTGCAGAAGACCCCCTTCTGTGCCTGTGCCTCCAGTGTGACCCTTTTAGGTGCACATTGTGAATTTCTTGTACCTGGAAGAACCTTCCTTCTCAGGTTATCTGCTGCGAGTGTCATGAGTTTCCCTTCAGATTCACATAGAAAATAAAGTCACTGCTCTTTACTAGAGCTCATACACAGGAAAATCTCTCCCTGGCTTTCCAGCTTCCAGACACTACTATTACCTGTGCTAGTATGCAATGTCACCACATGTAATCTGTCTAAATCTTGGCCTAAATTAAACAAGGAGTAGATTGATGACTATACTACTACCATATTGATTTCAACTGAAGTTTGTTGAGCTTGCTGCAATTCAGTATCAGGCATGAAGAGTGCCTTTCAAATATATCTCCAGTGTTGGTGTACTTATCTAATTCCAGGAGCTGCATAATAAAAATAAATCTCAAACATACTTCAGCTCACGTATGTGTCAGCTTTATACCTGATTGTTTGGATGTTCACCTGAAGCTTACCAGTATTAAAATTGCTTTGGGAGTCTTATGCTGCCTGGTGGTGTTAAGAGATTCCCAGCACAGCTGTTTTCAGTGTTGGAAGGAAGACTATTTCTGCCATTTTTGGTGGCAAATCTATAATAAAAAAGACAAATGCTTTTAAGAGAAAAGTAAGTGTCATGGATATTTTGACATCTCTAATAAACATCCATTTGAATTAACTTCAGAGATTCCTGTTCTGTTTTGTTTTTTTTTTTTTTTTTAATGTGCCTATGGGAAAAGAAACAATGGGTTAAAGGAGCCATATTTGGACATCTGGAGTGAGATACTTTTTTATTTGTAGGTCAAACTCTGTGTGCCTTTTGGAATAGACTTTGAAAATACTGATGTTAATATAGCATAGATGTTATCTCTCTGTTTTTTAAAATAAAAGTAAACAAATAAAAACAGCCTGGAAAGTAGATTTAAAGTCAGGCTCTGACAGACAGAATTGATGATGATCAAAAGTGGTTGGAATAGTGGAATGTCCTGAATCTAGATAGCTTGCAGTCTCCTCCGCTTTCATGTTCACATTCCACATGTAGCTACTTGTCGCCCTTGTTTGTTCTCACAGATGCGATGGGCTTAGAAGGATATTGAATTGCAAAACTCCAAAGGAAATAAATCTGGAATGATCTCAAGGATATAGTGATAATAATATGGACTGAATTTTGTGGTTTTGTTCTCTTATTTTGCATAAGGAGTAGCATTACTAACTGATAATCAGATAGCCACCAGCTCAGATAATTATACATTCAAGAAACTGAAGCATCTTCAAATTATCATCTTGCTTTAGACTTCTGCAGTTGCACAACAAAACTAATGGCACCTTATGACTTCACTTCCTGTAGTTAGCATTTCATTTCTGTTTTATAAACTTTCCAATGTTAGGGGCATATTCAGTAAATGTGTCTCACGCTGTTGGACTGTTATTGTTTTACTATGTGTTTTCATCTCTTCACCTGAGTTGCATCAAGAAACAACACAACTGAGGCCACTAAGCTCTTTTAGAAATGTACAGTAAAGTGTTAGTTATTGTTCTAAAAGGGACCACAACCTGACCTGTGATATTGAGGCAGTGGCTGGAGCAAACACAGAACTTAGCAGGGGTTGGAGAGGACAGTATAAAAAAACTTGTTCCTGTACATCTACCTTGTAAATGGTAAATTTCTAGGTTTAGGTATATCACAACAAAAAATTATCATTATAGAACAGTTCAATTTTAAAGATTAACTTGGAAGAAGGCATGATATCTCCATAGAGGAGGATAAGGAGAGAGAACGTTTAAACAATCTGGACATACATAAGAACATGGGATTTGATGTGATGCACCTATGAGTGCTGAGGAAACTAGCCAATGTCATTGTGAGGCCACTTTTGATAATCTTTGAAAGATCATGTAATCAGGAGGCTCCTGAGGACTAGGAGGAAGCAAATATCACTTTTATCTTCAAGAAGGGCAAAAAGGAGGACCCAGCAAACTATAGACAGGTGATTCTCACCTCAGTCCCTGGCAAGGATAAAGTGACCAGGAGCAATCAGCTTGAATTCATGAAAGGGAAATCATGCTTGATCCACCCGATAGCGTTCTAAAATGAAATCACTACCACAGTGGATGATGGCAGAGCAGTGGTTTTGTTTATTTCGACCTCAGTTCTCCCTTAATGTTCTCATACGCAAACTGATGAAGTTCAGACTAGCTAACAGACAGTGAAATAGATGGAAAACTGGCTGAACTTCCAGGCCCAAATGGTTGTGATCAGCATTACAAGGTCCAGCTGAAGGATGGTTACTAGTAGTCTACCCAGGGGTTGATACTGTGTCCAGTCTTGTGTAACCTCTTCATTAATGATCTGGATGATGGTACACAGTCCACCCTCAGCAAGTTTGCAGACTATAAAAAACCAGGAGGAGTAGTTGACAGACCAGATGAGTGTGCTGCCATTCATGGGATCTTCCACAGGTTGAAGAAATGGGCCACTGCTCTTCATGGAGTTCATCAAAGGGAAATGTCAAGTCCTCCACCTCAGGAGAAATACCCCCACACACTCATGCAGGCTGGTGCTAACCAGATGGAAAGAAGCTTTGCAGAGAAGGACCTGAAAGAACAACAAGCTGATCATGTACCAGCAAGGAGCCCTTGTTTGTTGGACCCCTTTGGTTGAAGAAGGTCAAAAACTTCTCGGACTGCTGTAAACAGAACATTGCCAGCAGATCAAGGGAGGTGATCCCCTCCAGTGACTCCAGTGAGACTAATCTGGAGTGCTAGGTCCAGTTCTGGGCACTCCAGTACAAGAAATACATAGGCACGCTGGAACAAGTCCAGAAAATGGCCAGAAATATTATCAAGATAGTGGAGCATCTGACCTGCAAGGAGAGGCTGAGAGATATGGCCCTGTTCAGCCTGGAGGAAAGAAGGCTCAGGGAGATCTCCTCAATGCGTAAATCTGATCAAGGAGAGTAAAGAAGACATAGCCTGTCTTATTAGTTCCCAGTGAAATGACAAAAGACAATGGGGAACAAATTTAAATACAGCAATCCAATATAAACATAATAAGCTTTCTTCATTGGGAGGTTAGTTGGACACTGGAACTGTTTGCCCAGAGAAGTGGTTGAGTCTCCAGCTTTGGTGATATTCAAAACCTGACTGGACACTGTCTTGGGCAACCTTCCCTGGTTTAACTTGCTATGAACAAAAGCATTAAACTAGATGATCTCCAGGGGGTCCTTCCAACCTCAGTTGTTCTGTGATTTTGTGTGATTCTGCAATATAATACCTTTATACAGGACAGCTTTTATTTTAATTCAACTGCAAGTGATACTGGGTTCTTTAACTGAATGAGAGATGAAAAGGTTTAGGAGCTCCTGTAGAATAAAAATATTCCAAATGATATTCAAATTCAAAAGTGTTAAATAGCTGGTGATTATATTTTTGAGATTGTGATTTTAATTGTCTTAGATGTTTATGAAAAATTGTCTGTTGATCTAGATCTGATGATTATGTTATATTGAACAGTATTTCTGGGAATAATTATACATTAGCTTTTATATCATATATACAACTCAGAAAAATTGCTATTTGACTGCATAAGAATTTTTTTACCTTATCTAAAATATTATTACTTTTTTAATTGTTTACTTGGTTTTCCTTTTGATATAACCTTGTTTACTGATACTATTTTGTAAAGTCGTCTCTAATCATTGCAGAATTAAGTAGTTACTAAGCACCTCTTGAATTGCTAAAAATAACAGAAAAGTCACAGGAATGGGAAAAGTGGTAGACTTACATGCACAGCTGGAGCTGTGGGAGGAAGATGCAGATATTTGATATGGAACTCCCCCTTTCCCCCTCATCTTTTCACATTTTATGAATCATTAATACTTTTTAATGAAGTTTCTATATAAACAGAAAATGGAGTCCTAGGAAACTTTGATTTCATAAATGTCTTTGCAGGACTGAAGTTGGCTCATTCAAATGGTCTGTACGTAATAATGCTGTTTGAGTTGTATATATGTCTCTTTAAAGAGAACCATTCAAATATTTCTCCCTTCAAAATATGGCTTTATTTTAGAGACTGAAGAAATCCCAGCAATAAAAAATTTTGTGGTGTTTAGAATTACCTAGGAAGTACAGAGCAAACAAAACCAGTAACTCAAAATTTGGACCATGATTAAATTCCTTGTTCTTCTTTTTAAGGAAAAAATGTTTTAAAAATAATTAAGTTAGTAACAGTCTTGTCCTGGAAAACAGGCATTCACATCTCAGATTCATCACTCTTCAGAGATTATAAAGGCTGTAAGCTGGGGAGTCAAATCTCAGGCTTAGTTCTCCTTCATGTACTAGGAATGATGCAAGCTTTCTAACAAACCCAGCATTAGCCAGAGATTATTGAGACAGTTTTTTTCCTTTTCTTGCTCTTTGTGTGGTGTCCACAGTGAACTGGATAATTTTTCCTGCTCTCTGTAAGTCAGTCTCTGCTGTTATAAGCACAGTTCTACAGGTCTGCTTGTATTGTCCATGGCGACTTTCTGCTGTACTTGTGTCATTGATTGCATCTATGGTTTCTGGCACAAAAGCTGGTAATCTCACACCTTTCTCAAACCTTCAATGTGCTAAGTAAAACTGTAAGGGTGTCTTTGCATGACTGTATACTTCTTAAACTGTGGTGGCTTCCATGATGGAATAGAAGCTCAAATTCCACAGCAACAGACAGATGGAAAATGAGAGTGAACCTATATTAAACTCTCATCCTCCATATTGAAGACTAAACATTTAGTATTTATATTCTGCGCAGAACATTTTCCATTCCATGTTAAATGCTTGAAAATTGAAAACCAGGAAGATTATCTCCTTATTATCAATGCTGATACAGTTTTCCATTACTGTCATTAGTTTAGAAGTGTTTTCATCACTAATGTCCTGGATTGAAGTAAAACAGTAGCAATTTTCTGGTTTTTGGGGGGGAACGGGGGATTTGTCATTCTGATTGACCAATCTGGCCAAAACCATGACAGCAACTGATCCCAAGACTTCATCTTTAAAATCTGTAGCAAGCCTCACATATAACTTTAGGGATTAATAAAGAAGTTTGTAATTGATTCTTTCTTTTGGGGAATACAATACAGAAGGAAACTCCTGACAAAATACAGTGTGTGTTTTTTCACATTTGTTTCAGCATGTAAAGCTCTATACAAAGCTCTGTATCCATACTTATGTGTGAACATTCAGATTTTAATAGTTTTGGTATGGGGCATATTTTTTGTTTTATTCTCCTTATACATCACTTAGCACAATATAGGGGGTTCTATGACTGGAGGCATTGAGGTGCTACTACCCGAATAACAAATAATAACCAAAAAAAGTGAAAATTAGAAAGGCTAATGAGATATCAGTAACTGAAGAACATGCCATGGATCTTACCAGAGAGGAGTCTTAGTTAAGAATTATAACAATTTTTATAATTTTCTTTTAGTAAAACCATTCTCATATTTTAAGTCAAATCTTATTTGGATAATGGGGTGGGGTGGGTGTGATGGTGGTGGATTTTATTATTTATTTGGGGTTTTTCTTTAAATCTAGGGTATTTGTCTTTTTTCCTACCTGGAAAAAAAATGGGAAGAGATAACAATATGAAGACATCACCTGAATTTAAGCAAGACAGGGAGTTAGAGGCCATACATATCCATGTGTCCAAATGCCAATTTCTCCAGTTGTATCAGTTGATCCAAGAAAAGACGATACTTGCCTTACCTCTAAAGTTGTAGGTATCTTACTAATGATGTAACATCAGGTGCCTCTAGTAAAATGCTTAGTAAGGTTTCTGAAACACTATAAGAAAAAAATGAAACTAACTTAACAGAAACAGTCATGGAGTATCAGATCAGTGACAGGAAAACAGAGTACCAAAATCCTTGCTTAACACCTTGACAGTCAGGCAATTAATCAAACAAGATGGGCAAAGATATGTGACAATGCCCTTTTCAAACAGGATTGTAAATGCAAATACAATTACCATGTATAATGGTGACAAAAGGTAATTAAAGGTAGCTTTCTGTACAGTGCCAGTAAATTCTGGTCTAAGTGGCTTACGTCTTCCTCCTCAGAATTACTTCTGTTATTATTAAAAGATTCATGTTCTTTAAAAGTACGAATTCAAATATTTACAAGGTTATATACATATATATATATATATATGTATATATATAAAGAGAGGACAACCAATGCAGATTCCTTTATATTATAAAACTAATCAGAACTAGATTCCATTATCTGGCCCTGAGGCCACATATGTCCTGTTAGAATCTTTTCCTCACCAGAACAGGGTGCCTGCATCCAAACTGCCCTTGGTCCCTGGGTTATGCCCACTTCTGAGCTATGGACAGGCACTGTTTGAGAAGCAATTTTGGCTGACTAACCTTGTGACCATTTGAATAATTTAACAACAGAGACAATCAAGCTCTTGCACGAAAGGCTGAAACCTAACATTTTGAATTTACTAGCCTGTTGTAAACTAGTGTGCCGCATATGATGGGATGGAGTTCACGTTCTTCATGGCATCCTGTATAATGTTGTGTGTTGTGGGTTGAGTAAGCTGTATATAAAGTTGGGAGGGGAAACACATGGGATCACTGACCCAAACTGGCCAATGGGATACTTCCTGCCATATGGTATTGTGTTCAGCAATAAAAGCTGTGGGAAATGGTGAGGAATGGGGAACTTTTGGAGTTATGGATCTTGTCTTCCCCAGGAGCCATTATATGTGCTGAGGCACTGATTTTCAGCAAGAGCCTGGACATCTACTTGCTATTAGAAGTGACTGAACTACTTATTTTGCTTTGTGACTGAACTACTTTTGTTTTGCTTTGGCCCCTCTCTCTGGATGGCATCCCTTCCCTCCAGCATGTCAACTGCACTACACAGCTTGGTGTCCTTGGCAAACTTGCTGAGGGTGCACTCGATCCCACTGTTCATGTCACCAACAAAGATGTTAAACATTAATCCCAATACTGACCCCTGAGGAACACCACTTGTCACTGTGCTCCACTTGAACATTGAGCCATTAACTGTAACAATTTGAGCGTGGCCTTCCAGACAGATCCTGATCCACTGAGTGATCCATCCATCAAATCCATGTCTCTCCAATATAGAGACGAGGATGTCATGCAAGACAGTGACAAATGCTTTGCACAAGTCCAGGTAGGTGATGTCAGTTGTTCTTCTCTTGTCTGCCAACGTTCTAACCCCATTGTAGAAGGCCACCAAATCTGTCAAACACAATTTGCCTTCAGTGAAGCCATATTGGCTATCACCAATGACCTACTTACTTTCCATATGCCTTAGTATAGTTTCCAAGAAGATCTGCTCCATGATCTTGCCAGGTACAGAGGTGAGACTGACTGAGTTGTTCCCTGGGTCTTCTTTCTTCCCTTTTTAAAAATAGGGATTATGTTTCCCCTTTTCCAGTCAGCAGGAACTTCACCAGACTGCAACAACTTCTCAAATCTGATGGATAGTGGCTTATCAACTTCATCTGTCAGTTCTCTCAGGACCTGCAGATGTATCTTATCAGGTCCCAGGGGTTTGTGCACTTTTAGGTTCCTTAGATTGTCTTGAACCTGATATTCTCCTATAATGGGCAGTTCTTCTTTCTCCCAGTCCCTGCCTATGCCTTCTGTAATTTGGGCGGTTTGGCTAGACCCCTTGCCTGAGAAGACTGAGGGAAAAAAGTAATTTTTCAGCCTTCTTCTAAGAGTACTTCAGGTGAGCAAATCTGTACTTTGTACCTTTCATAAGGGACTCACCTACTCCTATTACCTGTGGCTTTTTCTTAGTTGTGCTGGTTCTGACACAGGGAGCCTTACTCAGCTCCAGCATCTCTCCTAATGTAACTGGTCTTTCCTCTTTAGTCTGCAGAGTGGTGAAGTGGTTCTGCAAGGGCATTTCAGGCTTTGGAGGAAGTCTCTTCCTTCTGCTGGTCCTTGCCATTACAAGCTTCTGTTCTTCTACATTATTGGCCCCACTCCCTTCTGTGTGTGCAGATGGGAGAGTTCTTGGTTGTTTGACTGAGAGCTGTGGGTCCAACCCTCCAGATCTAATATTCTCAAGACCTGGTCTCCTTTCTTGATGCCTTTCCTTCACATGTCCCTTAAGATAGCAAAATTCTCTTATTTATAGAAACAGATAGAGATATAAGCAGTGCTTTATGACTTGGAGGACCCAGTTATATATCTTGGTCATCCAGTTACTAAAGGAATTGAAATAATATGACTATCACCATGGTGATTGTGGTGATAAGAAAATATTATGGAAGGGAGATCTCCAGGAGAGGAATGAGGCATATGCAAAGATAATACAGATGGAGGTTCCTCTTTGTTTCTGCCTCTGCAGGTTGCTGTAATCCCAATTTTGGTCTATTCATTGCTTGCATGTAGCTCCCACGGCCTTATTTCAGAACACAATCAAATTCTGACAATCCAAATCCACAGACTATTTCAAATATATGAACAAAATGAATATAATTATGAATAACAAAGATGTAAAAAAGTGTATCATCTCCAGCGTGGGGGGGGAGGGGGGAAGCCCCAAATCCAGTAAACTGGGTCAAATTCAGAGCTTTGTGTAACTCATGGCTGACCCTCTAGCCAAAAAATACAGTCGCTTGAGCCTTTTCCCTGGTCTTTTGACTCTTGAAAACATTGCTGCTCTTTCCAAAGTGTTTTTGGTGAGCCCTGAAGAGAAAAGAGATATTCATGTTCTAATTTGCATTTAACTCTAGATGTTAATTCACTGAGTTTCACAGCATAGTGTAAAGACAGCCTTCTAATCCCCTACCAAATACCTTTGGACACATTGCTATGCACAATCTCAAACCTCGCTGTGCTGAGCACAGATATGCAGTCTTTAAGGAATGTCTGATTGAGAACCTCTGAATGTCAAAGTCTTTCAGTTGTGCACAGTAAGGTGTTATTAAGGCACTTCTACTGGGAGGCTTCCTGAAGTATGTATGCCAATTAGCCAAATGGTAGGAAATAGTCGTTGGAAAAAGGAAAATGGTGATTGTGATTTATAATGTAAATTTTCATTAAAACCAATATGTGAATCTGTAGTACACTTCAGGTTTGTTTGGGGAAGAAAATCTGTCAAGCTGAAAGCCGTTTATTTAAGTTTATCTTCCTCTAACTGACTTTGGGACCTCTGCAATCTTGCTAAAGAAGTGAAGCTATTCACAAAGTGAACCTTGGCACCTGCAGCAAAGTTACAAAGACAAGAGATACTTCAGAATTCAATTTACTTTGTATTAACTTGAGATCTGATACTCATCATCTGCTTTAACTGCTTGTTTTATCTAAACTGCTAGAGTCACATGAACGGGAAAGAAAATTAAGAGATTTCAAATTTGTTGCTCTAAGCAAAATGACTTCCTTATCTAATCTAATAAGAGGCTGGATGAGTTTCCCTGTTTTAATAATCACTGTGTTCCAAACTTCCCTTCCATTAAAAAAATTAACATAAATTGTCTGGAGAATTTATCTTACTATAATCACCAAAGTTTTCTTCAATACCACCCTAAAATATAAACCTGATAGTCGGCTGACAAACTTTTGCTGGAGGCTTTTCTTAGCACAGTAGAATTTTAATGATGCATTTAAGATTTTAGAATAAGAAAAAATGTATTTATAAAGACCAGAAGGATGTAGACATCTCCGTGTCAGTAGCTGATGTGAACTTGGGTGTGATTAGACTAGTACAAAGGCAAGAGTCTTTTAAAGAAAGTCTACAAGAAGAATTGTTGATTTAGAAGGTGGCATTTGGCTATTAAGGAAATATAGTATGACGTACTGAGATATAAAATCAAGGTGTTTAATGTTTTGGTGTTACATATTAGGAATTCACATTTACCAATCTGAGTCCAAAGCAATGCTATTCAACTTTGGTGCTTATTCTAGAGTCACTGAGATTTAAAACCTGGTTGTCACTCCTGCTGAGATTTAATCAGCTGAGGTTTTTAATGCTAACAACAGTCTATCATTCGCAGAAGAGAACTTGTAAGAAAGATGATTAAATGTAGGAAGGTCACATCCTTAGAAGGAGGGGGAAATCCTATATCTCATAAACTTTGTAGCTGATTATTTTGTTGGTATTGTATTCCTTTTGGTCTAGCTGCGTGACTGAGGATGGTACAGTCAGAAACTTCATGAAGGATTAAACTGCAGGTCATGGCTTTATTTACCATACCTATAAATTTGCTTAAAACATCGCCAAACCTAAGCAATGTTCTGTGAATATAGTGGTGACCTGCTATCAGGAAGTGTTAAAACCTGTAGGTCTATCTAAAAAGGTTTTTTTGGTCAAGCATTTATGATAACTGACATGTCCTTCTAGTGTTTTGTCTTTCACTACAGTTCATGCCCCTGGTAATAGTATTGGGATGTTTTGTCTCTAAGAGGTGGTCTTGGTTCTCTGAAAGCATGGACTTTGATTGACCCTGCTGTAGGAAATGCCATTGAAGCTGTGGCAGGTCAAATGTCTTTTTTAGCAAGATGGCTCTGCAAAGGTGGAGAACCAGCGTTAGCCCTGAACAATCTCTCTCTGAAAGGAAATCTCTCTTTTGACCTCCACTGCTTTAGTCAATGACTTAGAATGATTGCTACCTTCAGTTCAGCCTGATAAACTGTGTATGAATGGGTGGTAGGTTAGCAGTTTATTAGCTGCCTCCGAGAACCATATGGATTTAGGCTGTTTTTCCTGTTGTATTAGTGACTGTAGCAGTTAGTAATTCACTGAGGATCCTGTTCTGGTGGCCCTCTTGGTAGCCACTTGACAAGTGGATGGAATTCCTTCAGCCTTGGCTTTTGTATCATTTTAGACTGAAAACTTTCAGAGTCATGACATGCTCCTTAGTGCCTACAACTGACACATTTTACTTCACTGAAGCCTTCCATTTTTATTGCTGAGTAATTTATTAATATTTGATAAAAGTAAATACAACCTTTTCTTTAGAAGGAATGGGTTTTCCATTCAATTCTAATAATAGAAATTACATTTTGTAAAGATGTCTCTTTACCTTTCATTTATAATATCCAATCCCTTGCTGTCCTAAGAGTCACGTAATGTTGCTGAGATCCAGACAATGATCAGCAGAGTGATTCCTGTAATGACAATCCTGGCTGTGATTTCTGGTCACACAAAGGCTAGATTATACATCTGTGGCAGTTTAAAGGGGTCTGAAAATGAGAATAAAGTGAAGTTTTGTCCACCAAATGGTCCATTATATTGCCATGAAATGTAAAATGGCTTCTGTGAAATTTAGAAATAGGCCTCAGTTGATTTTTAGGGATGAAAAGAACTGTGCAATTGTAAAATAATGTATTATTTTAGGAAAGCATATATTGCAGTCATGGTATGGAAAATTTAAAGGTTCAAAACTAATGAGTTAATTTTATCATTTTAATACACAAATATATATATTGTTATAATGTGTTAAATGTACATGTTATGTATATTTATGTGCGTGTTACAACCTATATATAGATATATAGGTAACGGCCAGTAACGAGTGGTGTTCCTCAGGGGTCGGTACTGGGACCAATACTATTTAACATCTTTG
>JAOXJM010000023.1:110308601-110334068 GCA_026413425.1 Tringa solitaria | reverse complement strand
TGTCCTTCTCTGGACCCACTCCAGCACCTCAATGTCTTTTTTGTGGTAAGGGGCCAAAAACTGGACACAGTACTCAAGGTGAGGCCTCACCAGTGCCAGGTACAGGGGGACAATCGCCTCTTGGGTCCTACTCGCCACACTGTTCCTGATACAGAATGATCTCCCTCTCTTTATCTTGACCAATGAATCTCTTGTTATATTTTCTCTCCCTTGTCCAGTTGAAGAGGAGCACCTATAGAATAACTTTGGTGGGCACGTGGCATCCAGCCAGGGTCAACCCACCACAACAGTGTAGATGTCTATGTTTCAACCAGCCTGTTCAGACTGATTTTATAATCAACAGAGAGAAATGGGCACTGCTAGGCAGTAATTTGTCTTGATCTGGTTTAGATATATGAAGGAGGAGGATATGAATTGTAATGTAGTTCTGCCCAATTCTCTCCCCAGGCTACAAAAACAGTCTGGAGAACTAATTCAGAGTAAACAGGTTTGCACTAGAGACATAACGTTAGGTGAGATGAATCCCTCTTCCAGTAGCAAATGGAAAAACCTCAACACGCAAACTTAAAATATTTGAGAGAAATGTCTTGTGTATATAGAACTTCTTTTTTCAAGAAAAAAAGGAGTGTTTCTCCAGCTTTTTGTAACCTTCCTGAGCTTTTGTTCTAGTTAGACAAGAGCATGCTCTTACCTCATATCTTTAACAGGTAAGAGGCAATAATCAGGGAGGGAATGGACTTTTGGATGTTTCCTTGTTATGTGGTTAAATGAACACATCTGGGATGGTGTTATCTAGCAATGAGATGAGCTATCAACAAAATGCTACTCCCTGTCTCATAAGCAAAGGTGAAGCAAGAAGGAGATTCCCATACACAGGGTGATGTCTTTAAAATTATGATCCTGGAGCACTGCATTTTGTTCACCAATCTTTGCTGTGGTCAGTGCTTAAAAGCATAATTTATCCTTCTGTGTCTTCTTAGCCATTGGAGAACTCTCAAGGTGGTGGAATTTTTTTAGCTCATGATAGCAGTTGGTAATGTTTGGGGAGTCTTTGTTGTTTGATCTCACTAATAATCAGAAATATGTACATTTAAAATGTTGAAATTTAAATAACATGTATGTACATCAGTGTAATTTTTCATGTAAATTGTACTGGTGTGTATGCTATATAGTTATACTGTAAAATGCTAGATTTAAGCCCTATGCATTGCATATTTGCACTTTCTTGTTGCAAACTAGAATATTGGGCTGATTTTAAAAGTACAATATATATTCATATACTTTAGGATTTTAATAAATGTAATGCCAGGAGGGATGATTCTGATAATTTAGTCTGACCTGCTGCCTAATGCACGCAGAGAATTTTGCTGAGTTTCAGTATCTTTTGGAATAAACAACAGAATGAGGATCCCCAGGAAAAAAAAATAATAAAATTGATGAAGAGCTGACTACTAGATAGATAATTTTGCACATCTTTATGATAATTCAGATATCCCAAAACAAAACATAGCAACCACATAGAGTTGGATGACTTATTTGGATTACCTCCTTGAGCAGCCTTTCCCTGGACACAGGGAGTAAAATCTCACCCTACTGTGAGCTGTCTCTACTACAAAGAATATTTTCTTATCACACGGGCGAGATCATGCTACAACTTTTCCTCTAACCTTTCACTAACTCCCCTTTCTCAGACACATTAAACACAAGGTAGTAGTATTTACTTCCAGGACTCTTGTATTTTCTGTCTATCACTTCTGTCTAACAATCACCAGACTTCAAGTCCTTAGACTAAGCTCTAACTATTTGAAAGACTTCCAACGACCAGGAACTAAGAGTCTTCCCAGTAGATTGTCTTCATCCTGTAACATCTTCACATCAGAAATGTGACTTTTATTTGCTGGAGTTTAAGCCAACTATTTCTCTTGTCTGCCATGGTTATGGGGAGAGGGAAAGATTGCTCTTGTTCTCTGGATATTTGGGAACTAACTGTGTACCCTTCATTAGAGACAACTTCTAGGCCAACTCAGCTTTTTCATCAGACACCTAATTGCTTTCCTTCTTATTGCCACCTAAACTTGGAACTCCACAAAAAATTTCATTGATTTCTTAAGACCTTCTTTTAGCCAGTCTAACATAATAGTTACCAAACATATATACTTGCGTTTCTTTCCACTCACCTTGCTATCTACATATATATTTGTCTGACCTTGTTTGTTTTATATGTAGATCATGAGCTCTCTGTGGCAAGAAAAAAACTTTTCGGTTTGGGTTTGCCCAAAATTTACAAAGGAGATATTTTTCTCTGACTGGAAGCCTGAAGCAAGATCATAGTGCAAATAAATAATTCTTATAATTTTAAAATACATAGTTCTTCTTTGTCACTGCTGTTTCTATATGAGGCAAATCAAAGCTGTTTCTAAAATGCATGTAGTAATATCAATGCCTATAAGTAAGTTTGAAAAAGCTATTAAGATACTCCTAATGGAATGACATTAATGCCACTCAGCAAATTCACTGGTAGTTTTATAAATATATACGTATAAAAACTAAGTATTTTTGGTAGGGAGTCTGAGTTTATTCAGTGTGTGCTATGGTTAAGTTTTGGTCCATTAGCAGCTCTGCTAGCACAAATAAATGATAATGACAATCCATTACTTTTCATTGTCTGTCTTAAACTGTTGCACAACAATAAGAATATGAAAAATTAGGTCGATGTGAATTGGGTTTTTGTCTTATGTACCAATACATGTATTAAAAAAGATGTTTTTTAATGTTCTTAAAGATACAATAAGGGTTATGCCTGCCATCTGAAAGCTATTCAAACTATAACCTGACTCATTTAATCTGGTAAATAGGAAAATATTCCTGCCTACTAGGTTGTCATGCAAAAATAATTGAATTAAAGCTGCTTCTAAAAAAAACGTGAGGGAGGTGTCGCATTTTGTGAAATGTGAGTGCTTCCTTGAAATAATAAGCATGTCAAACTGCTATTGCACCCCATGCTATAATATGTCACTGATAGTCTTGGCACAGTGTGCTAGAGCGCTCATTCATTTATGTGTGTGTGTGCATATATGCATATATGTATATACATAAATATATGTTGAAAAACAAGGGCTTTATTCTCACTCTCCACTGATCCAACTCACACTTCCTAAGATTACCTATGAGGATATTATGGAAAGCAGTATCAAAAGCCTGCTGAAGTTCAGGCAGACAATGTCCACTGCTCTCCGTTCACCTATGCATCCAGTCATGCCATCATAGAAGGCTATCAGATTGGTTAAGCATAATTAAGCGTCCTTACGTATTTAAATGAGATTCAAAGTTCCAATCAGGTTCCCAATAGCTTTATTTTATCTTTACTGACCTATAATAGAAAGGCAGAAGGGAAAAATATCATAACATGTAAAATTGTTTCTGGACTCAGTAGTAAAGATCTTGATTTAATTCATCTCACTGTGGTACTACTGTAATGGCACAAAAAGTGTTGGAAAGTTCAGAAGCATTAATCTTCTTATCTGTGCACTGAAATTCACTCTAAAAAGATAGATGAAGGAGGGCTGATGAATGCTGCTTCATTAGGAGAATTTTAAAATGCAATTTGTCTTCATGAAAACGAGGGATTGCACATTTCCAGCTTTCTCCTGGGCCTGCTAGAAATATTTTTAAGCAATAACCTTATTATTACAGAAGAGAGGTATGTCCTGGTCAATCTGTTTGTGAATCACAGCAGTGGAAAATCTTAGAACCGCAGATTCCAATTTTCTAAAAATGATTATATGATATCAGAAAGAAAAATTCCCTTTAACTAACTTGGGTCTATGTTGAGTAGATTATGCAGAAGATTTTCACAGTGCTTAAGGCTAATGGTGCAGGTGATGAGCTAAAACTTGATTAATCTTGAAATTTGCAGGAATCAAAAAGCTTTTTCCTAATAGAATATTGGATGTTAGAATAACATTCTAATAGAATAATGGATACTCTTGCTATTACTCACACCTTAATTCCAGACTGCCTAGTATTGCCTAAGAGCTTTATGATAGGACTGTGCAAAATGTGGAAGAAAAAAGGAAATGCCAAGGTGCAGATATGACATCTCGGAATAGAGACCAAAACCCAGCTAGGCAAGCACCTCCTGTTGGGATGAAGAGTTTTCAAATAATTCCATTTCCTGATTGATCATTTCCTGGCTTTTCTTGTATAATCCTTAGGGATCTGAAACCAAAGGCAGTGAAGCCAATGGACAAATTCTCATTAATGTAAATATGTCTTAGATGAGGAATTATAGCAAAGTTTAAGAGGAAGAGTACTGTCTATGTCTGGCATGATGAAAGCTCACTGTTTTCCGACTTTCCTATATTTATTTGGCTTTTCAGCCTTCTACTGTGAGGCACCCTTTCCTCATTACTCTGCCTGATCCCATTTACAATATCCTATAATAAAGGTGCAGTGGAAGAAAAACTTGAGAGAGCACTAATCCAACTCCTCTACTGGAGTGGGCTTTTAATACTCCTTTTCTACTAGTATATCCTGCCCTCCATCTCCTCCCCAACCTTTTGTATGCTCCCTTTTTGTGTATCAGTCCACAAAACACTGGGGTTTTTTAGTATTATGTTAAAATTCTCAGCCCTTCTGCATACCAGGATGGTTTATTCCTAAAAAAACCCCACCAGCTCTACTTGATACCTTCCCTACTAATGGTGCCTTCCTAGGCTTTCTGCATACCAATTCCCTACACAGACTGAAGCCTGCTCTTGTAAAGGCCAGAGTCCTAACGCCCAGCCTCCAACCTTACTCTTAATTTCAACTCAGTTTGAAGCTTTTGTCCATGATCACTGTCACCATGGGTGTCCTCATCTGTGAGCAGTGGGTCAAGTTTCCCTGGATGGTCATGGAAGCATTCACATATGGAAATTGTCACCAGTGTGATCTAGGAGCCTCTTGAATCGTTTACCCAGCTCCAAATTTTCTCCCACAGATATTCAGATGGTCCAAATTCCCTTTAAGTGTGAGAGCCTGAGAATAGGAGACTGCTGCTTGTTGTTAGAGTAAGCCTCCTGACTACATCCTTGTTTTGAGGCCATCTGTACTACATCTCCATCTCAACATTCACTTCATGAAACTTAATTATTCTCCACTTCTGGAAGTTTGGTCCAAAACTGCAAAAGAGTGACTGCATTTTGCAGTTGATTTCAGTGGGCTTTAAGTCCGGCATGCTAGACATTGTTAACTGAGAAACCACACGTTGTGTAGGTGACTGTTCTCCACCCCCACTCCTAGTACCTTTGCCCCAAAGTTTAAGCCCAGGCAGCATTGGAAAGTAGGTGGGAAGATACTGCAAAAATGAATTTAAACTTTTATATATGGGAAATGGAGTGTACTATTGAATTGAAAAAAATTATTCCAGGCCTAGGCAGAAAGAATCTGAAAACAAGACATAAGCAGCCATGCGTAAAATGTCTGAAACCACAGAGGAAATAGCCGACAAGATGAGTGGTAACAAGGTGAGCAATACATCAAAGTGAAAAAAAATCTCTCTAGAGAAGACAATATGGATGAAGGAAGCAAGTTACTGTATGTGTGAGAGTGTGTTTAATATACGCAGCTGTGTAAGACCTTCAGGGGAAAGATCACTGAAACTATCAGAAAATTCACTGTCATTATGCACTAATGCTCGTCAGACAAAGGATATTGGTGAAAGTACAGGTGTATCTGTTCCCTTCCCACACAGTCCATAAAGTCTCCCCGTGACATAGATTAGCCTAATCCCTCAGGTCTGGAATGATCCAGGGAGATAACAAAAATATAACACGTACAGAAGTTTACAATCCACCTATGGAAATGCTATAAATGCATGCTAGAGATGGGGGGTAGGGGGGTGGGGGGCGTAGCTCTGTGTCCATTTGCAAGGACAAAGGCAGAAGACAGACCAGGGGTAGCAAGACTTCCACAAAGTGAAAACAGGAAGTGAGATGAAGGACAGATGTCTGCTCTTCTTTACCCCATGTCCTGCATTTTAATCTAAATCTCTTCTGTGGATTGTCTAAATCTTATGACTTTTTTGCATAGGTCAACTCAACAGTACAGTACATAATGTCTTACACTAGTATGAGTATTTTCCTGTCTGGATTTCAGCTTCAGAAACTGCAAAGACTATGGCAACAGCCCAAAGTCAATTTAAGCACTCTGATGTTTGCTTTACATCAAACTGTGAAGTCTCATTTGCTTTGATTAGAGGCTGTTTCAAAACTCCCAAAGTTTGACTGTTTGTAAATCCACACCTCTGAAGTGAGGTAACAATTTATAGAAGACAAATATGTACTCCCTACTAATTAGAAAGTAAAATCCAGAGCCTTATTCATTGCAAACTTTTCTTTTTTCTCATAATTTAAAGGGGCTGATTTAGAAGTAAGCCAGGGTAGGAAACATGTCACCTTAAGCTCGGCTACTTTGAAGACTTCTGTTTCTGAGCTACTCAGGAAATGTTCAATGGGGATATTCCCCTCTTAAAATAAACAGTTAAGTTAAATTAACTACCATCTAGAAATGACGATTTCCTTCTTCAATACAGAGTGGATCTAGATTATTAGGTCCCAATACAAGGATCTCATATTAAAGCAACTGTGAATCCTTAGAGGAGGATTTCATTTGAGATTAAGATACCTACATTTGATTGTCCACCACACTTAAGTGTCAGCAAGTACTAGAAGTCTGAACTCCAGTAAATGAAACCAGTAAGTTCTGGAGAGTAATTCACCTTAGAGCAAAAAGATAAGTAGGAGGTGACTTAGCTGCTGAGATGCCCTGAGGTGACTGAGCTCTGACACATGACTTAAACAAGACCTATAGCATTCTGGTTTGACAGCTGGAGTCCTTGTAATATATCCCATGGTGGTAGCATAAAAGTGGACACTTATGTTCAGGAAGTTGAATCCTGTCCCTCATGTCCCCCTCAAAATCTATATGAAGACATTTTAAAACAAGCATTTTAATCTCTCAGCAAATCCTCCCTCACCTACTTTCAATAAGAAAATAAATCTTTGAACCACCAAAATTAAAGTTAAGAACACAACCTTGATTCCGGCATATCTGTCTAGAGAAGTGGTCTGTACAGTAGATAGGGAAATGGCTGACAGGTTGCCCCCAGAAGGTGGTAGTAAATAGCTCCTTTTCAAATTGGCAATTGGTCACAAGTGGGGTCCCACAGGAATAGATACTAGGCCCAACACTGTTTAATGTCTTGATAAGTGATCTGGATGATGGGATCAAGTGTACCCTGATGAATTTTGCTGATCATACTAAACTGAGTGGGGAAGTGGATACTTTGGGAGGGAAAGGCATTCTGCAGGAAGACCTGGATAGGCAAGTGGGCTAACAAGAACCTTATGAAGTTCAACAGGGACAAGTGTAAGGTTTTGCACCTTGGAAAACATAATCCGGGAGTGCAGCAAAGACTGGGGCCTACTTGGCTGGGGAGCAGCTCTATGGAAAGGGCCCTGCGGGTCCTGGAGGACAAGAAACTCAATATGAGTGAACAGGGTGTTGCAGCATCAAAGAAAACCAACAGGATGCTGGGCTGCATCAACAAGGGCATCACCAGCAGAGATAAAGGAGTCATTATTCCATTTTACTCAGCACTTGTCAGGAAACACCTGAAATACTGTGTTCGGTTTTGGTCCCTGCTAGACAAAAAAGATGTGGACATGCTGGAGAGGGTCCAGAGAAGAGCCACTAAGATGATCAAAGCCTGCCATACGAGGAAAGGCCGAGAGAACTGTGTTTGTTGAGGCTGGAGAAAAGAAGCCTGAGGGGACCCTTTCCTATCACCATGATCCAGTATTTAAACAGTGGCTACAAAGAGGTTGGACACTTCCTTTTTACAAGAAGTCATGTGGAAAAAAAGAGAGTAATGGGTACAAGTTACATCAGGGGAGATTTGAATTGGATACAAGAGGAAAATTTTCCCCAATGAGAACATTCAGCAGTTGGAATAATCTCCCCAGGGAAGTGGCGAATTCCCCACCAATGGACACTTTCAAGATTCAGCTGGACAGGGTGTTGGGCCATCTTGTCTAGACCATGCTTTTTGCCAAGAAACATTGGACAGATGATCCTTGAGGTCCCTTCCAACCTGGGATTCTATGATTCTGTGATGTATGTTCCTACGCTTTTTTCTAACATCACAGCATATTCCCTATAATTTTACTTTAGGATATAGATTGAAAGCTGAAATAACACCTATATACTTCAAAGTAAATTTATATTTAGATCAGATATCTAAATCCAAAGGAATGACCTCAAAAATGTCCTCAAACTGCTTTGAATCCTAAATCTAAGCCCACATCCACCCTCACAATATACTTCTAATGACAGTCACACTGAGAAACAACAACTGTCTTGATATCACAAGACAATGAAGCAGAAAAAGCTTCATTCAAAATTATAAGGCAGTGGTGTGGTCCCAATCACCAGTGTGGCAACCTACTTCTACAAAACACACAGCAGTCAGAACGGTCTCCTAGGAAGCATTGCCAAAAGGACAGTGAACAAGTTGGAGATTCATCTGCCTAAAAATGCTTTTAGATTTTGTCAGTGGGTTTTTCTTACTCTGCTCTAGATTTGCTGCAGGCACTCCATGGTCTACATATTGCTTAGCTTCTGTCCTTACAGCTACCCTGTGGAGAGCTTGAAGTTTTACTGTAGAGAACTTGTCCAAATAGTCCTGCTGGCATGTTAGTGCAGCAGTGTGCTCTACTGCATCTGTGCCTCTGTGCTCTGGAAAGAACCTGGAGTTTGCTTCAGGCTTGCTCCATAGAGAGATGAATCTACTCTTTAAAGGTGGCCCAGGACCACCAATAAGTAGCAGTGTAGTCAGAATGGCTATCCAGTGTGATTTAGGATGTCCTGGAATATCCCAGACATGCACACAGGGCTAGTGTATACAATACAGGATTCTATCATTCTCAGCCAGTATCTGGAGGACAACTGGGAAACTTCATTGCACTTGAATCGGAACATTAGATACCTCTAGTTCAGGGAACAATATCTCAAATGACCGCAATGTTTGAAAGAGGTGGCATGTATCAAATTAACACATTTATTTGAAGTCACTAGAGCTAGAAGTCAACAACATGCTGTGACACAAATTCTGTGTCTCTCTTGCCTCATACTTAACATGGCGGATCTTAATATATTCGCTGCTGTCACCCCTGAGAGAAC
Organism: Tringa solitaria; assembly: GCA_026413425.1. NCBI lineage: Eukaryota > Metazoa > Chordata > Aves > Charadriiformes > Scolopacidae > Tringa > Tringa solitaria. The sequence goes on along the minus strand of JAOXJM010000023.1, from coordinate 110,324,846 downwards.
TTAACAAGCTCTACTAAGTTTTTTTGGGGGAGAGACTGATAAAATAAACCAGAAACTTTAAAGCTTATGTCACCACTAGCCTTAAATACAATATAAAACTCCTACACTTCAATACTTATAAGGCAAAATGAGAGAGGTGGGCAGATCCCAGTATATTTGAAAAGTGTAGATATAACTACAATTTAATACAGAAAATGTATGAACATTGGAATAATTTAATTGAAAAGTAATGTAGCTATCATAAACTAAGAAATAGCACAGCTGGAGGATTTTAAAAGTGATTTGGAAGCAAAATCCTCTCACTGAATTAGAGAATAAAAATTCAGTTAGGGACCTTGTAGACAGCAAAGCTGGTAGAGCTTCTATAGCTAAGGGCCTGTCAGCATTTCCACTACAGACCAGTGCTTTCTGGGGATCATATTTCATCCAGAAGAGTTTGATGTGGGATGAACTTGGGATAAAATGTCTTCACCTTTGAGTAATATAATGGTAACTATTATAATAAAAATCTGTATTCTCTTCATAACTGTTGAGTCTTCTGCATGGCTACATAACACATTTTGATATAGATACCTGAGCTAATGCTGACCTAAAGAAATATGCCCACTGTATTATGTGGGCATACTTTACAGTTCAGATAAAGCTTTTAAGGCAAAATAGTGTCATTGGTGTGATGTTATGCCCAAGTAACTCAGCCAAATCTCTCAGCCTGGTTTATTTTCTAAGGTAAGTTTTTTCACCAGGGGTATTTTCATTCCATTCAACATTTTCCTAATTCAGCTCTGCAGCTCATCTGTATTGCTACTGTTAGTAATGAGATAAAAGAAACAAAAGAAAGGTAACATTTTTTTTATGTCATAAAGAAAGTCTTGTCCTGTTCTAGATTTGCTTGGGCATAGGAAGGGAAAAAAAAAGCACAAATCAGTAAGAACTGTGAGATAATTCCAATGGTATATAATATACCACTGGTATCAGTGGTAAAAGGAATTAATAAATGTAAAACCTAGTGTTCTTCTCTTTTGAATTATGTTGCAGTTACTTTTATGGTGCAGACTTATAGGCTAGTTGTCAATGGTTCATTTTGCATAACCAAGCAAATAGTGTCAAGAAAATGGAACAAGCTTCCAGCCTCCCTGGCTTTGGGACAGCTTTGTCATGGAGCTTCAATGCTGAGGACGCAATGTAGCAGAGGTCATTATTAATGACAAGAACATGCAATGCTTTTAAGTACTTGTCTTGAGAAATAGACATAGAATACATGAACAAAGGGGGAGTCGATTCTCTTAGCTGAAGGTTGTAGAGTTTAAGGTCTTATTCTCTCTTTTGTGAGCCCTTTGTATTCTAAAGGCTGCAAATCTAAAATTCGAAAAACTATTTAGAAATTTGCTTAGGATGAAAGTTGAAAAGGAGAAAAAGACAGATAGATTAAAAAGAGTAAGAAGACCTAAATGCTGAAAACAAGACATTTCTACTGATATGTGGATGGATGGAAAGATGAATGTGATAACTTTAGTACATTCCCCTTTCGGGACCAAAGTGGCTTCCTGCAGATGCATGACACAACAGTCAGAGAGGAAAAAGTCTATTTTTTTAGTTTTTCTTACTGGTACTTTACAGACTCACACAGAATTAAACTGCTTTATCTCTGTATTCAGTTTATTTACTGGAGATGGAATACCAAATCTGTTCTTATGGTAACTCATTCATTCTCTGTTGGGTTGTTCACATGATTTTTTTTTCGTATATTTTCCTTTCTAGCAGGTATCTTCATCTCATGAGTATATATGAAATATTTCTAGCTAATTTTTACTAGTTCTCCCATGTAGAAAAAGAACAGCTGTAAAGAATTGTTACAGTAAACCACATTTAAAAATAATAAAAATAGTTAAACTTCAAAGAAAAGATCCAAGGACTACAGTTCTCTGGGACCTTACAATCTTTCTGAGGCTGAAAAAATAGTAGTAATGTGGACTATATCACCCATGAAGTATTCTCATCTTTGACTTCAATTCTTATCAGCCTCACATCTCTGAATCTCAACAGTTTCTTCATCCATGACTAATATTAACAAGTTCTTGGCTTGCAAAAGGTCTCTAGAGATATATAGTTTTCCCTGGAAACAAAACTACAATTTTTGCTAGACTAATTCCTCAGCATTGCAAGTATGGTGGTCCTGGTTTGAGGTAAAACAGAACCAATTTTCTTTACAGTAATTTTGCTTCTTTTTTTTGTTGTTGTTGTTGGTTTGTTAGTGTTTTTTTAGCTTTAAGAAGAGCTAGCAAACATTTTTTTCCTGGCAGAGTACTTGTTAAAGGCCTACGTGTGGCTTCAGAGAATGTGTCTTGGTTTAACCCTGGCCAGTAAGTAGGACAATGCAGCTGTTCACTAACTACCCACCTGCCCCATCTCCCTCCCTGCAGTGGGATAGGGAGAAGAAGGAGAAAAAGGCAAGAAAGCTCATGGGTTAAGATAAATACAGTTTAACAGAACAGTAATGGAAGAGAAAAAATATAGTAAAATAATATACAAAATGAGTGATGCACTGCAGTTACTTACCACTTGATGATTGATAACCCAGCCTGTCCTGAGCAGCAATTGCAAATTCCTGCCTCCTGGCCAGCAGTCATTTATATACTGAGCAATACATCTATGGTATGGAATATCGCTTTGGTCAGCTTGTCCTGTTTGTGCTCTCTCTCAGCTTCTATGGGAAACTAAAAAAGTCCTTTACTTAATATAAGCATTACTTAGCAACAAGTAAAATATGTGTTATCAACATTATTCTCATACTAAATCCAAAACACAGCAGCTACTAGGAAAATTAACTCTATCCCAGCTTAAACCAGGAAAGAATGGCATGAATTAGAAAAAAAAATAAAATTAAAAAAGTCAACCTTCTTCCCACTGTGAGGAAGAACTGACCTTTTGTTTCTAACCTTTCTCTATTTTGAAAGTTAGTGCTTAGATTAAGTAGCTTGCAAGGGAGTGAAGTTGGATTCCTCAAAGACCCCTTGGAAAAAATATGCACTACACATAGAAGAATTGTTTAGATTTAAAAGCATCCAAGTTTCCGAGTCATGAATCAATGTTGGAATTTGACACTTTCTGCCCCTCTCATTTAATTTTTAATATGGAAAATAAAACCATGATTTATTAGTAGATTCAGAAAAACAATTATGTTACTTTTTGTATCAGATAAGATAGGACAGATTTGATCTCTGGTCTCACTATGCAATAAACCATAAAACTGCTCTCCTTCAGCTGTCATATTTATCCCTACAAAGTTAAGCAATTTCCACAGGAGAAAGGAAGAGTACCATCTACTTACGTGCATTCTCATTGCTGTGTAGTCTTCCCGTTTGGAACAGCTGTAAAATGGGAAGACTCAAACACCTTCATGAAGAAAAGGACTTAAAGACTATTCAGCATATTCTGAGTGAGTGCTGTAAATCTGAAAGTATTCTGCAGAAAGGTGGTTAGAAATTCCTCATGGTTGATTCACTTCAGCTAGCGCTAGGAAGTTACTTGCTTCGGACATTGGTTTCTCCCTTCAGAAACACAGAATTCCTTCTATTTGCTGTGGAGACAGTAGAAACACTTAACGTGCTGCCCATGCTGTGCCTCTGAGATAAGGTGCCCTGGCTCAGGACAGAATGAACACTTCTACCAAGTTACAGTGGCTAGAAGACAAAATACAAATTCAGACCAGAAATAAAGTCCATGTATTTAACAAACAGAACAATTTAACATGGGAAGAACTTATCAAGGGCTAGTGTAGATTTTCCATCACTAGAAATTTTGAAATCAATAGTGGTTGTGTTCCTAAGGCATATACTCTACTTCAAATGAATACTGATTCACAATCTTTATAATCGCCTATATCATGCAGAAGCATAGACTATTCAATCCCTTCTAGTTTTATACTCTGAAGCTTTGAAGACAGCTGTTTCCATTAGCAGGAAAAGCAGAAAAGAAGCTTTTGTCAATAATAACACTGACATATGAAAGCAGAGGTTAAAATAAGCATAAATGGGACATAAACGTGTACTGTTTCTTCTGTACTAAATATAAGAAAGAAGACTCTTATGTCCCCTCATGGTGCATCTCTTCCTTACACATCATGTTATATTCCTGATAAGGTGACACAGATTCATCACCTCTGCCTGTGGGTAGAAGAAAGCTTACAGTCCTTCCCCAGACCTTAGAAAGAAAGCCCTTCCCCTTCCATTTCTCTCCCCTAAATAAATTTATTTGAAACATAGCATGAAGGAATGAAGGAGAGAGGAGAAGATTATTGAAAAGCAGGGGGAAGAGGTAACAAAGAAATTACTTCAATGTGATATGCAGAAATATACCAGTTCTAGGAAAAATAATAAGGAATGTAAGGTTGCCTTGGGCCAGGGGAGGGAGAGAGAAAATAAAGCAGGGAAAAAAAGAGGAAAAAAATGACTTCACAATAAACTAACATAAGGTTTTGCTAATTTGCAGAGGCCCTCAGCAAGCTACCCCTTGATGAAATAAATAAGAAGTTTACATACATCCATCAACAACTCTATAAACACAGTCATGGGATCACCAGACTTTTAGCCTCCAAATTACAGAAGTGACAAAAATCCAGAAAGCTAGTTATGTTAAAACACCCTTGACACAACAGATACTTGATCTTGCAGGCTTAACAGAGGTTTTTGCTTTCTTTTACCAAACTCTGTGTGGTGATATAGACTAGATTGCAATCACCTGAAGAGGTAGTCTTTATTTTATAGACGATACAGCCAATATGCTTTTATTCATCGCATAGCAGAAACAAATATTTAAAGAACCTATTTTCAGGAAAAAAAAGCAGAAGATATAACTCCTAAAAAGTAATAAAGTGCCAGGCCTTGTTTAGTATAACATGTATATGAGGGCATTAGCAAGGAATTATTAGTCTTTGTGGAGGGTGTCATTAAGCATATATTAAGTTCAAGATTCTTTCTAAAGACAAATTCTTTTTTCTCCAATTTAGAATCTATTTGTAGCGTAAACATGTCTGTGAAGAAATTATCCTGTGAAATTATTCTTGATGGAAAACTAAGCTTTTGAAGAAACAAAATATTACACAATTTGAACTGTGTTCAGTTCAAATATTAATGAATTCAGAAAATTGAATGATGTATGATATGAATGAGACCAATGACTAGGTAGTGGTAGATAATTACTGCAGATTATTGATAATCTGTGACTCTTTTAAGGGAGGTTTAATTTTATGCTCATAAAACTACTTCTTCAAGCCTGTTCTATTTCAGACACAAATAACAATAATTTGATATTAAACCAAAGTACTTTGGTTTCTCGACAAAATGTTTAAAAAAATCTCCAAAAACTCTTTTTTTTCTCTTTTCTTCCCCTGCCCTTCAGAAGTAGAGCTTTTCATAGTTAATTTGAGAGGAAATGGCTTTCTTGCATGTTTTGCCTTGTATTTCCTACAAGAATAGAAAATGTTTACTTCTAAGTGCATGAATACTGCTGTAGTCCAGACTTTGAAAACTTCTATCCTCTATTTTCACTTTATTCTGCTGGGTGCATACACAAAGCAGAAACTGTACTAGTGCTTGATTTAGGATAAGAAAAAAAATCCAGGTTAACTGACATAGGGGAAGCAGAATGTTACTCGTCTGATTGTCTGAACAGCACAATAGGTGCACTCTCCCCCTCTGTGTCTATGTGTGTGGCTCTCCATTTCCTCAAAGAACACATTTCTTCTTCACAGAGAAAACAACCATTTTCTTCTCTGCAAGAAGAAAAGGTTGGGCAGGGGGGAGGTTACACTTCAGGGAAAAAAAAGTGTCTTCTCACACTTGAATTAGTTTTGCAAAACCAGTTGAGAGTAATTCATAATGCTTCACCATTAAATGACTTCATTTCTGAATGCAGCTACTGGAGATGAGGGAGAGCAGCACGTTGTTATTACAAAAGGCAGACAGGACCCACTCTGTGTGGGGCATACTAAACATTATCCTTATTAAATATTGATTTTAAAATCCTTAAGTCACTAAGAGCTTGGAGACACTGATTAAATTACTTGCTAATCTAGAACAAACTGGTTTTGTTGTAAACAGAATCAACAGAAATAAGATCAGGAGGTCTCTGTGTTATGGGTAACCAGAAAAAACAACCCTACTTTTAGGCTCAACCACTGAAAAAAACTCTGGAACTAGTGAACACACAATATTTGGATACATTCTTATCTCATGTGAATAGCCGTCTCAAATTATGTCATAAATTTACGCCAATCTTGCTTTATTTCTCTGAATAAGGGAGATGAGTTTTGAGTGAAGACATACTCTATTACTGAAAATTAAACACAGCTGCCATTGCCTTCAATAAAACACCCTAAAGCAAGTTCTATCTCATTTATTTGTTCATGGGACATTCTGGAGTAGGCTTTGAGGTATGCTATCATAATGTTTCCACAAAGGCTTGAAAAAGTTGTCAGAGGCTAATACTGCCAGGTATGGTCTTTAAGGACTACCTGATATTTTTTTTTCTACTACTTCAAATAGAAAAATAATTATGATTGAGAATTTCAGACACAGCTCCCTCTCTAACATTTCTTGTTGTCTGACCTAGGTGTTAGCTGGTTCAACCTTGTGTTAGCTACTCTAATCAGTACTTTCCCTCAGATGTATTTTCACAATGGCTAAGGATGTTCCATAGTTCATTCTTCATCTGTATGAGGCAACAGTACACAAGAACAGTTTCCAATCTTTAGTGTACACACACAACCAACACTTCAAGCAAGGACAAGTACAGTTAGGATTCTGAATGTTTATTTAGACTTCTTGAAAATAGAAAAATTCTGAGTATCTGTAGGTCCAACGTATGGCAGAAGCTCAGTTTCCTCACAGTTTTTGAATTTCAGCCTATATAGGACCTCTCTAAAGGGTCAATGAAAAAAAAAGAATTCCAGATAATTTAACAGCCAAGTGTACTTTTGCCACATGTCATTCTGAAAAATTACTGTATTTCTTTTAGCTCAGGTCTTCGTCTTAACCTACCTGACTGGTAATGAAAACTTTAATCTACTGATCATATTTCAGGTTCTGTACTTTTCTAGATAACTATTGACTAACATTATTTATTTTTTTTTTTTAAACAATCGTGGTAACTAATCATTTGATCTATTCAGTAAAGGATGTGTAGATGCAAAATCACCTAAAGCCAATAAATCATCTTTGGTGATCTTCTAAAGCATATAATGTAGTTCAGTGAAAAGTCATAAACCAAATACATGAATCACTTGTGAAGTCTGTAGTCTATTTTATCTAGAAGGTGAGATTCATCTCTATTGAAATATCTATGAAGTCATTGACTTCAAAGTTAAATACGTGCTCACTCCTTAGCTCTAGTGAAGTCAAAGGCATTTGGATCTTCCCACAAAAAACCTATATATTATTGTTATTTCTTTCCATTACCTGAGATCTCAATGGGAACATAACTACTAATGTATCTCTAACTTAGACTGCTATAAGTGAATTCAGAATTTTATCACCTTCTTCAGTATTGCAAGTGTTACCATCAAGGTTGCTTTCTGGCATGTCTATATTCAGTGTGACTATATTCAGTGTGCTCAGTACTGCTGTGATAATGTATCATGAGATTTTAATGCACAGCAAATAATTGGGTTTATGCCTACATATTTCATGCCCCACTGTTTTTTCAGTTCCTGTCAGATCTTATTTGCCATTTTTTTATTTATTTTTTCATTAAACAAATTATAAAACTGCAAAGCCCATAGGGAGGCACTCTTCCCTTCATTTTGTAAGCCCCATATTTGGTGTTATTCAATGCACTTCATTAATATTAATGATTTTCAAAAATCTGGTAACAAAATTCTATGTGTTTGTGCTGGAATATTTTTTCAATCCCTTAGCCATATCTTTTACCATTAATTCCCCCATCTCCAAGAGCTTGCTGTGTGTCCAAACCAGAAGAGCTTTGATATATCTTTATTTCTTCATCAGAGTATAAGTACTCTTAAATATCTATAATATCCCCTTGTAGTGTTTCTACACTTTTCCTAATCAACTATTTCAGGTAGAGTATCTTCTTTTCCATGTAAAATTGCTATGCAAACACAGTTCTATTTCAGTTTCTTGTATAGAAGCTAAGGGTGCAAGTTTTTCAAACTCTGTACCTATGTGTGAATTCCATTTCTTTCCCTGTTCAAAGGTGGGTTATCGTGATATTTTACATCCCTCTACTTCAAATCCACAATGTGTTTTTGTGATTTTAAAACATTTTTATGCAGATACAGTTATTGTAATGTATAATCTTATGCATAATATTATGTGTCATCTCGGCTGTTCGTGATTTGATTCCTCCTTGACTTGCACAATGTTGAAGTATAAGATTCATACTCTTACAAATAATCCCCATTGTCTTGATCAACTCTTCAGTTTTAGTTGATGTAGTTGCTGACTTACGGTCAAACTGTCTTAGCCAATGATCTTTTCATTGATCAGGAACACCTAATAATGTCTTTTTTCTGATAGGTATTTATTTTATTCTCTGCTATGATTTTGAGTTTTCTTTTCGCACTGTAATACATATTTTGCCGAATCCTCATGTACTTAATAGCTATTCCTCAAAGGCATTATTAACATTTTCTGTGACTTGTTTCTTCTTATCGACATTGTTCAAGGTTCTCAATGGCACATTTACCCCAGTTTGTTCAGCAAAGCCACCAGTTTCTCCTTCACAATGTTTTCTTCCTGTTTAGATCCTTTACCAGAATGATTTTAATAAAACTCTTTTTTTTTCTTTGTAATTTCCAGGGCTTTACCCAGAAATCACACTATTTTTTTTGTTCTTACCTTAAAAAAATTTGTGAGAACTATGCCATCTTTCATAAAGATGTAGGCTAGTCAAACAACCATTGTGATTGATACTGCTACTATTAGTATCCCCCACCTCTGTGACACCTCTTGTGCTGCATTTCCCAGCACTTCAGTTATTTCTGCAGAATATATATGTCAAAGTCTATGCAGTATCTGTCAGCAATTCAGAATCTACAATATACTAAGAGAAGAATAAGGTTGCCCAGTTACTAGAAGCAAGTCAAATAAATCATCAATATTGCATCAATATTTCCTGGGCTGCATTGATGTCTGGTCATTCCACATGAAGATCATAGAAGTCTGAAGCCTTTATAGAAGTTTGTCAGAGCACCTATTTTAACACTAACTTAAAAGCTCTTATCCCTTTCCACTGACTTTGCTGACTTCATCCTTCTCTTAGGTGCTGTCTAGTGGTGACTGGAACTGTCATAGGGTTTGCTGAGCCTGATGTGGTCTGATGTGCTTGTCTGCAGCACCTCTAGAGGCAGAGGACCAAACCAAATTCAATTATGATGATTAAACTGAGATTTTGGCATTACTATAACAAATCTCTTTCTGCTCCAAAAGCAGAGAACATTATTTATTGAGCCAGGGGAGGCTCACTGCTGTGCGCTGTAAGTAGGCATATGATAGTAACCTCAAAAGTTCTTACCCCATGCAGCAGAACAGAAGAGATGGTTCTTGCTTGCCCCAGGCTGTGATTGCATATTATGTTACACACAAGTACGTCATGGCTCGGTGCTGGGTTCCTAAACTGCTGAATTAGACTGTAATTGTAGAGATTTGAGAGAAAGAGCCTCAAAGGATTAAAAAATTACTTAATTTATGTGACTGTGCAAGCTATTGTCATGTTGTTGCTAGAACAATTTAGCCTGTAATACTGGTCCCTACATAGACTCAAAAAAGATATCCTCTCTAAAACTCTGGTTCCATACCTCCTGTATTACTTAATGCTGATAGAGCAATAAATTCTTAGTTAGAACATAAATTATTTGCAGTAGAATTGATGGACAAGATTCTCAGCTAGTACAAAATCAGTATAATTCCATTGACTTCATCAGGGCAATGCTGATTTTTATATTGTTGTCAATTTTTAAAATTTGAATGGTGTTCTTGTCATTTGTGATGCTTTTCTTAAAATCTTGGCTGCAGGAGATGTGTCCAGGTGAGAAACTCAAGTTGTTTTTTTTTTAAATATGCATCTCGACTTTGCAGAAAAGCAGAGCTTGAAAACATGGCCTCAGTAATTTGTCAAGACTTCAGATACACAAGATGACCAGAACTCATTACATATATTGTATATTTCTGTAAGTTCTGAAATATTTATGGCACTTTCATGATTTCATTGGGTGAAGCCAGAAAGGGCTGCAGGAAGAAGGTCTAGTTTATTTATTTTAAACACTTGGGTTTGGTAATAGAGAATTTGGTTCACTACTGGCTTTGATGCATTTGATGCATTTCTGCAAGGTGTTTAGCAGACTTTGACAGGGGATTTACTAATACTAGCAACACTTCTACCACTCTTAATACTCTTCTTGTTGCTAGTGGAATAAATATGTTTAGTGTCACTACTACTACCAATATTCTTTTGTGAAGGGGGGTAAAACACTTTTAACCTGTTTTAATAGGGATCATGAAGCTAAATGGGATTGCTACTGCATCTTAATTGCACACCATCAGAGATCTGGAGAAGGAAGATTCAATGCCTTCCCATTGGCTCCCCATATCGGATCTTGAGAACGGAGCTCTAGGGACACACGTTATAATCTGTCCTTTGAGAAGGAAGCCTTGAGGGTGGCATATTGGAATGCATTGTCTGAGAACATCTACTCCTTTTTGTGAGGTGAGATGCATTAAATAAACAATGGAATGAAGACAATGACTTGTCTATTGTCATGGAACTCAAAGTTTTCATTCTGTTACCCTTGGCAGAGCTCTCTCTAACTCATCTGAGAGGGTAGGTGTCCCTTCTGTGCCTTCTTTAATAAGGATGAGTGTGAGACAGAGCTTGTTTTACCACATTTTTATCAAGGGAGAAAGAAATTGGTGGTTGCTACATTTTATCTGAAAAGTGGACTTAAAAAGAAAATATAACAAACTCATAAAAATTGCTGTTTTCTTAAGTGAAGGGGTAAGGGACTGGAACATAGCAATTACATTAAATCAGGTTGCATTTTAAACTACTTTGAGCTCTCACAGGAGAGACAGGATTTTATACTGAGTTCTGTAAATGGGCATTCTGAAACAGAAGACTTTTAAAAACTGTCATGCTTAATGATACCTACAACAGAATGCCAAGAAGAAGATAAAAGATCAACTCTCTTATTCCCACTTTGGCTCTCAGGAAGTGGTCTGCAAAGTATCCTTCAATCTTTCAGAAATCTGTGAAAACTAGCACTAGCTGAAAGGTTTTCCACATTTAATAATATGAAATAGCTTTTCAGCAAAACCAAAATGTTCCTGAAAGAACGTCCACTTTCATGAAGAACATCTGGTTGGGTTTTCATGAAAATACATAAAGCTGTAAATGGAACTCATTGTTAGTGGGAAAAGAATGTATAAGAGTTACTAAAAAATAATAAAAAAAAGGAAAAAACCCAAACCACAGGATGTGTCTCTCTGCACTGTGCACACAAAAGAAAATTTTGTGGTCAACATGTTCTAGAAATTTCCAGAAATTCTATACATAGTTAGAACTTGACATTGTTATTTTAGAAATAAACTACTCCAGAATAATGCCATAACTTAATTAGAGAAATGGTGAGATAATTCTACCCTAAATACTGATGGGTCATGTCAAAATCTCATGAAAGGCTATAAAAATATTTCTGCTGAATTATGCTAGTGTCTGGTGAACTGAATTTTATCTTTATAATAGAGTATTAGTCAGAGGCCTTATTAAGACTGAAGCAACAGATTAACAGCTTCAAGACCGTTCTTACCTCAGTAGTTTATTGTTACAAATAAATAATTAATTTGATTTTAAAAGAGAAAAATATTATTTATCTTTCATTCTAAAGCAATCGACATGAACCCTACTCTGGGGACCTTACTCCTGTTGGTTTTATCAGGAATTAGGGATTTAAATAACTTTGAGGTTTTGGACCTAAGACTTTAGGTGCTGGCAGCTGTGGCAGAGTCAGGAGTGGTATTCATAGACTCACAGAACATCCTAGGCTGAAAGCAACCTTGAAAGGCCCAGATTGAAAACAACCACGAAAGAACATTTTGTCTGGCCTTTTGTGGGAAAGGGGATCTAGATGAGATTTTCTGCCACCATGTCCAATTGCATCTTGAAGACATCGAGTGATGGGGACTCTACCACATCCCTGGGGATGTTGTTCCAGTGAATCATAGTTCTTACTGTAAAAAAATTGTTTCTTAGAACAAGATGAAACGCTTTATGGTGCCACTTGTATGTGTTCACCTTTGTCTTCTCCATATGGCTCCCTGTGAAGAGATAGTCTCTGTCCTCTTTATAGCTATCTTGTAGGTACTGGCATACTGTGATAAGATTCCCCCTGAGCTTTCTCTTCTGCAGGAAGAAAAAAACTAATTCTTTCAGTCTTTCCTCACAGGGCAGGTTCACCAGCCCTTTGACCCTCTTTGTGGCCCTTATTTGGACCCTCTCCATCTTTTTTGAATTGTGAGAACCAAAACTGAACACAGTACTCCAGGCATGACCTGAGTAAAGTGGTATGATAACAACTCTGTCTTTGCAAGTAAACGTCCCTGCAGATGCAGCCTAGGATTTGATTTGCCTTCATTACAAATTCCTGAGCTACAAACTCAAGACCATCCTTGCTCTGGAAATGAATATTTGAATACTAGTTCATTTGATATCAGAGAGGGGATGAGAACAATCAAACAATATTTATGTTTCTAAGTCCTCCACTTCGCATTGTACTTGGCAAAACAAAGCATTTGGTACTCAATGACAATGCCAGGGCAGGCCAAATACCACAGGATACACTTGAGTAAAAATAATTAATTCATATGATGGCCACCTTATTGGTTTTTTGTCTATTAAATACTCATGGAAGAAACCCTGTATCCATTCGAATGCTTGTGGAAAGAGACACTGCAATCCTTCTGATCACCACAGTACAATATTTATAGTGTCTCTGATGCTTTAAAGTGTATGGGATGAAGAAGCCAAATACAAAATAGGTATACTGAAAAGTTAAAAGAAAAGATTTTATGAATGTTATTGTACAACTTAATATGAATCTACATGCACCATACATGGAATAATTTCAAATAATGACAAAGCTAATAAGAACTAAAGTCCATCCACACATATAGAATTTACAACAATAGAGAGATTATGTGATTATATTGTCAAATGCTAATTTTCCACTCAGTTCTAGACAGAGTATAAAAGAAAAGTTGGGATTAGTAAAGGCATATTATTTTGATGTATTGGCTTGCTGAATTTATTCATTATTTGTGATCTTTTTTTTCTGTTACATAGGTCTAATTAATTGTTACAGTGCTAAGAAGGGTTTTGCATGAACATTTTTATCATTCAGTGTCACAGGAAATGAATTAGGAAATAAAATATTAACAAATGGTTTTATTTCAGCGTTAACCTTGATGAAGGCAACAGCCTTGCTTTTTTCTTTTTCTTCTCTTTCCAGTATGACAACACATCTGTTGTCAGTGAAAGCTTTACTTTTGTCTTTCTGTTGTGTATCCTGACTGATGAGGATTTTAGGGTCCCATCAGGACTCTTCTGCAACAAAACCACTCATCTATTTGAAAAAGTGAATCTCAGTAACCTGTTAATTTCGTCAAGACTGACACTGTTGAAAATTTCTGCCTGATGGTACACACAGAATAGTATGCACTATAATACATAAGAATAGTATGTCATACTATTTTTTCCTAGAAATAAGTACCAGATATGGACAAGAGAGCTTGAAAACTACAAACCAGATAAGATGTGGCCCACCCTAAACAGATGCACATAAATAAGGAAGCACTAAGAGTTCCTGAGGACCAGAAGAAAGAAAATGTCATTCCTGTCTTCCTGAAGGACAAGGAGTACCAAGAGAGTTACAGGCTGTTCATCCTCAACCTCACTTCCTGAGAACGTGATGGAGCAGATCACCCTGGAAACCATTTCCAAACACAAGTTAACAGGTGACTGGTAGCAATCAGAATGAATTTGTGAAGGGGAAATTGTCGTGGGCAAATTTAGCCTTCCAGGATGAAACTACTGATTGGGTGGATGAGGGAAGACCAGCGGATGTTGTTTACTGTGAATTAACCAAGCCTTTGATGGCACTTTATAGGCCTTAATGTCCCTGACCAGCCCCACTTGAAGCCTGCACCCACATCGTCTTCTCCATCTCAGTCTGAGTCCACTGTGAGGGTGGTGTGGTCTGAACAGTAATGGAGTCTGACAACAGATTATAAAGCAAAGTTTATTGAGGCAGTAAGAAAGATGAGCAACAGTGTGTCCATACAGTGACTCACAAAATTACTGATAGCAAACACAGGATCATAATGCCACAGCTCTGGCAGACTGCCAGGGACATTTAGTGTCTGGATCATGTGCCAGCAACAGCCAATTGTGCAAATGCCTTCTGAATGAGGGTAAGAGTCACACCACACCTTGGGTCCATCAATGGTATTACGATTTGAGAGAACCATGCCTTACATTAAATGTGAGCAGCACGCTGCCTACACTGCCAGTATTGCTTAAGGGAAAGGGTGTCAGGTGGCATGTTGTCAGCAGTCTGTCTATGCTGATGATGATGGTCAAGGGGCAGGGTGTTAGGAGGCAGGGTGTCAGGTGTCCAGACACTGGAACAGGTTGGCCAGAGACGGAGTGGAGTCTCCATCCTTGGAGATACTAAAAATCTGACTGGACACTGTCCGGATCAATCTGCTCTAGATGACCCTGCTCTGAACAAAGAGGTTTGACTAAGTGATCTCCAGAGGCCCTTGTCAACCTCAGGTTATGCTTTATTACTTTAAGTATCTCAAAATAAATTATAAGATATAAGCCATGGATGAGTATGGAAATAAGAAAGAAGAAAAATGCAGGGAAGAAATATAGCAGAGGATGAACTATGATCCATATTCTCAGGGTTTTTTAAAGGTATCTAAAGCTATATCTCCAGAGGTATTCAACTTCTCTGATTGAAATTAGTGGTAAATAGATACCTTAACACTATTAAGGCTCTGGCCAAAGTAATTACTGGAAGTTGGTGTTACTTTCTTTAGTTTTGTGTCACTATTTCCATCCCTTGTTAAGGTATTTATCTCTTTATTAATTGGTAAAAGCAATGCAGCTCACCTTCCATCTTTCTTCACCCATGTAGATATCCCAGTGCCAAGATTTACTGAGACAGATGACGACATACCACCATATCACAAATTACTTGTATTCTGCAACTAGAAATTTTCCTGCTGGTGGAAAGAGAGTAGAGATGAATTCAGTACGGCTAGTTATGTAAGGTGTGCTTACCCCTAATATTACTCTGTAATTTAGGGGATGCCACTAATTTAATCCTAAATGTTGCTACTGGATCAAGTCTGCTACAAGGGAAACACAGTGATTCTGTTTCACTGCTATAGCTAAACCGAAAAATTTAATTACCTCATCCCACATATTCCAGAATTTCGAAATTTGTTAACGCATTAAAAAAAAGAATACCGTGAAGATACTTGAAATTAGTCCTTAGGAGAGTCACCAGATGTTCAATGAACCAGAAGAAAGTAAAGTTTGGTTTCAGAGGGTATGGGTCATGTTTATCATTGGTATGAATGGAACCTGGGCCTTTCTATCACATTATTATTAAACAATCTTATGGGTGCTTTCTGTGAGACTAGAAGCAAAGTCTTGTTCTGTGCATGAGTGAATATTTATTTGTAAAGTTCATTTCCTCAGCACTACATATGCTCTATGTCAATAAAATGTACTGCTATGACTATACAGCAAATACACAACTCTTGCAAATAACAAAACATGCTACTCTATTAAAGGTATCAAATGCTTTATAATTCACTGACATAAATCAGTAGATAGCACAGTGGAAGTGCAGTACATCACCTTGTGACATGGTTAGACTATGCACTGAATAGCAGTACTGCAATGTTTTTGAAAAGCTAATTTACCCAGACATGGCATGCTACAAACCAACAGAATGATATTGAATATAAAAGGGTAATTTGTATGTGGATTCAAGGCTAGAAACCAGTCTCATGATACCATTCGGCATGTCTCAGCTGATAAAATATCAAGGCTTTTCCATTCACCTTTCCTCAACTCCTGGTTTTCCCTCATTTAAAGGGCCAGTACTTTATGCTTCTACATTTTTCCTCAATATGAAACATAATTTTGTATTATTAACCC
>JAOXJM010000023.1:110282922-110308501 GCA_026413425.1 Tringa solitaria | reverse complement strand
CCCCTCAGTTTTTAACAGCTTGTTCTTTATCTATTATAAAATACATTTCTCTTTCATATAATAAGATGGTGAGCTGCTATAACCTCCAATCTTGTAGGTTACAGCACTAAGTCTGTAATGGAAGAGCTGTAATGCACACATGAATACAAATTCTTTCACAATTTTTCTGTTATTTCAGAAAGCGCTACTACATTTTTAATTTCTGTCTTTCTAAACATTATTTCCTTGAATTCCCTTGACCACAGAAGGGGATCCGCCTCTTAAGGAAGTGAGTTTCCCTTCCATTTAATTTTTCGGGTTTTCACAGTTGTCTCATCAGGCACAGTTTAGGTCTGCAGGATTGCCTTTGTCAACCCATGACAACTGTCTTTCTGGACAAGCATGGGTCCACAGGCCCCTCGAGCCATCTGCGCATGGATTCCTTGATAGAAGTGTCAAGGAAGATGTCTAGGGCTGATTTTTTCAGACACTATTATCAGAGTACTATGGCACATTGTTGCAGATGGAACAGAAGATGCAGTTCTGATAAGGGAAACACCACAAGCCACAGGAAGGTTTCCATTACTTCTGAATTACATGCGATCCAGAATAACTGTGTGATCATAAAAAGCTGGGACTGAAAGAAGATAAAGAAGTCGTCATCTAATGTGAGCCTGCAATATAAGATTAACTGTTCTTGACTGTTCCTCACAGATGTGCTCTTTAGAACACAGTCTCCCTAAACTTGGTGAGAGGACTCATAGATTTTCTTTCCTTGCAGTTGAAGCTGAATCTCTATTGAACCAACTTAAACCCGTTACCTTGCTCTAACTACAGGGGACATGAACAGTCTAGTCCTTTACTCTCTACAGATACTTTTTACATTTTTATGTCTGCTCTCAGCCTTCTCTTCTATAAACTAAACTACTCAAAATGTTTCAAACTCTCCTCATCAGTCTTGCTTTCTAGATCACTGATAATTCCTGGTTGGCCTCCTTTAGCTTCTTTTGAAACTGGTCCACACTTCTTCTGAAATGAAGTTCAGAAAATTAAATGCAGTGTGCTTGCTGAGACTGAGCACAGTATGCAGCGCTGAGGAAAATGAAAGAACTATTTCAGATTGTAGAAATTATATTGCTCTTTACACACTTTAGTAAGTTGTGTGTCATTTTTTTCAACTTATTTTTCAGACCATTCCTCCAACTTCTCAAGAAAATTCTGATCTGGTTCTCTGGTACATAAAGAAGGGAAAGAAGTTGCTGAGTTAGCACCCATTCTTCAGTAAAGGATCTTTTTCACTTAGTGGATCACAAGCTGAGCATGAGACAGTGGTGTTGTTAGATAGTCCACAGACACATTAGTGCGCTCTCCACCTCAGTCTCTACTGAAAACACTGAGCAGCAGCAGAAACAGAGGAGGCTCCATCAGAATTTTGCTTGATGTATCCTTCCTGATTAACAAAACTGCTTAGAGCAGTTTTACAGTTCTACACACATGCTTCACTATACATGTATGTAAGGTGCTGATGCCTAGAGTTCACTGCTCAGAGCTATTTTGGGCAGGGTTTAATGTGAAGTCTTTTGGTGAGCACTATATAATTTGATTGGTGTTTCAGTGCAGCCTACACAGCACTGAAACTGCTTTCGTTTGTCATCTAAGTATTTAATGGCAAATTTCATTGGCCTAATCTGACGGAAAGTTTTGAATCTATTATTTTTTTTTAATTTAATTTTTGAATCTAGTTTCATTCTGGAAAAAAAAAATGGTGTAGGTTTCCTTTTGACTACAAGACAGAACAGACATTCTCATTTATTTTGCTTTCTGTTATGTATCCACATAACTGAAAGCTTCCATACACTATTTTTTAAATATGAATAACATGAAGCAAATGTAGTCTTGCTTTGCTGGCAAAAAAAAAACCAGGTTCATGTTTGTTCTGGCTGAGATCTGAGATCATACCAGAGCCATGAAGGCATGTTTGCAGGGTTTTGAGGCCAAACTGATAAATCATGTCCAAACTACCAGTCTAGACTGGGCACCCTTCTAGCTCTTGTTACAGTTGGTTCAGTGTGAAAACAAATTCAATTTTACTTCTACTGAAAAAAAATACACTCGAACAACCCACAAGCATAAAATACCTCTGTGATACCTGTCACAGGAAAAAACTGCTCAGTTTGTGTAGTTAAAGTCAGAATAGGATTGAAGCAGTTCATTGATTTATTAACAGCATGTAATTAACTTGCAATCGAACTATGTATTCAGGATCTGTATCAGCAAGACAATCGACAGACCACAATACTAGATACAGAATGCTAATGGACACTACAAATTTCTAAATAACCTTCTAAAACAAGTCCTGAGAAGTCCTAATAACACCTATATGGACACAAACACATTCAGACTCACATGGTTACATGCAGCCCCTGCCAACACATCCCTCACAGGCTGTGTGGTTTACCAGCATCCTTCTCTCTATAGTGTGTAGTGCCTATGAGGACCCTCATCCTTGGGAGAGGCAAGTGTTCCAGCACTACATGCGGCTGTGGTGCTCATTGCAACCCCCCATGAATGTGTTGGGGAGAAACTGCCCGTGTGGTTGCACGTGTGTAACTGAGGGTCCCTGCTCTGTCTTCTCTTAAGGTCATACACCTGTACTCAGAGGGTCCCACTTGCTACTGTCCAGGCCATTTTGCCAAAGAGGGTTTTTGGGTCACCTCTGTAGTGGTCAGCTGGAGTGCTGCTGGTGCACATCAGCACCTGTCCTCAAAGTGCCTGTGTTTACACTGGGAAGGAGTGCACTGAGATCAGATTTAAATTTAACTCATTTGCTCTACAGGTGCGACTTCTGTCCTCTGATCATCTGTCCTTTGTACATCTGAAAAGATTAGTCACTGACTATATTTTTCGCAGTCATTGATGTTCAATAGCCTACTGAGCAGGTACATTTGGTTTTCTTTTATGATATATTGGAAAGGGGATTCTTTATGGCCTTCATATGCATGTTTTTAGTGGAATGCTTTCTTTGTTTCTTAAATATGGATGAGAAGAAACTGAGTGGTGGTTTCCTTTTAAAATCCCTGGAAATTATTCTGGATCTGTTCTTGTCATTGAAAGAAATTGTTTCAGTTAACTCTTCTAATTTCTTCTAATTCCCCTCAGTGGTGTTAGATCTCCATACAAGAATGTCATGCTGACTCATACTTTTGTGTTGGATTGTCTTATTGCAAATTACAAGATTATCCTAATTTTTAATTTCTTTCTATTTTGACTGTGGAGGATTTTCAGAAGCCTGGAAGATTTTCTGGGTTTTTTTTTCTGGTGAAAAAATATGTGGATACTCTTTAAGAAAAGAAAGCTTTTTAAATGTGGAAAAAAGTAATTAAGGGCACTTCCACCTTCACTAGAGCCTTCTTACCCCACACCAGCACACCTGTTTTTGTGATTTTATTTCTACTTTTATTGTTTTCTAGGTTTTCTAGTATCAGCAATATAATTTCTGCAGGTGTGCTATCTGTGAATTCTGAGCTTTTTACTTTTGTTCTGCTTATCTATTTTCTTTTCATTCATTTTCCCTTAGGGGTCAGACAACTTTACTGGCAACTTGCTGGACGTGTCATTGCATGTTTTTTCCTTTCAAGCCTATTTCATACCAGCAACCTCCTCCCCAGCAGCAGTGGGGTTAGTTTTTTCTCTAACAGGCACCAGAGAGAGCTGCTGGTTTTTTAATTTTTTCATAATGTTATTATCCCTACGAACAACAACCCAGGGAATGTAGCTTTGGCGTAAGGCATTGCTCCGCTTCATCTATTTTACAACTCTCAGCCTGTGACCATAATTAACAAGAATAGTGCAGGATCACATGGTGAACCATAACACTAGAATTTACTGTCAGTGAAAAACAAACAAAACACTATGTAAAAGAAGAAAAGTTATTTTGAGACCTATTGAGTAGTTGGTTTGTACCAAAAGAGAGAAATCTCATAGATATAAGACGGTTGGAGAAAGTCAGATGTTTGAATCTGCTCTAAAAGAGTATGTTAGAAAGGCTAGTATCCTGCTGACCATGTGTGACTGGAAGTAATCTGCTGAGATTAGAGAAGTGAAGGGGTCTAAACCAATAAAGTGCTCAATGATTTCAATCCCCGCTTACGTCATTAGAGTCAAGAAGGTCAGTTAAACTCAGTATTTCACAAAATCAGAACCAAACTCATGGAGAAAAATCCTGCTATACATAAGATTAGGCTATACAGAACTCCCTGAGACAAACTAAGAACTTGGATATTTAGGCTTGGTGGTATAAGCATATGTTGGTGAAGATCTCCAACTAAAGCTTACTTAGAGAGGCAAGTCATCACTATAATACTAGTACTTGGATTATCACAGGAACTATTGAGAAACAAAATTCAAACAAATGGACATAATTCTTAGGGATATAAGTGAGCGTATCCCAAGAAAAAGGCCTGCAAAAATGCATGGTAAGGATTAACCTCAAATATAAACATTTTACAGTCCAAATAAGTGCACTCGTTTTGGTTTGGGATGGAGTTAATCTTCTTCACTGCATCTCATATGGGCCTACATTTTAGATCTGTGACGAAAACAGCGTTGATAACAGAGGGATGTTTTAGTAATTGCTGAGCAGTGCTTACATCATATCAAGGCGCTTTCTGCTTCTCTTGTTGGGAATGAACAAGAAGTTGGGAGGGGGCGCAGCCAAGACAGCTGACCCCAGCTGACTAAAGGGATATTGCATACCATATGACATTGTGGTCAGCAATAGAAGTTCAGGGAAAGAAGGAAGAAGGCAGGATGTTCAGAGTTATGAAGATTTTCTTCCTAGTTAACACATGATGGAGCTCTGCTTACCTGGGCTTGGCTGAACACCTGTGGGCCCATGGAAAGTAGTGAATGACTTCCTTATTTTGCTTCGCTTGTGCACACAGGTTTTGCTTTACTTATTAAACTGTCTGTCTCAACCTATGAGTTTTCTCATTTTTGCCCTTCTGATTATCTCCCCCATCCCATTGGAGGGGAGTGAGCTAGTGGCTGTGTGATGCTTAGCTGCCTACTGGGGTTAAACCACAGCAATAAGGCAAACTAATGAAAGTTTGATTTACTGCTTTCTAGAGATAAGGAAGAGACACCCAGAAAGATTAAGTGTTAAAATTTAAGAACCTGGATACTTTGGTATGAAGATACAATCAACAAAGATGGATTTCATCTGATCATGTGAGAAAGAGGAGAGCAAGAAATTTAACCTTTGAAGCAAGGAATAGATTAAGATATTTAAAAACAAAACAAAACAAAACAAAACAATGGTAAAGATGTACAATAAGAAGTGGTAAAGAGCAGGCTGTTTCTTAAGCCTTACCTCACATTTTGTAAAACAATGAGTCACAAATTCAGTGTGGGCCATATGGAATCATTGAGTGAGATAGCCAGAGTGGATGAGTAAACTCCAGTTATCCTATCAACAGAAAAGCAGCACAGGAAGGAGCTGTTGAGTTTGGGTAGAAGATCCTGTGTAGTACTATAGGTTTTGCTTCCCTATTTTGGTACTGATGTGTCTTGACTAGTCTGGGGCTTTCATATTTTATTTGCAGTTTCTAATACAGTCTAAAGGGTCATTTAGCAATTTATAGCTGCTATGAGCTGGGGCTCCTCCTCAGCTTTTGGTGCTGCAGTGCAGATTGTAGGCTGGAGAATGAGGATTTATGTGAAAACACCTGGATGGGTTGTGCTTCTTATAATCTGACACTGGCCTGGTTAAGAGAGATTCCTTGTGACATAGACCTGCCAGTAGATCAGCCTTGGTTAATAGTCTGTGCTGTGCTGGCTGAGCCCCTGTATGGCTCTGTATAATTAGGTGGTGCTGGGTTAGCAGAAAGAGCATTCCCAGACAAAACAGGACGGACCCATGACCATCAGGCAGAGCAGCCACCCCCTTTCAATGAATTGAAAGAGATGTCTGGGCAAGGCAGGGCTCTTCTGATCTTGTGTTGAATCTCCAGATGTATGTTCGTATGTTCATGTACACACCTAACTTTTACATATACATCTACCAAAAAAATAGCTGAATATTCTTTCCAATTTTGGGGAGTACTTGGAGATTCAATCTTCTTGGGCAGCAGATCTTTTTTATTTTGAAAGGAGGACTCACAACCCTCAAGGGTTTCCTAAGCTTTCCTACCTTTTTCTTACAAAAGTGAGAGACAATCATTCCATCGATCAACCATCTTGTGGAGATATTGCCCCTCTCCTTTCATCCAATGTTTCAGGTTAATGAAGCACTGAAGATGTGGAAGGCCTACATTCAATAATTACATTTCTCTGATTGAGTACAAGTTCCCTTTTAAATGAAAGTTCTAAACAATAAGTCATGACTTAATTAGAAAGAAGAAAAAGTAATAGGAAAAATGTTCTTCCTTAAGAAGCTGATCCTTTTCATCTCTGAACTCTGCATTCATTTCCAAAAAGAAGAAGTCATCTCTTTCCAAGGGGGAACAAAAGTATTCTTCCATTAATAAGGGAAGGAGAGCAATCTTCCAGGGCTATTGCTTGTGTATATCCCATGAAACAGTCAACAAGTAAATTAGTTAACTGCCATTTCAGAAAATGGATTAGAATCCAGGTCTCCATAGTCATAGCTATATCATGCCATATCTATGTCATTAAGCTTGCCATGGTAGGAAATTATACTCACTCCTCTTGGCCCCTTACATAATTAATTCTTCAGTACAAAGAGGAGTGTCTTTCAAGAGAGACTAGAGACTAAACCCATTGCTGATTCCTGGCTTGAATACACAGTTCAATTTCTTGAACACTCTTTGAGAGTTACAAACCTCAAACTTTTCAGACAAGGAAGCCCACATCTTCAGTGATTGCTTTAATACCTGTTTGCATAAATAAACTACTCAGGTGGCAACAGTATGAGACGCTGCTCCCTTTTTCATCCTTGCCTTGCCTTGCCTTGCCTTCCCTTCCCTTCCTTTCCCTCCCCTTACCACTTCCTCCTTTCCTTTCCTCTCCTCTTTTTTTCCCATTCCCCTTCTCCGTATCCCATTCTTCTTTCCCCTTTCTCATTTCCCTTTCCCATTTCCTTTTCCCTTTCCCTTTCTTATTTCCTTTCCCATTTCCTTTAATTTCCTTTCATTTGCAAGGTCTAGAGCTTAAAATAAATTCAGGTCACGACAGCTGGGTTGGACTGTACTTGCAAGTCTGGAGAAGGAACACTGTGTACCTGCAAAGACTTCAGTTTCAGTTAATCCTTGAGTTTCTCCTTACTATCAGCATTTGGGTACATCTGCACATGGGCAGATTAGTGGGTGAAACTCACAGTGCTAAAAGAGCTTCGGAAATTACAGTGTTAAGCAAAGGTCTGAAATGATATTTAGATTTTGGTATATAAGGCTTTTTATGTTTCTATTCTTCAGTAATTTACAGAAGAATCATAAAGGAAACCTACCAGACTTAAATTCTCTTCATACTATGGCCAGGTTTTTTCCCACCAGGCCATTTTTTTCCCATTTCAATGATTTAATTATCGTTGACCCTAGACATAGCTGGACTAGATAGAAATGAATTCAATATGCTCAAACTCCAGTCACAAATTTAAGTATTGCTCTGTTAATCATTCTATCTATTGATTTATTTTTTGTAAAATAATTTGATTTTATTTTCCTAAGAAGAAAACCCCAGAAAGATAAAAGAAGCAGAAGAGGGAACATTTAGCCCAGACCAGATTAGCATGTACTATTTTCCTTTGGGAGTAAGAATAAAATAATTGTAAAATAGTGTTTATAATTACCACATTGGATAAAGGTCAAATAAAAGCCAAGCTTTATTATAATAGCTTCATTTCAGAAATTAAAGGGAAATCAATACAATTCATTAATAGTGATTTAGGGCTCTGGATCTCTCCAAGGTACTTATAGGTCTCCCATTAACACAGTATCTGAGCACTTACTAATCTTTAATGTATTTATCCTCCCAACAGTGCTGCAAGCTTGGATTCTAATCCTTATTTCATTTTGCATTGGAGCATATCCCAAAAAGTGTGGGGAATTGTAAATGAAGGAGAGAAATTTAATCATCCTTTGTCCTAGGACACTCTGTCATTAGTAAATCATTCAATCATGTAATGATAGAATGAAACAGGTTGGAAGGCGCCTCAAGAGGTCTCTAGTCCAATGTCCTGTTCAAAGTAGGGTCATCTGTGGGGTCAGACTAGGATGCTCAGGAATTTATGCTATCGGGTCTTGAAAATCTTCAATGACAGATACTGCACAACATCTCTGGGCATCCTGTATCGAAGTCTGACTGTTCTAATGCAGCAAAACCAGTAAGAGACGGAGATTGATTTTTAACCGTGAAGTTAGAATTACTCATGTAGAAAGCTCAGGTCTCCAGCTTGAGAGGTAAAAAGACCAGTTTTAGCTATATAAGGGCCATTGTGACTAGGGTTCCTCTAATCCCAGGGAGAAGTTTACAGGTAAATTTTAGACACCTGAGGGTCTGCATCTATTCTGTTTGATTTCACTCTTAAGTAGCTTAAGATGGAGATGCAGCTGTCTGTCTTCTCCAGACCCCATTTGCAAGCCCTTTCAGTCCTGGCCTCAATGCTCAGGGCTAAAAATTACATGGGGCAATTACAGTTACTGAGATTTAGGCATCATAACACTGACCAGAGCAATGTTCAGGTACCCTGAACCTTGTGCCAAAATGATTTGCCTATGGGGAAGAGCACTGCCTACTAAAGCTAGTTGGAAAAGGATGCCATGCTGTGAAGAAGCTCACAATTCCCTGTGATGACTTTTGGAAGTCTGATTGAAGCAAAGGCATCTTTTGCCACATCAAGAAGACAAAGAACTTTGGAAACATATCTGTGTGATAACATGGAAATATTTAGATACTGATTCTCTTTGCATTCCCATGTAACAGATACAACTAAGAGGGAGGTAGTGATGATTCATGATAATAGCTTACCCTGATGTGTTTGTAATTTTCAGAACAATTCCATCACAAAGCAAAATGGAATGAAAACATTATACAAATTGGAAGAATGTTTCTATTTCAAAACACATCTCTAAGCATATCTCCTAATATTTTGGGGTTTGGTTTTGCTCTGATTTGGTTTAATTTGTTTTGGGTTTTTTTGTTTTCCTTTTATTAGGTACTAAAACATAGCAGAATTTGCCGTTTGAGAGCCAGTCTTGCAATTTGTGGAGAACCAAGCAAAATTCTGATAAGATGCCAAACTGTGATTGGTATCTTGGATGAAAAATGTCCAAAGATACACTTGAAACTAAACCTTGACAAATGTAATTAGAATTTGCTAAGGCAAGGAAATCACACAGATCAAATTAAAGCTTAGATCTGATGAAGGCAGGCATGAAGAGCTCCAAGGTGGAGTCCACTACTACCAACAGACAGAGCAGCATATATGTTGGCAAATAATGTAATACAATACAGGCTTTAGTAAAGGGGTCAGGAACTGCATAGGTTTTTATCAAATGCAAGCAAAGGCAGACTATAAACAGTGTGGACTAAGAGGATGACAGTACTACCTTTAGTTCCGAGGAATACTTTATACAAGAATGAGGTATATCTAAATATTGATGGAGTAGTAGTCAAAGAACAAACAGAGAATGTATTAACTTTAAGGTACACGGGTTCATAAGCCAAGATGCCATTGAAATTGTAGTAGCAGTCCAGGAATAAATAAATAAAAATTAAAAAAAAAATTACAAACAAACATCAATAATAAGAGGTGAACATATAAAACATTAGATTCAAAATTATGAGCATCTCACCAAGAAGGTAAACAATAGCTTTGGGTAAATAATAACCTTGAGAAAAATGCAGCATAATTCAGAACTGCATCAAGAGCAAAAGTACCCAGTATGCAAGGAAAAATGTATCAATTCCTTTGTGTTCTCAAAGAGTACACTTCTTGGAGGGATAAAAGATTAAAATGAAATAGTATTTGATGAAATCTTGTAACAAAAATAAGCTTTCGGAAGCATATATTCAGAAATCTATACTTTGGGATTATTTATATCAGAAGTATATTTATATCTCAGAAGGAGATAAGTATAATTTGTGAGGAAGAATTGTCGGGCATCTAGTCCAATGCTATTAGCCAAAAATTTGGAATCCAGAACCAGGAACTGGATGAGAGATGAGAATCAGACTTTGGGTACAAATCAGAAGAGTGGACTGGCCCATCTGCCCCAGATTTCACATAAGACATGCTAAGAATCAGTCACAATTGCTGTTTGAAATAAAGCTATTATTTGTGTCACCTATGAGACCACCATACTTAAGGTCCAACTCATCCTCCCAGCAGTTCTCAGCAAGACTGACCTCTGTTAAGAGCTCAGTTCCTAAACAGTAGCCTTGGAGCTGAAAAAAAAAAAAAGACCAGATTGGTCTCGGAGAAATCTTTGCTTGCTACAGAAAGAAGACTCAAGGGAGACATAAATAGATCCATGAAGGTTTCTGGAAGAAGAATAAAAACAGAGACAATTTATCAGTTCTTTATCAACCTCTAAAATTTAAAACAGAATAATGCCTGATGCATAAAGCAAAGATGGATGATCCCAAATATTTTTCTCTCCTGTATTTGCACATATTTGATACCCTTTTGGCCAGACAGTTTTTCAGAAGGTCACACTGATATTTTTTTCTGCAGACAATATGTTGCATAGAAATGCTATAATTTTTTGATGATATAGAGGATAGTAAGATCAAGACAGATGATGTTTTGCAGGATAGAGGATGAAAAACAGTAGAAGAGCCTGACCAGAGGTTCCTGTCAGCTCTGACAGGGTCAGACTTGCTGGACTAGCACAAAACAGTGAAAAATGTAACATGTGAAATACACCTTGGAGAGATGTTGACACAGCAAGGTGCACATAGAGATCACAGGTAAAGTTCAGATAATCATCAATCTCATCCCAGTAGGCAACAGAAGGATGCAAAGACTCCCCGAAAGTACAAACAATCACAAAACAAAATGTTTGCTTTATAGCAGAACTGTGGAAGAAATATCCAGGGAGCCAGGATTCAGTTCTAAATGTAGGGTCTGGGAAGCCAAAGGAGTTGGTTTCACAGTCGTGAAAGACCGTGAAGTTTGTGTTGTCCAGAGACTCCACTGAGAAGAAAACCAATATCACCTTTTTACGTCAATACAGCAACAAATTGGAAAGTGACTTAGTTATCTTTACTAAAACAGGATGCTGCAATTCTCAAGCATCGAAGAAATACTTTGCTTTAGTTTATGGGCCAAAAAAAAAATTATTTATGATGATCCAGAGTCAGATGTAGTTAGCCATAAAACACTATTGATTTGGGAAAAAGGATAGAGCCAATACACTTTGTTTATGACTACAATCAATTAATCTCTTAATTAATCTATAGCATATTTCATATGGTATATAAATATATTGTTTAAATATATGTGTGTGTAGTATATACAAGGGGTGTGTTTCTTACTTTTGAAGGTAAATATACATATACCATTTTTATGTAAATACTCACATGTGTTTTACTTGCATATATGCATATATACTCTAACATATATTTATACATGCACACACATACAAGCACGGTCATGCATAGAATCATAGATAGCTTGGATTCATAGAAAAACAGATTATAATAAATCTCTGGAGGTCTCCTAGGTCAATGTTCTGTGCAAAGCAGGTGAATGTCAAAGAAGATCAAATCTAGCAGAGCTTTAGAAATGCGTAAGAGCAGATTTCAGGGGAGCCTCTCTGGCTACCCGTGCCACTTGTTAACCACTCCTATTGTGAATAGTTTCTTTCCTTGTGGCTAATTCAAATTTCCCATTTTGCTTTGTCCTCATGGCTTCTTGTCCATCTACTATGCACTTCTGAGAAGAGCTTGGGGCTGTCTTTACAATCCTTAATTAGGTAGTAGAAGACAATGATTAGATTACCTGTTAGATTTCTCTCCTTCAGCGTAAACAGAGTCATCTTCCTTCAACCTTCCGGGCTCTAGATTATGTACTGCAACCTCCTAAACACCTCCGCTACAAACACCCACCTTTTCTAATGCATCCTCCAATTAAAAACTGAATTCAAACCTGACTGAAACTTGATGGTTACCAACACACACTCTCTGCAGCTTTTGACTGAAGAGCTTATGAGCAGCAAACAATATGCATATATATTTATATCTCATAACCAAATTATATATAAAAAAAGACCATCTAATGTAATCTGGTTCTACTGCAGAGGATGATAAAAAAAGTAAGCCTTCATCTCTAGTAATTCTTAAGGGAGTAAATGGGATATTGTTTAGCTGCATTCATATTTCTAAGTTGTTACAAGGAAAATGCAATTGAAGGATATACCAAGATCATTATAAACTGAAAAAACTTAAAAAGCTGTGATTCATTTACTGCAGTAGCAATATAGTTAAAGCTGTTAACGTTGTTGGCAACATTCTTAACTCCATTAAGGCTCATCAGATAGCTGAAAAAATCTTGAGAGACTCCAAAATAAATGGTCAGGGAAGAGAAATAAGACTTTTTTCATGCTGCTTGGAAAAAAATATTTGTACTTGTTCTTGATCTTTATTCTCACTTGCTGTAGAAAACCTAAGTAGAAGATATGATTTCCAAGGTAGTGATCACCATGTCACATCTATAGTAGGCTAACAATAATAAAATCTGGCAGTGGCCCATAGTGTGACAAGACAACCATCTCTGTCTTGTGTGATCTAGTGAGCTTGTGGAGAATGGTATCAAAACAACAAAGTGCCTCCTAAAAAGAGGCTGCAAAATCTGTATTTAGTGCTGGTATAATACAGAATGTAAACAATGACTCAGAGGTTGCCACTGTGGATATTTTGTTCATTAGAAAATTGACAGCAAGAACACTAACATTCTTAAAACCTGACATTAAGTCTTGAAGACTTAGGCACAACAGTGATAAAACACCAAAAAGTGGCATGATTTGAGGTCACTGAGTTGCTGCCAGTTCTTCAGAGTGATGTTACTTTGTTGACAAAGTAAAATCACAGTATCACAGGATATAGCTCTCATGGGATGCTCTTAGCCTAGAGAGAGACACACTGAAATGGGTATCATTGCCTCAGAGCCATGGAAAAGACATCAGAAACTGTAAGTTGTCTTTCTCAAAAAGCTCTCTGGCAGCAGCCCAATAGCCAGCTTAAGTCAGTCCTGGGACCTTCATTCAAGGACAATCAAATCATCTAACGCTGCTTGAAAGCACCATTGCCCACACATCAGGAGAGCACCAATTATGTCGTCTCAACTCCAACTTATAGTAGAGAATTTCTGAATATTAGTTAGTGGGTGGTGTTTGTTTTTGTAATGTTTTATTTCCCCAGTGGTTATTGTTGTCTGGTGACAGCCATTGTACAGCTGGTGAGAGAAGAGGTGGGTGATTGCACCTTCAAGTGGTGGTCCTCATTACTGCCTGGAGCTACTCTGCAATGCAGAGGGCTTGTTTTACACAAAACCTGAAGTGCATCCATCATGCATCTTGGCAATCTAAAATTATTCAAGAAAGTGAAAAAAAGATAATTTAATGCTAGTCTTTGACCAATACTTAAACTATTACATAGGCCTTCCTGCCTGTTTTCCTTTGGACTTTCAAAGTGGTACACAGCTCAAACTTGCTAGAAGGACACTACTTCTGTGGATTCTTGCTTTTTATTACCCTCGTTTACCAAAGAAACAAAAGATGTAAAATCCCTGCATTCCCATTCATACAGAGAAAGAAGGTTTTCTGATTACTAATACTTGGGGAGAGATTGGGAACAGGCATTCTGCTCATCTCCTTTTTCCATGTATAAGGGAATATAATCAGGACCCTGTCTAGAAAAACACAGAACTAATGAATACAACAAACTAGAAAAAAAAAAAAAAAGAGAGAGAGAGAAAGCACAGAACTTGCAGTTAATTAATTTGTGTATTTCCAGCTGAAGTGTCTGATGGGAGAAAATAACTGATCATTACTATTTTGTTGTTTTGGATTAGAGATATGTGCAAATACTTGATTTAATGGTGAAATTTTTTGATTTATGTTCTACTGAAGATAAATGTTGTAACTTCAAAATTAGGCAGTATTATGGAAACAGATGGGATTTGAAATGAACAACAATAAAGTTAACTTCCAGCATAGAAAGACTGCATGTCAGCTCTCGAGCTAACTTTTCAGGATCATTAATAAGAATTACAACATTCTTAAATATGCAATCTCAATGCATCAAAGCTTCCTATGGGCGTCTTCTGCAATTCAAGCTTTATGGATCAAGCACTGGTTTGATATCTGTGTAAGAGCTCTGCTGTTACTGAAGAAAAATACAAGTGAAAAATGCAAAATTGTCTCTGCTGGCCTAATCACAAGTAAGAGCAGGAATAAGATTGTGTCTACTTATGGGTGTTGGGATTTGTTTTTCCACTTGACAATGTTTACTGAAGGAGGCTGAACCCACAGAACGAAAGGATCTGCAGACGTGACACACTGATTTGGCTTACAGGGCTGGAAGCAGACCAGTTCCACTGAGGTCTCCTCGGATTTATTTCAGTCCCCATCCTACATAGCAGGAGCTGCTGGTTAGCTTCAGTCACACAAGTGACCCCTTTATTCAAAGGCATTGTTCAGCCATCCAGGGGGCAGAGGGTAATGGAATGTTCTTTGCAGAGAAAGGTTTGCCAGGTTCTCAATCCATGCAAAGAATTGCAAGCTGTATTTGTCATTTTTTTAAGCATGAAATTTGCAAAAGCATCAAATCTGAATTTTAAGTGTCACTTGAAATAGCTGTCAGACTTCATGCAAATACATCTTATCATATGCAGTCACTCTTGAACTTTCCCAAATGTAAAAAAATCAGAAGAAAACATTATTTCCTAAGATTATACCTTTGGACTGCTGGAAAAGATGGCAATTGGGTTCTTCGGCCCTTTTATGACAATAATAGCAACAAAAGCCTTTCAGGAATCTAGTACCATAAATACAAACACAAATACCACTCATGTTACAAAATACTGCAGTAAAATTACATCTTAGGGATAAAGGAAATAAAACAATGAAATACTGATATTGTGAGAGATTAAAAAAAAACAACCAAACCAAACCCAAAACAAACCAACAAACAGAAAAAAAAAAAAAAAAAGGAGAAAGGAAAAACCTAACTCTTTAATCCAGTTAGGTAGGAGCTATTTTTTAAAAGATAGAATAAATGCAAGAAAGATTAAAACAAGTATCTCTGAAAGAGTAAAACTTTCTGAAGAAATAATCCTACTGGAAAATGAAAGTAAAAATCGGAGTAATTGAATAATAATTTCAACCCTTAATTTATTTTCCAGTCGTTTTGATAACAAAAGTCTATGGGACTCTAGTAACTTGTTTGAAATATATCTCAGCAAGATCCAGAATGTGAAAATCACCACAAGGCAAAATACCCACAGACACTTGAAGGACAACAGAATATTTCATGTGTGTGCATATATATATTTATAAGGCAGGCTTCAACTGAAAGAAAATTTCAATGATACTGTACTCTTCAAGGCAGAAGTGAACCAAGCTTCCAAAAATGTTTACTTTCCTTGCTACATCTTAATATATACCTTCCTCACCACTGAGTTCATAGAGCTATTTCTGATTTCCAAGAAATTCTTTTGGAAGCTTTTTGTGAATCAAGTTTTATTTCTTGTTCTTCTAATTATTGTTATCATAAGTGAGACTAAGGTCTTCTTTTGTTTCTGCTTACTATTTTTATTGCAAGACTATCTATAAGCCCCAGTTATAAGCACGTAAGAACCTATAATATGCTTCATGTTATACAAGTATATATTTAAAAAGTATGCTTGACCAAGATGATTTACAGTCCAAGTAATTGTATTGTGTTTAAGGCATTTTATGTATACTAGCCAGGGGATGATATTAGTCTGGGTTATGCTAATGATTGAAGTACAGACTAGAACAAGTAATTTTGTTTTCCTAGCCCTAGAATGAGCATAGTATAATACTAGCTCATCTTTCCCAGGAGAGTGCCAGATAAAATTACTACTGAATTCCTATCTAAAGATTTAAACTTTTTAAAAAGAGTATAAATTTTAGGGTACGTGATTATTAAGTGTTAATAAACAGCTGTCAAAACCAATACATATGAGGCATGCATAAAAAAATAATAATAATTATATTTTTGACACATATAGAGGTTTTAAAATTTATTTTTATTCTGCATGTTTATAATTTATTCTTTTCCCCATGTAATAGAGCTATTCAAAATCCACAGGATGTGCACCTCAGTATGCCATGTCTTGCTATTGCTCTTTCTCCAATTTCTTTACCTTAAAAACAGCCGTAAGAGTCAATATTGTCTCTTGAAATATGTTCTTTTGAAGTATTTGCACTCGTTTGATTTATGTATTTCTCATAATTTTGGTAGTTTTATCTCCTTCTTGACTGGACAAAACTTTCCTCTGATCTAATCATAAAATTCGCTGTTAAAGTCTTCAGCTGACTCCAGGTGTGGTACATCTTTCTTAAAAAAACACAAACAAAATAGGAAAAAATAATCCCTGTTTGCCTCACTTATCTCCCTGTGTATTTCTGTGTTACCGCATTTATAACAGGAATCTCATTTATACTAAGGGCAAGGTACAGTGTGCTTTGTTTTGAATAGGTTATTTGTAGCATAATAATCTTGTGAATTACGAATATGCTGCAGAACAAGGGGGAAATGTGATTGTGAAGGGCATGATGATGATTCAATTGGTTTTGTGGCCATAATGCATCCTTTCCAACTGTCATTTCAGCATTTCTTCTATCTTTGTATGTATTATCTACTTGTACTGTATATTCAGAAAGTCTCTTCTGTAGCAGCTGTGTGCTTTTTCTTTCATAAGAATGGTAATTACCAAAGTTTGGAGTGAATGGAGGACTATGGTGTTGTCTGACCAGTTTTCAGTGCTAGCTTTTTATGACGCCTCCCTTGCCAGCAGCCTTGAGAGGCAGTACTGAACTCTCATCTTGCACTGTATCAGTATACAAAACACTGCCTCAACATGAAGGACTTCTGTGGTCCTACCTCCCTCTATGCCTGCTATGCTGCTTCTCCTTGTAACTTATATTTATGGACAGCTTGGCTCATCTCAATGCATATTTGCTTCCTTCTCCATCAAAAAGTTGATGTTTCAGCAGCTTGCAAGAAAAAATACTGAGTGTTTGAGTGTCTCAAAACTAGGTATATTGATTTGGGAGCTGACTGGCCAAAGAGAACTGTTAATTATTCTGCTCTCTCTGCAGGCTATCAGGTCAGTAAGTAGGTCATATAATCTAGGTTTCTACATATAAACATCCACAGGTGCTGTAGGGGTCCAGCCTCCTACCATAGTTGATGCATCACCTAGTCAATGTGGTAAACAGAGAGGGGAGAGCTGCTCAACTGCACTGCAGTCACACTCAAGACTCTACAGACTATGTGTCTTCTTAAATATGGTTGAAATATAGTTAACTTCAACACCTTGTTCCCATAAAACACATCCATGTAGTCCTTTACGCTCTGGTGTCAAAATCTGGAGCCAGATCTATTCCTGTGTTTGATTCAACTGCTTTCACACAGGTGCTACATCCAGATTTTGTACCAATGGAGATGCTTGAGCCTATGGGTCTCCCACAACTGCTGTGACGTGCAGAACAGCCTTGTGTGGGTCTCATCGCAGTCCATCTAAAATGGTATTACATTCCCATGGTTAGGGAAAGAGTTTGGTCCTGTTCAGCCCATGTGCAAAAATTCCTATCATCTCACTTTAAAACATGGGCTCCAGATCTCCAGCTCCAGCCTTCTAGAAGCACAGTGTCAACTCTCCGCTATAAAACCTTGATACTCCACATTGTACCTTAGGGGTAAAAAGTATACATCTGTACTAGGAAGCTACATGATGCAGAGCAGAGCTGAAATACGGGCACTTGATAGCTCATATTTTAATTTTTCCCATGTTCTCTAGTACAATTCTGGCCAATTATCTCTCATTCAGAAAAGGCTGGGCACAATTTAACTATGTGTATGCTGACTAGTGTGATCTGTCAGTTGTCCTCAGAGCCTGAAAAATGCCCACAGCCCACGTTGTTTATTATTATCAAGAATGTAAGCAAGAATTCAGTGTTGAACAAGAACATCTCATTTTCTGTGTGAGTTACGTCCTTGAGTTGACATTGAATGGATAGAAAGATGAAGGTAACTGGCTCACATGAATACCTTAATGTACACATTGTAGTGGGCTGAAATGTTATAATCTTCTTAAGAAAAAATTATAATACATGGTAATAGATGCTATAGAGCAGTAACTGAGGAAAAAACCCACAACTTTCATATTTGAAAGAGGTAATGACACACTAAGAGTACTAGGTTTTATGGTGACCACTTGAAAAGGTTGAAAAGGTTGTTCTCTTTCATACTGGCAATGCTAATTGATGTAAAAAAGGGTATTTGCCAGCATTTTATAAGTTTGAATTTCAAAGCTGGATCACTGGGATTGGCAATATTTTTACGGCACAGAACAAATCACTTCTGGCTAAACTTAATCTGTAACATGCCATAATTCAAATCAGGGAGGTGGTAGATGCACTTTGCATGTAAGTGAATTTACCAGAAAATTGCTCTACAGAAGTGCAATATGAAAGTGTACAAAAGTGTAAAAACTACACAGATGTGTAAGTGCCATGGTGATGTAGCAGCTCTAAATAGAGAAAAGTTACTTTTAAGCTAATGTGGTGTCAATAGAAAGAAAAATAAGCGGAGTAGGGACAGTCTTTTGGTACAGTGACTTCAGAAGCTGAGAGGATATCTGCCAGTGAATGGAAAGGTCTCAATTTCTCTGTTGTTTTTTTTTTGGTTGGTTTTCCTTTGTTTTTATTTAAATTAGTGATTCAACACAACTTGAAGGTTCATATTTTATATTACTACATTGTGCTTTGTCTGGTCTTATAACTGGATATAAGCTGACATCATGTAGTGCTCACAACACATGCCCTCAGATTTTTTTCTTTTTTTTTTTTTTTTGTCAGCTTGTAGGCACCATGAATTCTTTAATTTGCTCTCCTCATTGTAAGAAAATGCCTGATTCCAACTCAATATTCCCCATTACAATACTTCAGAAGGTATTTCAATAAATAGCATATGAGGGTTTTCATCGTTTCTTGTTCAGTCTTCCAATTAACACATCTGTATGGGCAAGCCAAGGTGTAAAGTGAGAGACGTGGAAGGACCCCGGGAACTGGGTCAGTCCTACAGCTTCCACCAGCTATTCTTATCAGACAGAAATGATTACACAGAAGAACAAAACTCATTGACTATGTCTATTTAGTAGTTAAAAGCCTTTAAAACTTATACACCATGCCACAGTAAACTGTGAGGAGGAAATTGGCTTCCTGTTCTTTGCAATAGGTGAAAATATGAATGTTGAGTTTGAGCACAGTGTTATTTATGCACTAATATCAAAATTACAGCTATGTGCTGCGTGTGTCACTTCACAGTTGGAAATCAAATTATACTCCTGCTGGAATATTGGCACATTGGTATCAGCTATAGCAGCTGCTTTGCCTTCTCTGACTTTTCTTACTGTTGCTGCTAATGAAAAAGGAGGCTGCTGTCGCTGCTCTTAACAGCACTGTTTTTCTCCTCACTTGAAAAGCAAGCAGACAGTCTGGGTCTTCTCATGGCACAAAAGGAAAGGAACATTTAATTGCTGCTGAAGTGCTTGTACAAAAGGTCACCAAACAATATAACTTCTTATTTGGTACTGAACTTTGAAGTGAAGAATTATGGATTGTAAAAGGCATCCAGCAGTTAGTTGATGTACCAGATCTCCAGTATAGAGAAAAGAAGGGGAGAGAAGGCTAAACTTGATGGGAGTTTCCTTGCAGGCCAGGAACAAGCTTGCCAACCATCTGTAAAGTAGGTGCTCATGAAGCACGTTTAAGGAAACCATTACAACTTCTCATCCATGGCCTAATGCAAGCACAGAGGAGGAGCACTGAGCAACTGAGTATGGAGAAGCAGTTGCTATTAACCCCAGAAGAGTTATGTATTGATAACGGCTCTGAGGCACTAACTTATAAGTATGTAAATAATTACCAAGTTTCCAAACCCATCATGGCCCAAGGGAATAGTGAATATGCAGAAAGTCTCAAACTCATTAAGAAAATTCCAGACCTTTCGGTGTTAAGTCAATGATTAATTAAAATGGACTAGCTTCATCTTGCAAACAATAAAGTGTTATAGATGACAAAAGATAAATTGAGTTTGTACAAAAATGTAATTTTTAAATTAATGTTGAACATAAAAATAAACTGGTCTTTACCTGAGGGTTTTTGCCTGCTTCATATTAAAAAAAAAAAATCAGTTGTCTAATCGATATAAAGATATCACAAATTTTGTCTCTTGATGTTGAAATTTTCTCTTGAACTAAAGGAAGGCTTCTATTAATATTATTATTATTATTATTAATTATTATTAATAATAATTGTTATCATTATTATTATGTCTTTGGCTCTAAGACTTTTTTATGTATTGTTGTTCCTGTTACTTGTCTTGGGAGTTGAGAGATATAAGTGACAGCTGATGACCATTGTATTTGCTAGATTGCAAAGACATGTATAGAAATGAGAGGCTTACTTCATTTCCAGAGCAAATCAATCTCATAGCCTTTCCATCTCAAATATTTTTTCTTGCTTCTTTAAGTGTTTTCCTTCCTCAAGAATTTTGTGATATTCACTGTATCTTGGCAACATACACAGAAAGAATGGTAAGGTTTTAACTTTGTAGGAATAAAAGCAGAAATCATTGGCAATGTTCTGATTTACACCAAGTAAATATTTAATATAGAAACTTAAAAAGAAATTGAGACAATTCTCTTTATGCACCATCTCTACACCAGCCCATCAGCAGATAGGTTGATACAATTCCGGCTTTTAAAGATGTCAAACATCTTTAGCAGCAGTAGCTTCATGTCTCCTTTGTACTAGTGGACCCAAACCAAACTTCAGGACATGCTGGTACTGTTTACTGTTTTCTGTATTGTGCACCATTTCCTTTGTGCTTGGTCAAAAAAATCTGAAAAAATATACCAGAAAAAAAGGTTTTGTTCCTTTAGCTCAATACCCCAGCATGTAGTCCATATTCAGTCTGTGATACTAATCAAAGTCCTGGTCCTCACATGTTTATGACCCTGTTGGCTTCTGCTCTCTCCCATTTCACCACCTCATTTCTGCACATTATGCAGTGCTTGAGAACTGACAGGATCGTCTGACCTGATGCATGACATCCCACAGTATTGCATCATTAATTACATTAATAAATAGATTTTCCTGAGAATTTAACTTTACATAGATGAGCGCATACCCTGTCTATAGATTCCGTGGGTTCTGTGGTGTCTTATTAGAAATCTGCAGTTCTGTTTCACAATAATTTCTTTTTCAGTCGAGATGTCTGCACCTAAGAAACCTTCTTATTAAAAAACAAACAAACAAAAAACAAACAAAAAAAAAACCAAAACCAAAACAAACAAACAAACAAAACCACCCACCACCCAAACACACAACAACAACAGCAGCTAGGAAAATTCTTACAGCATTTATCTGTAGTTACAAATGCAACACCATATGAGTCTAAGAGAAAAATATATGTCTAATAAGGCTAATTCTTCCTTTATCAGTCACTATAAAGGGCTACACATTGAAGATTTTTCATTTATAGAGGTCGAAATTTCATTCGTTACCCATGTTGGATCATCCCATACACTGGGGATTTGTAACCCTAATTGAATCCCCATCCTTCCCCTCCCATAATCCACAGACTTTCTTCACCAAGGTTTTCCTTGAGAATAAGACGTGACTTTTTAGTCAATATTTTAATCTCTACATTTTTTGCTGTTGCACACCTGTAAAAATACATTTATTATTTCATTAAGGAGACTTTAAGCAATAGTTATTATGAATTCTGTTCTTCTGCAGCCATTTAACCCTTCTCTGCATTTTTCCATGTTTTGTATTATCACCTGTCAGTCTACTTTGAAATGGCAAAGTTTAAAGAAAATGCAGACACTACAGAATCAGGCCCAGAAGGTTTGCTCTTATGTGCCTCAGCAGAACTTTGGTACAGTGGCCAATTTTAAGAAGAGTTGAGGCTCATATTCAACCATAAAGTTATTCCAGATTTTTGGTTTTTTTTTTTTTCAATTTAAATCAATCTAATTTTTCTAAAATCAGAAATTTCACCATGTTTGTTTTTGCATATTCATTTGCTTTTAATTGCTGTGAGGAATCCCTGCAGCCTAATTTTAGATGGCTAACTTTGGCTTTCCCTTGCTTTTCTCCAGATACAGTGATTCAGGGCAGGAAGATATTTAGAATAGTCTACCTCTTTCCAGTGTTTGTATGGATACTGGTAAAACCAACCTCCTGATTGAGACTTACTAATCAGTTTCCTAAAGGTAGATGATGTCCCTTTCCACAAAGGACTGGCTTTCTAAACAACTGTACGGTTACTCTGGGACTTGGGGATTTACTAAGGATCTCACTGGTATACCATAATGTGTAAGCAATGATTTCTGCATGGGACAAATTTACATGTATTTGGTTGATTGCCACTTGCTTTCTATCATGTTGATGTGCACCTGTTGAAACTTCTAAAATAATGAAATCTGGACTCAAATGAAAATATTTCCATGATTGCTATCCACTTATCTCATTTGTTACAGCTTGGGGCTTTGCCATTTTTAACTGATGTTAGCCATGCAGAAGAAATACTGCTTTTTCTTGGGATCTTGATGATTGTTAATACTTACAGAATGATGAATATATTTTAACAAGTGTATATGCAGCTGGCTCTGGACACCTTGGGAAACAACCACAGATGTGTGGAAAAATGAGTGCAAGATGAAACAGAGCAATAAATTGTGCATGACATTCTTCTGAAATGGTTTCACTTTCTGAGGTCAACCAATTGGAAATAATTGTTGGGACTGAGCTGAGGAAGTGTATGAGGAAATTCAAATGCAGAAGATAACATTCCTAGAATTCTGTAGAAGTGAAGTGACATATTGTCTCAGCAATACTCTAACATGTCATTATTAATAAACCCAATGACCTGGACACCTTTGAAGTTTGAAGTTGCTGGATGAGTTATTGGAACTATCCTTAAAAAGATGTGCTTTTTATCAAGAAAAGGCTAACAACCCTGGATCATAAAGCTTGCAAAGATACAAAAAAAAATTACTGTCCCAGGTTTTTTTTGGTCACTGCTAGTATCTCTTTTCCTACACATTTTTCATCAGAACCCAGGCTTCAGAAAATTGCCATTGCTATATATTTATTAGTATTGAGGCAGGGCACTAGGGAAGGTTCCAAGATTCCTTCAGACTAGATATAATGAAGAAATTTTTTATGATGAGGACAGTGAAACACTGAAACAGTTTGCCCAAAGGGGTGGTAGATGCCCCATCCCTGGAAACGTTCAGTGTTAGGTTGGACGGGACTCTGAGCAACCTGATCTAGTTGAAGATGTCCTTGGCCCTTTCAGGGGGGCTGAACTAGTTGACCTTTCAAGGTCCCGTTCAACCCAAACTATTCTATGATTCTATGGTTATTTCCAGTGAGAAACTGAACTATGCTAGTAGAAACACTATGAACATTTATTTATATTGTGATTTTTCTTCCCATTCTGAAAGATACAATCAATTTTCTGATTCTTGGCTAAAGAGCTCTGAAACATGGTAACAAGCTCAACTTATGTACCACATAGCTACCTCTGAGAGGTTTTGATGGATTTTTGGTGGAGGATCATCAACCTACACTTAAGGCACAAGTCCAGCCCTGAGAAGGCCCTTAGGTCTTGTAACGCTTGTGAAACCCAAGCCATTGAGAAAGATCTAGTAAGACAGTTTCCAAGACAATACTGAATAATTGGAAACAGATATGAATGTCTATTAAAGCTCACTACTACTTTCTCGTCTGAAGCTTTGTGGTACACTCTTGGGGATAAACAGGGATAGATATTTCCTTGGATTTTGTTGCAACCTAAAAACCTGGCCAGAATTAAGCAAAGATCTGAAATGAACACTGAGCCACTGAAATGTCTTTTCACTCATTTCAACAAAGTTATCTTCACAAAAACAGAATTTGCTTTTATAGAGTCCTTGTAAATTAAAATGCCAATGTTTCTGAACAAACTCTATGAAGAAAAGACCTCAACTATAAAAAATTAAAAGAAACTGGATTGTGTTTTAAGTTGAACGTAGTCTAACTAAAATAAATGCTGTAAATATTACCTACATACTCAGTTTGTTGCAAATGTAATAATGATTTTATCCCATATCTTACTGCAGTCTTAACACTCTCTCTACAAGAACATTATTTGTTTTTCATTAGCTTAACATATGATATGTACAGAGTTTGCGAGGCGGTCATGAAAAACACTTGAATTATGTTTTTATGTGGGCAAAGTGCACCCCTGCATGAGGAAGCTCACGCCAGCGAATGCAACGGTGAAACTTCAGCAGCAAGTCACAATAACTGACTAAAATATCTTAAAAAGTTTTCTAGAGTTCATGTGGTCATGATTTGCACTGATCAGCTAGGTAGCAAGAACTAGTATAAGGACAGGCATATGCAGAAGACTGTGAGTTGCAAAATAGCTTGAAAAGGGAGAAAATCATGACTTCAATTCTAACTTAACCTTCAAGAAAAGAAAAAGAAAGCTTTTCTTCTTTTTCTATTTATATAGTTAACTGTTCACACAAGATAATATCAAGTATTTTCTTATATTAACTTAAGTATAAAACTGATGTGTGATGCTAAACCAAGATCTTCATGACTGGGAAGCTATTCTTCAGTGACTGAGTGTTGCTTACATTTCCCCTAGAACAGTGTTAGAACAAAGTTAGGTTTTTTTTTCATGATACAGGCTAAAAACCAGAATTATTTGTTCTCATACATGTTAAAGTTTATAATAGAATGCATAAGAGTAAACTATGACAACAAAAATAAATGAATGGTTAGTGGATGCAACACGGAAAGATATGCCATATATTTGTTCTTGTATTCCTGATTTGATATTTTGGTTTCAGCAGGCAGAATTACTCTAACCAGATTCATCTGTACCTCTGAATAAAATTATAATTTTGCAAGAGATCGTAAGCAATATTGAAGGGTTGGGTCTTGACAAATGGACAGGTATGAATGATTTATATGAAAAATACTATATACTGAGATTTTGCATGTGTGTTTGCACATTTGTTTACAGGTACTCACATGTTTGTGTGGTTCAGAAATCTTGCTAGGAAAGAGAGTACAAGTTTATCTCCTAATCCAGCTTCTCTGAATATAATTGAATTTATTATATACAGAATTTATTATTATTACTTCAAATGCAACTTTGGAAAGAATATTATATAAACAGACTTGGGCAGATTCCAGAAACCTGCTAAATATCAATTCTATTAAGGCTAAGCTTTAAATAAAAATCCATTTAATTATGATTTTATTCTTTCTGTTGCCATCATTTTGCTTATTTACTTGCAGTTAACAAAATGTGCTGC
>JAOXJM010000023.1:110250248-110276594 GCA_026413425.1 Tringa solitaria | reverse complement strand
AGCATGATGTTACTTCTAGTCATCCCTCTGAAGCCTACCTTGTTGTCTAGTATTGACACACTTGGACGGGTAATGCATACCTCACCTTCATCTGAAATGCTCAGTGGTAGAATTGTCTGGCTACTGAGAGAGGCAGGATCTGGGGTCATCGCTTTCTCACAAGGCAGTAATAACTTGTTTTCCTGGAGAACATCTGAAAGAAAAAACCTCAGGAAGAATCAGCAAGTGAAAATCAAATGTTTTAAAAGTTTCAATATCCACAAACTTGTATTTTACAAGTGAAGGGAAAAGAAGAGAAGGAAAGAGGTGGAAACAGAAGGTAAGAAAAATATTGTGCTGTATTTTTTTAAATATCTCCACTGATTCTAATAACCATAGAATAATTTGATATGTCTTAACAGTTATACTATTAGTAAAGCAAACTAAAAAGTCAATTGGTTAAAAATCTACTGAGATATAAATTGAAAGTAGACCAAGGAAAGCCATGTAAATCATGGAAATACAAAATGATCAGAAAGAAAATTGAATTTTTAAATCTCTTTGAAACATGTTTACAGTAAAACCTGCAATAAAAATAGATTCACAAACAGGCTTTTTTTTTTTCAGGGAACGTAGCTTATAGACTACTTATTGCTCTTCTGCTGAAATTTTAGAGTTTTTCATCACCCATGTGAAAAATATTTCAAATAAATTTTTATAGCATAGTGCATTCATAGATAAGGATTTTGCTCTATTCCTTCTTCAATGTTTCAGCATTACGAAATGGAATGTTATGCGAATGTGATATCATGTATCATTTTTAAAGTTCCCATTTCCGGATTTGCTGTAGGCAAATGGAGATGAAGACGGTTTGTTATCTTGACTCCAAAGAAGATGAAGAAGCAAAAAATGAAGTAAAAGCTAAAATACGTTGTAACATTTAATAAAATATGGCAGCATCTTCTTTCTCTTCGTTTGTGATTCACCAAGAATTTTTGAATCTGAAGTACAATCATAAAGTCTTGAATCCCAAGCCATAAGATGTTTTTCTTCTAAAGTGATTAATAACTTCTGTGGAGCTCAATAATACATTAGACTGATGAACAACGAAACCTCTCTAATTATTCAATGGTTATCTAAGAAAAGCAGTTGCATAGTATAAAAATCCATCAACACTTAAAAATTTAAAGTCATTAGCTTGTTTCAGGCCATAGTCATTACCAGAACAGAAGTAATCTACTATTTATCAGCTTGTTATTTGAGAAACTTCTCTACACAGACTATGATGCACAGAGAAATGTGCCATATGAGTTCTTTAAAGAGTGGAAATAAGATTGGTAGAAAGGAAGTATGAATTAAAAGTTAGAATTCATAGAACACAAAAATTGACTATGTATAAGGAAAGTTTAAGAAACATGAGAGCT
The DNA here is from genome assembly GCA_026413425.1 of Tringa solitaria. Lineage (NCBI taxonomy): Eukaryota > Metazoa > Chordata > Aves > Charadriiformes > Scolopacidae > Tringa > Tringa solitaria. The sequence continues at coordinate 110,275,191 of JAOXJM010000023.1, read as the reverse complement.
ATTATGGTTATAAAACTATTTCTGAGGGAAGTAATTGAATTTCTAGCACTGTTATCATGTAAGACTGGACCAGAAGAAATATATATCTACACTCAGATTCAAGCATGAGAGACCTAAGATCTTTCATGTTTGAGGGTTAAAATACTCAAGAACATATCAAGACTTTGAACAATGCAGAAGAAACACAACTGGAATAAGTACCAGTGAGTTCAGCACTCGTCAGTGTGGAGGCAATCTGGGTTAGAGTTTGACAAAGAGTAAGTGCTTCTAGGCAAAAGCTCCTTTTTTTTAGTCGCGGTTATAGGATCTCAAGCCCTCCTAAAATATTTCCCTTCCCTACAGCTATTCTCCCCAAGCTCAGTAGGTCTGTGCAAGATACTATATATTGTGATGAAAGTGGGGGACTGGAGAAACTGATTTTAAGGCATTTATACAGTGAGGCTTTCAAGAAGCCTGAAGAAAGAAAGGAATGAAGTTCTGTTAAGCCAATTCATCTTTTACCTGGATTAGGACTATTTAGTAATGTTTGTAACTCCTTCTTGGTTAAAGTGAAGGGTTAAAGTTGAAAACAAATCTGATCTTGTGGTTTTCTGCTAAGAAAAGGAAAAATCATGACATATTTGTTATACACAAAAGATATTAAATAAAGTGGCAAGAATGCAACTAAACAAGCATATTGGAGGGGAAAAAAAACCAAACCAAAGATAGCAAGACATGTTAGATCATTCTCCCAAAGGTTTTCTACCCCTATCAAAGTGCAAGATCAGAGAAGACAGATAAAATATTACAGGATAGAATAGGGAATTGAAGCATAAAAGTTAGAAATAGCCAAAGTACTATATGAAAGCTTTTAAAATATGTATAAAGAACACTAAAATATGCTGACTGTCTGTGCTTTGCACGCCATGTATCCATTTACCTGCAAGACACTAAACTTAGAAAAGTGGAGTTTTGAATATGAGTACAAAACCATGGGATCTTCAGATCTGGTGGGCTTTGCTAGACAAAAGCTGACTGGGGTACAGAGGTCTGTTCTTAAAGTACAGCTATACTTGGAGAAGTGACTATGTGAAGTACTTACGGGTTTCCATTTTTGCAGTTAAAGAGTACTTCACAATGGTTAATATTTTCAGTATCAGAATATTTTGGAGATCTATGGAAATCTTGTTACACACATATTACAGATGGAGAGCATAAAGGTGAATTACTAGTTCATTTTGGGGGGTAAAAAATGTTATTTGCCACACTAAGAAAATTTTATTTTGGGGGTCAGGGTAGTATTTTTATAGATCACTGAATTTTTATCAAATTCCTATAATGGATAGACCTAAGGTCTCTCACCTGCTTGTAGCAATGTAAATATTGGTTACCTAGAGCTAGTTACTCTAAATTTGTTCTGCAGCTAAGAGAGAATATTAATTTCCAAAGGGCACTACATATCATGCTTAGACAGGTAACTAACATAGCTGGGATGAATCAGTGTCTAATTTCAACTATAAATGGAACCCAAAGTATCTACTTTTGATTCAAATGGCTAAATTTCATATATGTAGGAAATTATTCAGGTGCCTGAGCACAGGTATCTAGTGCCATTTTAAATACCTGAGGACATCTCAAAATGTCTTGCAGATACAATACAAGATGTACAGTGCCCATTGGAATCAACAGCCAAAGTTGACAAATGTTACATTAATGAGGGTGCCATCCTCAGCCACATAGTGGCTGAGCTCACATCAAAGTAGAGGTAGGGCTGGGTCAGGTCAATTCTGCACTCTTGATGGTCAGGTTGGGCTGACACAAGACTGTGAACTCCCCATGATTAATAGGTCTAACGAAAAAGAAACAAGATGGACTCCATAAGATTCCATGAATAAAATCATGTAATAGGTCTGGTATTGGGAACAGGAATGTGAGATCCCTCCTGATTATTTGTTCAGGCATCCCAGCCCTGGCTCTGGTTGTGACCTCCCCTCTTCTGTGCCTGTGCAACTCCAACATCTCTGGCATCTTCCTACACTACATGACCTCTAGCTCTTTAATATAGGTCAACATAGCTGCTGAACAGAAGGATTTGGTATTGAGGCTCCGTAGGTGTATATTACACTTTTTCAGGACCACACAAAAAGCTGGAGAGTGTGGCTCACACACCAAATGCCCACTTGGAGTCTGCATTCTAATAAGAGCTCATGAATTATGTAGGCAACACAATAAGAACATTTGAAATGGTGTTTGCATCTGCTATGAGACTTAAAATTTAATGGATTTTTAAGTAATTAGCATGAGCTATTTAACACACTGAGTTATACTGTAGGAGTAGCTGAATATAAAAATAAATATGATAATAATATGCATAAAATGCTCATTTCTTGCAACATTATATTTTATTTTAAAAAGGGAGTGCTTAAACAGACTCCAAATTGACAGGGAGAATATGAAGTAGTGTCTTTGCTCTTTTTTTTTTTTGAAAAAGAAATCTTTTGTAATTTACAAGATGACAGACTAGTTTTATGATAGCTTTGATGTGACATAAGGCAGCACATCCATAATCTAGCATGTCACACAGCCATTTTTAATATGTACAGTATATGCTCAGCTAATCTAGGAATCTCAATGAATGATCCATTCCCCGTGTTTTCTTATAGGGAGCCCACAATTTGGCAGTTCAAGGAACAGGATGATATTTGTGCCTCACTCTGCCATCAGCTTGTGATTCTTATCTGAATAGAGAAAGGTATAGCAAAAAAACACCAGCTAGAAGGTAAAGCCAGACTATTTCAAATCAGAAATAATGTGTAAGTAGTTTTTTTAACTATGAAGATAAATTATTAGGCTGAACTGAAGGACTGGTAAGATCTTCATGTCTTCTAACAACTGGTTCTGTAAAAATGTCTGTTGACGGAATGTGATGGGAACACATTAGGGCAGGAACTGAAGTCTATATAATAAATGACCAAAGATGCAATGAATCTACCCAAGGCAAGTAGAGTTTCTGCTTCTCCATCACCTTCTAAGGATGGGCACTTATCAGAGCAATGTCTTTTTAAGGCAAAATCAAAGAAGTATATCTGGAACATGAAAGGCCTTTATTCTAGCTTGATTTTATACCAGTCAGGTTCAGATAACTAACTGAGGTACTTACAAAGAAAAATAATAAACGGTAATGTATTTGGCAGGAATCTAATATACAGGGATCTAAATCCTTTCCTAATTTTACAATTTAGACTAGGAAATTTCTATACGAACAATAAAAAAAGTAAATCAAGTCACCAGGATTCCTCATCACCATATGCATTTCCTATGCCCACTATGTCGCATTTTTGCTCTGAAGACAGGACGCTCACATCTGTGCCTGGATTTTGATCCAGTTTCAACAGTAAAAATGATGAGCCATCATGCAGACTGCCTTGTGATCTGCTTTTAGGACACCTGACTGCAAAATGAACATTATGAGTGAAAACTCACTGGGAATGAGGCAGTCCCTCTCCCAAGAATCCTGTTTCCAAAGCAAACATGTCAACCTATTCTGCCAGACACCAGCACCACCATGTTATATAATGAAAATAATAGTCAAAACATAATGATGACCAAGTCTGGGCTTGTCTAGGGAGTTACATGATAGTTTTTCAACTGAGGATGTTGCTAAGATTTCATAGGTTCCTAAAAAGCTTTCAGAAACATTAGGGAAACTTCTGTAATTACTGAGGTGAACAAGGATAAGTGTTACAAAAAAATTGTATGGTTCTTGGATAGGTTGCTCATTTATAGACCACTTGTGTATCCTGTATCTGACCCAAAGTAATAAAGAAATTATTAATTTATTCAAACTCCAGCAAGGGCAGGTGCTGGTTGTACATGCCTGCCTTGGCACCTACAGTATTTCCAACTGCAACCAATGAATTTTTATTATCTGAGTCTGCCTACAGGAGTAAATGAAATGACCCAGGGACAAAACTGGAATGTTACGTTTTGACCAGGATTGTGTAAATCCCGCTAGTTGTCTGCACCTGGGCGCTGTAGCACGTGGGAGGGCAGGGCAGGGAGCATGGAAGTGGGGAGAGGGATCATTCCTGTGCTGTGTAACACATCCTCCTTTCCTGTAATCTCTTCCCTTCTATAAAGGCATTTAATCAACCAGTGCACATTGTTTTTCTGCTTTATGAAACCATCTTCTCAGAGATCAGGTGACTCACAACCAGAAAACACATTAATTAGTTCAAACCAACCTTTCTTCTTCTCCCCCTCCCTCTTCTCCACCGCAAGAGGCTATGGAGCAGAGTTCAACACTCTCTGTTTGCAAACAAAATTGCAGCATCTGTCTTGTCACTTTAACTAGGGTTCTTGCCTAATTTTTTTTTTCTTGGCTGTTACCATAGTAGCAGTGTGGTGATTTTTTGACCCATGAGAAAAAGACAAAGAGACACAGTCATGTGTAAGTAGCTCCCTAGCTGAGGATTTGATTGATCTACTCTGTGCTGGAATTAATTCTTCCATTTATTAATGTTTTCTGTTGAACTGAAAGTCTGAAACCTGATAATCCTAAATTGATTCGGATTGAATGCAAGACATGGTTAAAATTTTGACTAGAAGTCCAGCAGAAAGAAAGTAACAGCCGAACCTTCACTTGATAGGTCCATACATATCAGATGATGAATATGGGAAAACTACTCAGGGAATACTCTAAGGGGTTTTTTTCCTACCCCTCCTTCACATTGTAAATTAAAGAAACAGCACTATGAGGAGGAACATGATACAATACACAAGGTTTTCTTCAAAATCCTTGGGCTGTGGCAGCCTCATCAGGTTCAGCCTAAAAAAAATATATTCGTCTCTGAAATGCCTCTCCATTACAATGCAAAAAGTTGGAATTCTATTAGAAGTCAGAACGCTACTCCCAGTATAGCCCTCTTCATTCGTTATTTTGGACCCGTCCCACTGCTTTTTTGCACCTCTTCTCTAATAGTTTCAAATATAGTTTCAAACATTCAAACAAGTTTTAAACTAATACTGTAGGGAACCTAGATGACTTTTCTCTTGATACCTGTTGTTCAGTACTAAGGGGTCAGCTCTCCTGACAGCTGCTCACAGTCATGTCCTTGCTAGATTTCAAAGAAACAGTCCCTGGCTATCCCTTCAGCTGGGAAGGGATAGCCTTGGAAAAGCTTCAGCTTGGGAAAAGCTTGGGAAAAGCACTTAAGGAATGAAGCCGCTTTCTTGTTCTCCTTTATATCCCATCTTAAAACTTTGTCACGTTGGCATCAGTGATGTAGGCTATAGTCTCAGGGGCATAGCAGATAATTTGCCTCAGTGATTAATACTGAGGCAAGGCTGCCTTGACTTGCTTTTTCATGAAGAGTTTGGGAAGCCCCTGTTTCATGAAAGCTTATTGGAAGTGTAACTGATCACTTATATTTCCTTCATACATAAGCAGTTCTTGCTGCTGTCAGAGAGATCACTGGTTTAGGACTCTTGCTTTGGCATTCATAAGTTACCCTGTTTCTAAGACTTTGGGACAGATTCAAAATGTTTGTCAGAAGTAGTCAGCTTAATGGAGAGTCCTAGACTTGTTGACTTGCAAGCCTAGAGGTTCCAAACCTAAGAAAATATTTCAAATGGAACATCAATGATAAGTTTGATTCAGGCACCGACACTGAGCTTTATTTCAGTTTCTTTGGACATATGTTTTAATTCTGCTAATGAACGAGTGGTGTAGTTCTGTGCCTGGTTCCCAGAGACTGGAATTTCTTATGGTGACAATTGAATGGTTCAACTTTTTGTGGTTCAACTTTTAGCTCATGCTGCAGGAATTCATGCTTATTATAAGGTAAGGGGCAAGGTGGTGGTTATTTCCCACCTTTCAAATTTACTGTGCTAACCTCATTTCCAACCAGCCAAAAAATTCTTGAGCCTTCCTGTATACCTGATTCTCAGGGTGGTCACCGTAAGGGCCACTCAGTGGTTTTGACATTGGCCTTTTAAGGGAAATAAGTCCCACTTAAGCCATTTGAAGGTTTCTCATTAAACTTAATGGGTTTAATTATGGGAATTGCTAATTACTTTCACATGTTAAAGAAAAAGGTTTCCTTGAATTGCTTGTAATGCACACATTTCTAGAGACAGATCTTTTCTGAGATAATAGTGCAGAGTTGCTTAAGTGGGTGCCTTTCTGTGAAATCCTGGATTTTCATTATCCTATTTACTCTAAAAGCACACGTTGATAAAGGAAAAAAATGATGTGAAGATTCAATACTACCTGCTGTAAGATTAAATAAAACAGCTCCTATGAAAAAAATAACCTACATTGCCAGAGCAGAAGGGGTCAAACAATAAAATACCCATTGTCTCCTGACACAGTAAATCACACTAACAGGTTGCTATGGCACAGGCGTTATGAGATACTTGATAGCAATATTTTTAAGATGGGAAATCTATATTATCTAACAATAAAGGCAGCGTGGTGAGAAATGTTTATCTCAGGTTATGAACATGCATCTAGGAGCAGGCAGGTGACATGTATTGCCTAGCATATGACTTTAATTTCCTGGGATCAAAGTTAGGCCAGTTTCTTTCTCCTCAAAGTTGCTGATAAAAACACTGCTTGATAATGTTGTCTGCTTTGATCTATAAATTGCAGAAAGGCTTTTGACTGGTTCATACAGGCCTCACAGTAACACAAGAATGGTCTGCAAGGCCTCCTCCTCTTCTGTGTGATAGATATTCTCTGAAAATGTGATGTAATCAAGCCTCATAGTCTCAGCTGGAGAGGGATTGACTTAATCCCTGATTCATGAACTATGTTTGAGTAGGGGAAGGGAGAAATTTTATTTCCTTTCCTCTTCGTTCACTAGCAACTTGTCCTTGTGAAACCAAGCTCTGGAGACAAGATGCTTTTTTCTACATGTAGCGGTGAAGGTACAGGAACAGAGACAGAACATAATTTATTACTTTCTGGGTTAGATTTAGTACCCTTGTATGTTGCTTCTGGGTAATTACAATGTTCATGTCTGACCTTAATTTGCAAGGGACCCAGGGTAGCATTTTCTTGCTGGGGAAGGTAAAGGTTTGCAATATATTTCCTGCTCCATACAAACCCCATAGTTTCCTATCCCAACAAGTTGTTTTAACCATTAACTGTCTCTCTGCTTTATTTCTACAAACCCAGTGCAATCAGAATCTAATCTGGGTCTTTAGGCAATAACGTGCAGGTCTTCAGGGAATAATTACTAAAAACAAGTCTTTAGTACTCTGCTGCCAATTACCAAACTAAGAACATCTTGCAAGGAAGATGGTATGTAGGAAATGACACACAGTGAAAAGATCTGATTAAATATGCTGAACCACAATGTCAGCTTTAGACCTGGCCCATTTCATTATCCTGATGGCTGCTTTTGGAAATTTAGGAGTATAGTGATAGTAGGCAGGCAGTGAGTTTGCATGTGCAATCAGATTTGTAATTGCAAAATTATGCTCTTGAGATCTTACTCTCTGCTTTTTTTTTTTTCACACTTTCCACATTTTCACAATACATCATATTTTTCACTGCATTTCTGAAACTTCACAGAAACTTCTGAGATCTCCATTCTCCCACTCCACGCCTCTTGGAATCTGCACGTCTGAGCAGAACCAGAGTTTGCATTGCCAATAGAGCAGACATGGAAATGAAACACTTCTGATTTCTCTCACCCAGAATTTTTTAGCTAGAGTCCATCTGCTCACCAGTGCCTATTTAGGAATGCACAACACCTTTTCCTTCTTCCATAGCAGCCAAACTGAACAAGAGTGGGTGGAAATATTAAAATGACACTTTTGAACCGAACTGTAACTTTTTATTAAATGAGGAGGAGAAAAAAAAAAGTGACATATCTCCTTTATAGATTCTGAGATGGAGCTGAAAAGGCAAAATCGATCTGTTAAAATAATCCTAGCTAAATTTTCAGTAGTGAACAGAATTTTCCCTCTGTCAACTCTGATGTCAAAATGTAACCCTTTGGGTAAACAGCTCATATTGGTCTGTAGTCCACTGTTAGAAAAAATGGATCATTTAATGACAAAAAGTAGTTTTTACATGGATTGCAAAATTCTACTTAAAGATGGAGGGCATGATGTGGTTTTGCTGAAGGCCAGAAATGTGATAATTTTAAAATCTTAGCTTTCAAACAATCCTCTGACAATTATTGCATGTGATGTTTCACCCACAGAAAAATGTGAATGCAAAATTTAGTACTGATTATGAACTGAATAGTCAATGGGCTTGAATTTCAAAAGTAAACAGCTTGAACAAGAGAAATATTACTTCCTATCACACTTCTTTCCTCAGTCTGTTGTAGCACAGGATTTGACCACTTCCCACATGCTATAATGAACATTTTACTCTTCTTATCTGGAATAACATAATTGACATTATACAAAGCAGTTGCTAGATGCATTCATTTGCTGTTGCTTTCACTTCAAATTGCAACAGCTGCTGTCATACTCTGCTCCTTTTAAAGATGTACCTATATTGTGCACTTTTACTGTTGTCATGCCTGTACTTCTGAGAAGAGATGTAAAACCATAATCCCTGAGCACGTGCAGTCATGAAGAGTCTTATACAATGATGTGCTTACAATAAAACTCTTACTGGTGTAAATATTTTCTAAGGTACAATGAGTTACAAAAGGAGCCTATGTCTGGAATTTGAAATTGAAAACATCTAGGAAAATATCTCAGATTTCAAAGAAGAATGCAGAGGTTTATTAGTAAAGATAATTAATCTCACCACCTAAGTGTTTGGTTCGGATATAAAGAATTCTTGTATTAAGTAGTTGTGTGTGTCTAGGATGTCCCATTTTTATACTTGATTGACTACCTGAAGTAGTCACCCTAGTCTGTAGAGAGATATACACTGGAGATAAAGGTCACTGTAATGATTCTGGATGAGCTCATTTACCTCCACTGGGTGGAAAAGGTGGTCAGCTTGACTAGTTCTGATGATAATATCTGCAGCTATAGATGGCAAAATTATGGAGATGAACACAATCCAGAATGCTCAGAGTTTCCATACCCATAAAATGTCCCTTTTTGGCTGAGTTTTTAGTCCAGAAGCATACCTTTTATTTGAGAGGTGAACAGCAATCAGGTCTGCCTAGCACATACCAAAATTTGCTCTTGTTGTTTGATAGTTGTAGTTCTTCAGGTATCATTTATCCACTGGCTCACCGGGTATACATGTGTCACATTTCTACAACTGTGTAACGTCTCGTATTTCCTCCACACAGAGCTTGATCTTGTACCAAAAAAAGATCAAAAAGGTGGAAAGATGTCTTTTTGTTTCAGTGGACTTCAGACAGAGACTTGAAAGCACCCTGAAAAAGGCAAATACTTTTCTAACTGAACACACAAACCTTGCTGTACCTGCACTATGCAACATGATACTAGAATTGCTTGCTCTGAACTGCTCTTTTATTCTATTTTAACCATTCTTTTTATGTCCTCTTTGACATCAAATGCCAAGTGATAACATGCTTAGCATTTACGACTAACTGATTAACAGTGGAAGTCAAATGATCTGCAGATTTTTATTGTATTTATGGGAAATCCTTTGAATAGGATGTTTTGCAGAAGTTACTACTTTTCAAAGTGTCAGCTTTCCATTCTTCTGGCAGGCAGTACACAGTCCAACTAACTCACATACCTCTTGGACATAAGAGTCAATGAACGGCTAATGTTTGATTTATTTTTTTTTCCTATATATAATCATAGTGCCATTATTGAAAGGCTCGGAAAAAAGTTCCTAATTCTCAATATGGGTGTCGCGCTTGACTGTTACTATAGGTAGCAATGAGACTCAAAAACACCATAGTGTGTTGGGTCAGAGATGGAAATGTACTACTTTGGGTTTGGTTGCTAAAAATGTTTGTATAGAGGAAGCTTTTGTCTCCTTGCCTTGGAAATATTACACCTCGAACTCTATCCTTGAATCATGAGCTGACTAGTGGGCTACACTTGGTGGAAAACCTGTCAAAATTTTCCACTATATGATGTTTTTCAATCCCTAATATCTCAGAGTCTTGGAGTGACAGGCCTTTAAAAATCTACACTACTGAGCAGAAATTCCTGTTGCCTTGGAAATACAGGGAAACTGCTGAAGCTGAAAATATGTCTGATGGTATCAGAGAAAGGGTTGGTGTCTGTTAAAGAACTTAGAGTAATAAGGCTGTTTAACATTTATACCACATGTTCATTCACAGGTGCGGTATGTCAAGATTATTATTGTTGTTAGCCTTATTTTCCAGAAGAAAATATTAATCCTGCAAAGTTGAGAGACTTAAAGTGAAGCTCCAGACTATATCAAGTCTCTGCATACACAAACTGAGACTGTATGTAGAAAAGTAATCCTCTGAAACATTCAATCAACTATAACATTTTATATTAATAAATAAAAAATGCAACATAGATTTAAATATCAGTATTTAGCAGATGGTGTAAGAATTCCTGAACCTTAGTTATGTACCACTAATAGAATCACAGAATCATAGTGTCTCAGGAACAGTGTGGCCAGCAGGACTAACACAGTTAGCGATTGTCCTCCTGGTCTTGGCATTAGTGAGGCCCCACCTTGAGTACTGTGTTCTGTTTGGAGCCCCTCACTATAAGAAAGACATTGAGGTGGGGGAATGCATCCAAAGAAGAGCAATGAAGCTGGTGAGGAGTCTAGAGCACAAGTCTTATGGGGAGTGGGCTGAGGGAACTTGCGTTGTTTAGTCTGGAGAAAAGGAGCATGAGGGGAGACCTTACAGCTCTCTACAACAAGATGAAATGGCCACAAGTTGCATCACAGGGGGCGTAGATTGGCTATTAGGAAAAATTTCTACACCAAAAGGGTTGTCAAGCATTGAAACAAGCTGCCCAGGGAAGTAGTGCAGTCACCATCCCTGGAAGCATTTAGAAGATGTGTAGATGTGGTACCGAGGGACACGGTTTAGTGATGGACCTGGTAGTGATAGATTGACAGTTGGACTCGATGATCTTAAAGCTCTTTTCCAACCTAAATAAATTCTATTCTATGTTTCTAAGTCTGAGAATGACTTGTTGAAATTCAAACAGTTGCCATTTGCAAATCTGAAATGAATACTGATGAATCCTTCTGTTTGTGCCTCTTAATCCAGCCCTGGCACCTCAGTCAGAGAAAATCTGGAATCAGTGCTTAACCACAGGTACAGAGGTTTTAGCAGCTATTTCTGTAAGACAGTACATCTTAAATTTTAAGGACCACCAGGCTTTTCAGAGCCCTACCTCCCCTCTGAGCTCCTGGCTGCCATTCTCCTGCTGTAGCTTTTTGGTGATACAAATTTCATGCCCTCAAGGTCAGGAGGCCACAAACAACAGAAGAAGATGGTATGGTTTTGAAACAGATTTGCTCTACTAGATCAAATAACTTAGTGGCTAGGATTTTCATCTCTAAGATGGAAAACTTCTTTTTGTTTCCTCATTTGGGAGAAGTTCTTGAATCAAAAACTATTGCTGATCTGTGGCAGGTGACGGTATCTTCTTAAAGGCTTTTCTATTTAGTAAAAGAATCTACATGTAACAGGTCTTCTGGTTAGTATTTTACTCAATAACTTATTAATTTCACATGAAAAATAGCTGCCATATCTTACTGCCTAGTTTCAGGGAACACTCACATCTATTTTTTTCCTCAAAATTCTTTAGTTGTTAGATATCCACAAAAAGTGGGCAAAGTTTTACTTAAACTGCAGAAATAAAAATATTCAGTTAGAATTTTCTGTTAGATGAAAATAAAACAAACATTTTTTGGCAAAACAAATAAAATAGAAAAACTGTTTAAATTAGTTTCAGATTATCTTGTCCAATTTTCCTGTTACCTTCTTTTAATGTACGTACTTCTACATTAAAAATGACATTTTAAGAAGAAAAAATTAACAAATTTTCATTAAAAATGCTAAAATGAAATGTCATGGCATTTTGAAAATGAAGCATTTCATTGAAAAGAGATGTAAGTAAAAAATTTTTACTTTAAAAAATCCCTCTTTTTTTGGCCCAAAGTTATTCACTTGTGTTGGTAATCTTTTATGTAGAGAATTTACTATTCATAGGAAAAAGTGTCACTCAATTCTACAAGAACACCTCCTAGGGAATAGGTGTGGGTCCTATCTTTCTTTTTTTGTAGTTTTCTCCTTGCTAGCCCTGGTACTTCCCCACTTTCTCTGTGCTTTCTGGAAATCTGAGTCTTATCTGCCTAACTTGCCCATCTGTCAGAAGTGTTGATATTTAACTCAGAGATGATACAATACTTGCCAATAGCGTACTTAAAAATGGATGTAGCACTCCCCCCTCTTTTCATTTATAGTTAGCTTTTTGTGAAATAAGTGATGAAAAACATTTCCATTTCATTGAGTCGATACAGTTAAGAAATATTCAGCCAATGTAGAAGTTAAAGTTATGTGGGTTTCCAGCGCTGAGAAACTTGTCCGCAATTTTCGCTGTGAGAAGTCAACCTTTGAAATAAATATGGACCTTCCCACACTTGCACCTGTAATGAAAATATTGCTATTCTGCTGACAATCATTTTCAAATCTTCCTTTTTTTTAACAGTCAGCATTTGGAAGGCTGGGCCCAAATTTTTTTGTACAGCATTTCTCAAAAGAATCCATTCTCCTTTCAGTTTCTAGGTGTTGGAGAATTCTATGTGGAAGATGATATTTTGTTTTTCTCTATAGCCAACAGATTTATATTCACATGTTATTCCTGTGAACTTTCAGTTCCTTGTCTTCATGGAATGAGCTGCCACTCATGTTTTTAAATGACACTGTATAATAGACTCATTTTCTCCTTAGGTGAACTGGTCTATTTCTTATGCTGTTTGGTGCATTATTATAAAAATACAGCCCCTTTCTTGTAGCTACATGCCATTTAACCTTCACAAAACTCTTAGTTCCCTGGTTTCGCTTAGCAGAAAAAGTCATTACTTTCTCCCCATAAAAGGCTGTTGCTCTACCTCAGGGACTTTATAAGTGATTTTATACTCAGCATTAGATCTGAGAATGTTATGGGTATGTATCCAGTTAGTTACAAGAAGATCATCAGCTAATTTTGGTTTTCTAATATAGGTGCAATCTGTGGTGAGGTGACTTTTTGAATTACCACTTTCCTTTTGTGAGTGCTATATATTATTCATGCAGTAAATACCTGCAAGATGAAATAAAATAGCTGCCCACACTGTTTATATAACCCATCTCCTCTTCCTGAGCTGCTCTAGAATGCTTGCAAGGAGTAAGCATGTGTGATTGGTGTTCCCAGCATTTGTTTTCAATGGAACAAGTTTTGATACAGACACTATACTAATATCACTATATTTATAATAACAAACATGTTCTATTTTGCAGTCACATGATGTAAACTCAGTGCTTGTTAAACAAGGTGAATAGTTATATAGCTATAAACTAGCTAATGGTATCTTCATAAAGTAAAATGCTAAAGAAAGATATAAACTAATCTTAATCTTTACATTTATATGATAAGAACATAACTAGAAGGAAAACTAATGGCAACTAGGATAAAATGAGGTCAAATACTAAAAAGGATTGTTGAAAACTATCTGTGCAGACTAGACTTTCACATAATTCATTCACAGAATAGGGTGGGACGTTATACTCCCTGCTCCAAAAAACACTTATAGAGAACATGAAGACATTTCTCTCAGGCACTGTTTTCTGGGAAAAGTGATAATTTCCTGTAGACATCACAGTTATTTGTTAATTGTGCGGACAGTGAAGAGCAAGGACAATGGACAAGCTGCCTTTCTCCTCATCAGTCCTAGTAACAACCCAAATTAGTGCTTGGGCAGTGCTGCCTAGTCCTGCCCAGACTGAACATCCAGGCAGGGGAGTCCTCTGGGGTATAGAGTTTACACACCAATGTGTAAGCTAAACAAAAATTGAATAAATACTACATTTTAAGAGGATTTTTACAGGAACCAAAAAATAATTGTTTTATCTAATCTATAGAAGAAAGCATAAAGATATCCGCATAGTTGTACTATGTCCTATGGATCATATTTATTTTCGGGTTTTGACAGACAAAATACATCATTATTTGGTTAGGATACTTGGGGGCATTTGGGACCACTGGAGTTAGGCAGTAGCTGAGGTATTTTTGAGGTTTGAAATTTTACACTCACTTATCTATATCCATTTGTGATTCTAGCCCTATATCTGTATCTATATGAATCCCAACACCATGAGGCCAGATCTTGTCAGACACCAACTGATCTGAACTCAGTTGGGTAAAAAACATTGGGAGTCAACAAATACCTGCTGTTTGTTGGGAATACAGAGAAGGGCAGCAGAAATAGCAAAATAAAGATAGCAGAAATAGCTAAAATAAACAATACAGGCAGGCTGTTAGGCATGCTACATCTAAAGGACTTCAGCTTTGGATTCTCCATTTGGCAGCACCAATTATATTTCTTTTCCAGCCTTGCTCAAAAGATGCTGGAGATGTGGAGACTATAGATAACTTGTTAGGACTGGTTCAATGGAAATTAAATCACCTGTAGGCAACAAGATCTCAGGTTTAGAATCTTCATTGAATTAATGTGTCTGTTGAAGGTAATATGAATCCCTGGTGTGCCTATCATCAATTTGAGATGTGAGCTAATCCTATTCATTCCAAAAGGTGTATTTTTAAAGTTTTTGTAATTCTACTAGCTTCCATGGGACTACGCACCTGCTTAAAATTAAGCACATGCCTCTTTGCTTTGCTGGATTTGAGCTTTGGATTTAGTAAAAGCTTAAAGACAGACAATAATAATAACAATAAAACTGCTATAATTAAGACAGTGACACTAAGATGGTTACCGCTGTGGCTACACTGAGCGCTATATACCGTAACATGCAGCATAGTAACAGTAATTACACACTTCACTAGTTTTTATTGTAATGTATGCTATAGTGTAACTTAATTTCCATCTTGTGCATATTAACCCAAGATACATTTGGAGTGTTTACTACCTGGGCTGTTTCAACAGAAGAGAGGATTATGTGTTTAATGTGCATGTAGAATAAAAATAACATTTGCATTACTTAATATGGAGTTATAACGAAGCCCTGCATCTTCTATCCACAAGACTTTAGAATATTAACTTATTAAAACAGCCTGCTTTGAGACTGTATTCAAGCAAAATTTTTGCTTTACAACCCTACAGCCCTGAGTTCCTAAAATATTGCTTTTGTTGTCAGACCCCTTCAGGCAAGAGCTCATTATGTTCAAAGTCTAATCAATGTATATAATTGCAAGGCAAACAATGCTGAGATACAGTGTTGTCAAATTAAACCCAATTTCACATACTGTAACTAGTTAAGTACTTGAGTGCTTCAGCAATTTATGTTATGTGGGGCACCCAAGCAACTTGGCTGTATTTAAGAGGATATCATTACTGTAGCCCCCTTTTCCATCTGTGGGGTTTATAACTCAACTGTTTTAATTTGCTTTGGGCTGAGCAAAGGTGGTATACAAGCTCTTCAGCCAGATGCTGTAATTCTCCTTCCCTTATACCCTGTAAAATTAAAGTGCTGCGGGTTGGGCTGCTTTTTGAACAGTTTTTCCTTGAAGAATAAGAATGGACCCTTGTTGCCAGTTTGGGAGGTTTCATTCATACCGATCAAACAAAAAAGTGCACTCATTTGTCACACAAATGCGCAACTCAGCAGTTCCACTTAGAAGCTGGTGCAAAAATTAGGATGGTAAAATATGTCAACCAAGCTCTTTGCTGATACCAATGGTGGTAGATGAGTTTCCAGCTGAGTTTTAGCCACTGTCAGCTACAAAAAATACTTTTCCATCTTATTACTTCAGTCCTCTCTGCTTCCATTTTTCCAAGCTGTTCATTTCTCTATTTCATAAGGATCTAGCTATGGGGTTTTGGTAGATATTTCTAGAATTGCCTTTGTTCTCAAACGTTTTCTCATTTGTGTGCATGGATTAGAAACCATGATTCAGACCTTCCCAATCAGGATGAGGATATTTTTGCATGTATAACATGATGACAAAAGAATTTAATTTTGTTTGGTACTGATGGTCAATGATTTCCTCTCCCCTCAGTCATTTGGGAGACTGATATTCCTCTTAAACTTGAGAAGTAATATACTTCTTAATTTTTGTCACAGATGTAGAATTTAAAGCCAAAAGTGACCATTAGGTCTTTTAGTATTATCTCTAACTATATAAATGCCAACCATATATATTTTCATTTTGAAGAATCCTACTGAAAAGGGCAGACCTCTGTCTCTTTACTCTTTTTCAGACCATTTCTTTCTGGGAGCTATGAGGACTCACATTCTTGTGGACTTTTTATTTGTTTACTTTTGAACACCTACTGATTGGTTCATTATAGCTAATGGAGTGGTTCCTGTACACACGTTTACATGCAGCTAATGTGTAGAATGTCATCTGGAACTAATGCTCTTGTACAGCCAGATTACTTGATAGTAGATCACTTTCATCTATACCTACCTGGGGTTACAAGGGATTTTTTTTGCTTATCAACAAAAAAGTCGATTTCTAAACCAATTTCCACATCTATTTGTTTCAAGTTTATATTAGGGATCAGTTTACCACTTTTACCCATGCTCAGAAGATCTGTCTATAGCAGTAATGCCACTGACACCATTGGACTTGTGGGGTAGAGAGAAAATTCTTCACTCAATTTGTGATTCCACATATGAATCCACACAATTATTTAGGTTTATATAAGAGACAGGCTGTCCTCACTTTGACATAAAAGAGCATACAACTATTTAAGTATGATTAATCTTAAATATGAGGAGAACCAATGCTGTTATGAATAATTATGTTCTTAAAGGATGATAGTAGATTATGTATTCCTGTGTATCTGTTAAAATTTTAAAGCAGATTTTGATATTTTTTCAATAGTAACTTTCCTCTTTTTCTCTTCCCTTTCTTCTTCCTCCCTATAAAGGCTTAATTTATTACAAGATTTTTAAGGAAATATCTGTTTTAATTCTGGTTTGCCCTTCATGACAACATCTTCATCTTTTTTCTACAGAAACCTGTCTTTCTGTGTGTGCAATATATGGTCCCAGAGCTGACTGATCTAGCTGTGGGGCTGAGAACAACGCGGTCTCTGTGAAGCAGAACTAATTAGCACAAATATAAAATTGTACTGAGGTTTTCAGGACCCAAAAGGCCAGCTTTGAAGACTGCTGCCCTGTGCCATGAAGGCATTCATGTTCAGGGAGTCCCTAACATAGTGCAGCATTGCACCAGGTAAGCACGTGTTCTGCCAAATCTGGAGTAATAACACCCATAGCCTGCAAAATATTTTTTCTGTTTTGACATTCATCTCAATACTAGGCTAGTATAAAAAAAATGTTAGGGTTGCAGGCAGATGACTAGGTCCCTGACTTTGCCATGGCTTGGAATTAAACCAGCTGAACAGGAGGAGTAAAACTATTTGGGAATGATAAAAGTGGAGAAAGGGACACACATGGGAATTGAAAAAGGTGATCAAGAAATGTAAAAAGGAAAAATCAGGTTTGTGAAGCATGTGTTTGGTGCTGCCCAAGGGTGCTGCTGGGTACCCCCACCCTTCATCATTGGGGGAAAATAAAGTGAACCTGTACCACACAAGTCAAATCTGCTTCAGTGGCCACAACTGGGGAAGGGGAATGTTTTTTCTGGATGGATGAAAAACACCAGATGTAAATCTCAATTCAGAGAATTGCTTGCTTATATAAAACCTGTACGTATGGGCCAGTAGTGTTGATGCAGGTTGACAGAGTGGTAATAGACTTATACTGACAGCAAATTTGATCCTGAAGTTTCTAAATGCTAGGGATGAAGGAAGCTTGACATAGGGATGCCTGAAGTTTCAAAACCACCTCTGTTCTTTTTTTCTATCTCATCTGACACCTTATTCATTTTTGATATGTCTTATTTTCCCTGTGTAGACCAATTCTGTAGTCTTTCTTCATGCTCTCTTGCATTCTAGGCTAGCTTCTCCTGTGGAATTAACTAATCATATTTCTCTTTTGCTAGGGGTAAGGGCTTGTTCTCTGAGACTGCAATCTTGTAATTAAGGGAAGCTTACAATGCCAGTGTCAATCACACTGCTCTGAAAGTGGATAGCAATGACCTCAGTTATGTTCCATTATACAGCACCTTTCAGACTATGATCAGGAAAGTAATACTTTAGGGACATGAATCTGACTCAACCTGTAACTAAGGGTTTAAATGATGCTCAGACTTCTGCTCTTGACCCGTTCTTTTCTGTGCTTTACAAGATAATAATCACATATGAAGAATGCATGAAAGACTTGATTTTCTATTTTTGGTCAAAACATTCTGTGCTAAAAATGCCCCCTTTCAGAGCACCATTTCATCACTTCATTTTTAAGTTTGCTTGTTCATGATGAATACAATTTTTTTTAATCTTATTGAAGAGATTTTTTTTCTGTGTTTCCTTTTGTTCGTAACTTAGAAAAGCATAGTAATAGAATTAATTATAAAGTCTTCTCCAAATTTTTAATTATATTTCATTGTGCAATAGTTCCATATGACTCCCAACAGAATGAGGACCACAGTTCAGTATGTAGTATGGCCTAAGTTCACCCCACTTAACTTGTATCACAAAGTAACCTTGTAGTTATTAGATATATAAAAGATTTTGATAGGAAATGGAGCAGTATATTTTGGTAATATATATATGACTTGCTGTAGCTTTCTATTAGAAGGCTTTCAGCTGCACATAGCTTTATCTAACTAACAATTGAGGCTGAAATTTCCTGCTCATGAGGACTCCCTCCAAATGATTTGTTTGGAATAATTTCAGTTGGATCTATCCAGATGTGTCTGAGAAGGATGCCATTGATAAATTTATTGTTCCAGTCATACTGATAATAAAAGCCTCTCAATATTTGAGAAATCTTAGTTTTTTCATACTTAGGAGCATATGCTTGCAGATGTGTCTCTTACTGGTAAGACACCAACAACTGACAACTTAGTGTAAAAAAAAGAAAACAAACCCCAAACACAAAGAAACTGTTTGCCTGCAATGAGGGGCTTTAACTAGAAGGTGTCCTTAGGGGCTCTTGTGCTTACATTCATGACATTATTTCTGTTTGTCTGTCTATCTCTCTCTCTCTCTCTCTCTCTTCCTATCTACCTACTTATCTCCCTGTAGTGGTTGCTTATTATTCCTTAATAGTTGCTTATTACTCCTATGCCTAAATCATATGAGCATGTAAAGTACTTTTCAAGCTTTTCAGCTTTTTGGTAATTTCATATGCCATACTGCATATGCTTTGTCCCAAGACTGAAAATAAATGGCATTTCTAGGTTTCCAACTCTCAAGTAGACTGATGTGGCTGGCAGACCAGAGCAGCCAGTGTAACTACTGCAGAGATGAAAATCCTGTGGGAGGACACCTATCTCCATCTGTGCTCTAGCCCTAATGACACTTATGTTCTACGTGATGGAGCACGGAGACTTGACCTGGGCGTTCCAGATTTCAGATGCCAAAACACAGTGGGATGAATTGAGCTGATCATTCACCATGGACTTGAGCACTGGCCATCAAGGTCTCACTGTTTAATTGCTAGTGTTGCATTCAAAATCTTATGGGCAGGAAAGGAAATACATGTAAAGCCAAGATTTTTTTAATTGAAATCTTAACAATCTAATCAAAGTAGTACTATTATTCCAGATCTTAGGAAACGAAAGAAAAAAGATAACAGAGGCTATAATATAACAACATTAAAAAGTCTCAATAATAAGAAGACAGTTATAACTGTTATATGTACAATTCCTATTATCTAGCCCTTTTGTCTGTTGTTATGGTCACCTCTCTGTGGCTGCTCTGAGTCCTAAGGTCTACAGCTTCAGCTGGGGTGAGGAGTATGACAAGTCATCAGCCTCCCAAGTCCTTTGTTTGGACGAGTGTGATGTTGATGAGTTCTTACTCCTTACTCCAGAAATCAGTGGACGTCATTTTCTCTATGATTGGTAATATGTTTTTTCTACATTGGCACATAAGACCAAAGTCACTACACATGGGGCATTTTACATATGTTAGATAATTTTCCTATCTTCTTTTTTGTTACCATTAAAGCTGGTTTTCTTGAGCTCCCAGGTCCACATTTCTTTAACTCGCAGCTGGTAAGATCTTCATAGCCCTGGCATCTCCAGCGTGAGCCAGTGCCACTCTTGTTATCATCCCAGGCTTGTATTTTTCTACAGTGCATCCTTTATAGTTGCTTTTGAGGCCTTTGTTGTTATACCAGGTCTATGTTCCTGTACTTGAGACAATTTTGTTGAAATCATTACTATTTCATTCTACACCGAGTGGGTACCTGTCACTATTACCCATATAAAAACACTGGTTATGTTATGTAAAGATAAGCACAAGTGAAACAAAGCAGGCATAGCCAACTGATCCTTCAAAAAGAAAGCTTCAGACAGGCTAAAGCCCCTTAAGACAGAAGTAAGTCTATACAAAACTGACAATACTATATTTACTGCCATAACTGTCTGTCACGTTCAGCCTGGTCCATGCTCAGGCACTTTTGGTGGACAGTATGAGCCAGGAAATGTTCCCAAAGCAATATAGATGCAGGTTTCCTGTTTTGGGGGGTTTGTAGTTGTTTTGGAGAAGTGGTCTAAACATTCAGCTATATGTATGCAAACTCTGCCCTTAGGACCAGAGATTAGTTCCTGGACCATTTTATTTATACATGAAGACCTAGAATCTGTGGCTGTTTCTGGTTTTTATTTGTTCTGCTGCACTTGTGTGTAGGTGTTGAATTTATGGTCATGAGCCCTGTGATAAAGCTGTCTAAGAACAAAATGATCATTCCACGGAGATTTCTAGGAAACCACTACCAACAAAAAAACACCGATAATATCAGCAGGTATTTTAACTTACATGTTCCCTTCCTCCCATACTAGGTTGCAGAGAGCCAAAAGAAGACATTATGTCAGATGACCTGTCTTTCAATACAGTGGGTAATTCTCCCTCACCCCAAATGAATTTTATCCTCAGAAATGTTGGTCTTGATTCCCAAGCCATGCAAGTCACAGCTATGGAAATTTTCTTCATCCTCCCACTTCTACAGTTTTTGGACCGATGTATAGTGTCTTTTGAGGACAATGCAAAGATAACGTAGGTAAATCCAGTGCTGGTGAGTCTGCAAACAAAATGGGAATTTGTTAGGTTGGGGTTGAAGACCATCTAGTCATGCCAGTGTGATATTCGGTGAAGCTCTATGTCTTTGTATTCTGTTTCTAGGTTGTCTGCTGTGGAACAGACTCCAGTGACAAAGCAGCTGTGATACAAGCATCCTTGAAAGTCTAAAATCCATTCTCCACAACATTTGAAACGATTGCTTGTGAACATATTTTTTTTTCTGAATTGTATCAATTTCTTACCAGCTATGTTTACCGTGTATTTTGATCTTCTATCAGTTCAATTCTCTCCAAACACAATACAGTTATAAGTGGAGACATGATTTTCTAAGGGAGGAGACATGAAATTATTTTCCTTTTGGAAAATTGTGTAAAGATGGGATCTGGATCTAAGCTGCCTAACATAGGTAGCTAACCTAGATGGACTAGATTTTCTTTTAGAAGCCTTCAGATACACTTATCTTTTCCATTAATTATATGGGAAGCCTTAGTATTTGCTTTAGAAAAAAAAAAGCTCATTTGTCACCTATTAGGCATGGTGAATACTGTCCACGAATTTTTCTACTTAAGTATAAAATACTACCTGGACTACAGGTTGGATTTTTTGACTATATGTTAAAGATGTTGTCCATGTTTCCTCTTAGTATAGGCACTATCTTTAGATTTTTAGATGCTTTCTAGTGCTTTTAGGATGTGTCAAGAAAATATTTTTTAATGAATTTGAAATTCATGAAAGTCCAAACATTCTAGGGGAACATTTGACATGAGTAGAAGTTTTAATGTCACACCATAAGACGCCAACACAAAGAAATAAAGTCTAGTTTAAATCTTTCTATATTAAATCACTGAAGAAATACGCTAAATATATTTGGTAAATATGGCTACTTAGGTGACAGAAGTGATTACATTTATGAAACTTGTTAATGAAAAAGTGAGAATGGGTTAGGCCAGGTGGAGCACAGGATTAACATTTAAAATTATCTTAATCAACTGGAGAATTGGTTCAAAATTGACAAAATGCGATTAACAAAAAGCTGATGTGAAATACCTTGTGAAATCAATTACACACATAAAAAATAAAGAGTAGCTGACTAGGCAATACCACTGCAGAAAAACACCAGGGAGCTAAAATGGACTGCAAGCTGAATACAACATCAAGGTGTTGCAGAAAGGGCAAATCTCCTTCTGCAATATAGGAACAGTAATGTTGAAGGAAGACAACCAGGTAATTATTGCTCACTACCTAGTGCTAGGGGAGGATGCACCTAGGGTACTATGTCCATTTCAAGAAGATGAAGATAAATTGGAGAGAATCCAAAGGAGGCATACAAGAATGATTAGATGCTGGAAAACATCACCTCTAAGGAAATGTTCTAAATAATTAGATTTTCTTATTCTAGAAAAGAGGAAATGGGGGTAAGAGAAAGAGAGGAGGACTGCAAGAAAAACACGTGAGAACTTTGGTTAAATATGCAAATTTTTGCAGTGATCTATTGTTCTCTAAATCTACTGGGTTTATGATACAAAAACTAATTTGCTTAATTCATGGGGGACTGAGTCAGGAGATGTATTTTGTGTTAGATACTATGAAATGCTTTTCAGTAGTTTAATTTTTTTCAATTTAATAATTTTAATATTTAATAATTTTTGATAATTTAAGTAATTTTATTGCCTTCCCCCCTTCCCCTCCCTAAAAAAAAAAAAAGAACAACAAATAAGGATTCCTTCAGGAAAGCGGAAAGAGAAAAGAGAAAAAACTCTTTTCTGCAAAGTTCTTTTTGCTCTGTCCCACTCTGAAAATATGGTGACAGTTTCAAAAATTTGAAGAGTATAGAGGTGACATATGACACGCACGAGGCATTGATTGTAATACAAAAAAATCCCACAGAATTACAGAGGGGCTGAGGCTGGAAGGGACCTCTGGAGCTCATCTGGTCCAACCCCTCTGAGCAAGAAGGGCCACCCAAATTCAGTAGCCACCAGCTTTTGAATAACTCCAAGGAAGGCGACTCCACAACCTCTTTGGGTAACCTGTGCTACTGCTTGGTCACCTCACGGGAAAAAAGTGGTTCCTGAAGTTCAGAGGGAACCTCCCATGTTTCAGTTTGTGCTCATTGTCCTTGTCCTGTAACTGACCACCACTGAAAATAGCCTAGATCAGCCCTCTAAGTACCTTCTCTACAGAAATTTATATACATTTATAAGATGGCTCCTGAACCTTCTCCTCTCTAGGCTCAACAGTCTCAGCTCTCTCAGCCTTTCCTCACAGAGGAATTAATTCAATTCCCAGCCCTTACACTACTTGTCAATCTACATGAAACATAAAAAAGAACAGAACAGAACAGAATTGAATGTAATAAAAAAATATCTATAAAGTCAACCAGCTTCCAATTTCGAAGTGATTTGAGGAAATGCATCAGAACTTCCAACAAAACTTCCTAATCGAAATATGTCTGACAACAATTCAGCTTGTTTATCGGACTGATAAAAATTGTGATCTTCCTCAGCTACTTTGAATGGAAACCTTTCTTTTTTTTGTATGAAAGTGGGATCACTTAAGAATACAACAGCAAAGGTGGGAGATGGGCAGTTACAGACCTCAAAGGCCAAAGTCAGTGCATCTGTGTATCCAAGGATTTCTAGATTTGCTTTATTTCCTGCTAAGGCTAGAAGCAAAGGGAGAGCCATATCCAAACTGAGAGCTGCATAATTTGGGCTCCTAGATTAAATTTATTTTTAGGTGGTGTAAATAATATATTTGATACACTTGGAAAGATTTCTGGAGTTTCTTTACAAAGAGAGTAGATAGTGAAGGGGGGAGGCAAAATGATCACACGAAGAGCCTTGGTACATCAAATATTATTACTTTTATGCTCAAAGTTTAGTCTGTATTGAAATGTTATGACTAATCAGGGTACAGCACTCTTCTGCATCACTGAGTCTGTTAAATACTTCTAGTTTTAGAAAGCATTAATGTGCATGTTTAACTCCTTCCATTCAGCATGTACGTAAAAAATGGATTGCTCACTAGAAGGTATTCCTGTTTGGCTTGTGGAGAACACTGAAATCCTGCTTCTGCACCCAGATGTCCACTGCTGCTCTCAGAGAGGTCGAAATTAATGCTTCCTTTGAATATAAGCACTCAGTGATGCCTACCTTGCTTTGTTTCACTTAGCATCTCAATATGAAGAGGCACTTACCCATTCTTGGTCTGACTAATGCTGTTACAGGAAAGATCAAGAGCACCCTGTGCAAGAACACACATTTTGTGGGTGGTAGATATTTTCCAAAATATTGGGAAACTAAAGTTTTTTAAAGGTTAATATAAATACCAAAATGCATAACCTATCATCTATCTGCTCTCGCTTTTTTATTCAGGAAGAAAAAGTCTGATTGTTGATCAGGGCCCTTGAGGGCAACAATTGGCCTTAGTGCTCTCTAACCAACCCCAACTTGGGCCTTCCCAATCCCTGTCCATGGACTCAGGGGCTCCATTACAGCTCAGTCCTGCTCTCATTATCCTCCTCCCTGAGCTCCCTGGATGGACTCACTGCGATGGATATCCCACTTATGATAGTTTGGCAAGGTTTTACTACATATGCATTTTTCTTGTAATAGATGCCAGCACAAGATGTAAGGCATAAATCTTAAATGCTTCCTTTTAGCTTTTTACTTCATAAATCCTATACCAGAAGGCTTTCACTCTCAAGACAATCCAAAAGAAAAAAAAAAGAAATGGGGGGTG
>JAOXJM010000023.1:110231604-110250232 GCA_026413425.1 Tringa solitaria | reverse complement strand
GACAGTTTCTCAGAGTGGTCAGTTGATGACCTCTGTAGTAGAAAACTACCAGAGTAGTGTTAGGTCTCTCCCAGGATACTCTGAACAGTCTCTTCCCTGGTCTTTAGCCAGGGTAGCTTGGTTTGTGAGCTGAATTTGTTTTGGTGAGCCTCGCAGAGTAACAGCCCTCAGCAACCATTTTTTTCTCATGCACTCATCTCAAGTTCAGCTTGCTCAAGAAGTCATCCAAACATACAAAACCAGCAAATTGCAGGACCACCTTCACTTCTAAATAATAATCGTGAACCATCTGCGCTGCTACTGATATTCAACTGCAAATCACCAGTTCCACCACCAGTCTTCTCCTCAGTCACCCTCGTTGCTCTAGTAAAATAGTTGTTGCCATAGTCAACTGGGAACCTCCAGGATTACGAGTATAAATCCCACAACACAGCTGAAGAACATGCTTGCTAGGTCTTTGTGCAAGTCAATTATATTCAGAAAATTCTCTGACTAGGAAGTTTAAGATGCTGGAGAAAGCCTTTAACAAGTCATGTCTATTTACTGTCTTCTATACAGCCTCTGAAATATATTGATTTATTCAGCATAGCAAATAAATTCTCTTCCGATGGCCTGAAGAGGATGCTTGTGGAACATAGCTATAAGGGTGCCTTTTTATTTCTTTGTGACTAGTTTTGAACCTTATTCAGAGCTTTAATAATGTATCCACAATAAAAACCCTAAAAACCCCATATACCTTTTTGCTTAATGTGTGCTGTAAGGTTCAGATAAGAAAAAAAATTCTGTTGCTTAGAATCATTCAAGCTGCTATTATCATGTATGTATTGCATCGTGCATTCCTGATCCACAGGTTCTCACTAAAAAAACTCTTTTGATGCCTCGGGCAAACAGCCTTTTGCTTCATAATCAGCTCAATTTTTGAATTATTTTGTAAAGTGAAATACATGTATTTCACTGACACTGGGCAGAAGCTGTTTAGAATTTGGTCTAAAAAGAAAATTAAAAATATAAAATAATTTTAATAGATCAGTCATTTTCAATAGTACCTTTGAGAAATAAGGAGCTATAATAATGGGTTAGAGCTCCTTTGTTCCCTGTATTTGCCTTGAAAGAAAGTAATTCAGTCCATTTTTCTTAAATTAGTGACTTTTGCTGTGTGTGAGGTCCAATTTGAGAAATTAGGGCCTATCTTTAGGTTTGTTTAATTTGCTTTTGTATAGCTAAGATATAGTGTAGATGATTATGTCTCTACATCAGTTCGTCTCCCATGGTTAATGGGGAGACATAAATATTTTGAGGGCACAATTCATTTGAGCAAATGTAGACATCTCCTTTAGGATGAAAACAATTCTACTTTTGCAATACTTCATTATCTCTATTGATTTTAAGAGGAGGCTGGTATGACTAATTTAGACTGGGATATTTACATTTGATCAAGCTGGTCACACAACATTAGAAAGGGTCCTATAAGAAATTTTAGATTTCAATGTGATTTTTTTTCCTTTGCTGAATGGGTTAAAAAATAAATCAAAGCTTCAGAAAGTGTTCCTACGTTAGGGAAACAAACAAAAAAATGGTCACATAAGTGATTTGGGTATTCTTCTTTCAATTTTTTCCCTTTTATAACTATGTAGTAATATGAATTTTCTAATAAAGACAATTTGACCTTGGTCCATACATAAAGATAGTATAATACTAGAAAACACAGGGAGTTAAAGATTTTGGATATTAGTAATTTCTAGTATTAAAGTCATTTTTCTTCTGCTGGCAACTTCACAGGTTGTGCTTCTATAGTTGAGGTGAATATTAAATTCAATTTCAATCTGAACAAGCTCTGCTTATTCAAAAGGATTGTGCCAGTATTACTCTGGGAAGTAGATTGGCGTGAAAACTAAATAACTATTTTCGGTAATAACAGAATTTTCAGTCGGCTTTGCATATTGAAACTGTAGCACTACCAACTTCACAAACGAAAATTCTAATATCCAGAAACAATATGCAGAGTTATAGCTGCATAATCTTTACAGCTTAGGTGTTCCCACACAGTGTCACCTAAAATTCAGGCAGTGAGGAAGCATAACTCTTATCTTCTGTCACTGAGTAACCTGTCACTTTGCTGCTCAGAGGTACCTATTGGAAGCTACATCACTATGGAGAAAACCCTGGCTGATGTGGGCTGATGTGGGCTGCTCCATGTCCTACTTGCCCAAACCAGTTATGGTTTCCTCTGTATTGGTGTCCTTTGGAGTATTTTGGTTTTCTCATGGCTTTGACACATATTATTCTCTGTGCTCTGCTTATCTCTCTGTTACAGTTCAAAGGGAAATAAAAAAGAATGAAAATATCTCAGCAGAGCAGTGCTTTTGCAACATTATGTTGTGTGTCTCATGCCATTACAAGGGTTCAGAGAAGAAACTGAAGACCGTACTGGCTCAGATGCTGTTAGAATAATGTCACTGTTGGAGGAAAACAACAGTGATGTGATGCACCTCACTGTAGTTGATTTGGTGTGAATATCATAGTGATCTTGTCAGTGAGGCTTGGTTTCTTGGAATAAATAATTGGCTGGCTTCAGAAAGGAACTGAAGACTGAACTAGTGCACAGAAATTAGGCATTTGAGGAAATAGACCTTTGAAGTGAAAGCAGGAGCAAGCCAAAATGACAGGTTTTTGTTAGCTTCAAGGGATGCTGCATCAAAGCTGTTTGGAAGTGCTTCTGGTCTGGGATGATTCCTCTGTGCCTGAAGCCTCCCCTGGCTGCTTCCCCTAACCCTCACTTCACCCAGTCAACCCAGCAAGCCCCCAGAGAACAAAACAAGATGGATGAGTGCAACGTAGCTGGAGTCATCGCAAGAAATGGTTCTGGCACTTATGAGTGTCAGCAAGAGCAAGAAAAGCAGGGCAATCGGAAGGGAAGGTCTAAGGAACAGGAGTTTTTTGAGGCTGTTGTGCTAGTGAGTGTATCACTGCTGACTGCTCAGCCATTCTGTCGGCTGTAGAAGTTTCTAGAAGTGGACAGTAGGATAACCCAGAATCATAGAAACATAGAGTGATTTAAGTTGGAAGAAACCTTAAAGATCATGGGAAGGGACACATCCCACTAGACCAGGTTGCTCAAAGCCCCATCCAGCCTGGTCTTGAATATCTTCTCCTTTGGCAGGCTACCTTATACCAGAGAAATGCAGAGGGTAGATGCCCCTCTTGCATCACCCTTCCTTTAGCTTTCTCTATTGGGTATCACCTCAAGAAAAAATAGACATGAGAAAAATAAGGAATGAAGTAATTAAACACCTCAGGCCTGAAACAGTGGAAATGGGAAATGGATACAAAAATATATGTTTTACTAGAGAAGAACTCCATTTTTTATATTAAAAAGTCAAGTGAATGTACAATAAATATACACCACACACACATAAAAAAAGCCAACCATAAGGTAACTATTTCTGAAAACAGCCTAGGCTGGAGTGCTCATATTTTTGAGTAATTTTCAGTTTAGTCATGCAGAGGTGGTCGACTGTGAAACTAATTGTAGAAATTTGAAGAGCACTGACGCTCGTGTGAAAATGAAACATGAATGATGTCAGAATAGACAAAAAAGCTGATGTGATCTTCTGACATCTGAATGGAACACCCAGCCTCTTCATTTTAGTCGGGGAAGATTAAATAAGCTTGGGAAGAGACCAGAGACATGATAATATTTTGGAAAAAAAACACACACACACAGATAAGCCGGGGAAGTTTTAGATGATCTTGATGAAGCAATTAGAATTTGCCCAGAAAAATGAGATACCATTGACTCCATGGAGGATGGACAAAGTTCTAGCAGTTCTGATGTTCTGAAAGGGAAATCAAAATGCTGTGGAAAAGAAAAAAGTAAGATCAAAGACAGAAAATCATGGACAATCATGCAAAGTTCAAAGTCAGAATTCTCACTAAATGGCATACAGAGGTGCAAAGCATCTAAGATTTTGAAAAAATGCAAGAAATGCAATAGATTATACTACACTGTTTTGTTAGAGTTTGCAGGTGAAGGCAGAGTTTGCACAGCACAGACAAAGAGGATGCCAGCAGCTTCATTAGTTCAGATGGGTTTTTTTCAAAGCAAGAACAGATGAAACTGCAGCAGAAAATGTTGAAGCTATCAACCAAAAAGTAAATGTATCATTTATTAATTCTTAGTTGAGCAAGGGGTACAGAGTTATACTCTGTGCATGGTGGAGTGGGAGGTAGCTGTGTTCTGGGCAGGCTTTCTCCTGTTCCATGTTTACAAAGTTATTTGCTGCACTGGGCACTGTCATTGGTAGGCAATCATTCTTACTTCCCCCCACAGCAGTAGTCCTTTGGATAAATAAGTGGAGCCAAAATGCTATTAGAAACAGTGCTTTTGGCACTGAGCAAAAAGCCACAAGCCTTATGATTAAAACTTTGCACTTTAGGGAACTTATTCCCCAAAGGGAACATGAAAACTAAATATATGGGTAAATAATGAACTGGAAAAGGTACAAGTCACACTTACACTGTGTGTGTACATGTCTATGTGCATACAGGCTCATTTTCATGTGGAAACAAGTTAAGCCTCTGCTCTCATCAGGGAATGAACTGACTGGGAATTCAGGGGATCAAAGCAACTGAGGATGAGTTATTTTATAAAAAATAAAAACTCTCATTAGGATCAGGAATAAAACTGGCAGAACTTAAATGTCCTGGAGTTAATGAGTTTAAGAGCTGACAACATGAGTGTATTTAACAGTAGGGAAAAAAAAGAAAAGATACAGCCTTTCATCTTCTGTATATACATTCAATATAACAACATGAATTTGCACAGTTCTCATTTAACATTCCCATTGGGAGACACTAGCTCTGCCCGTTGTTCTGTTACACATGGATTGTAGCTCTTCCTCAAATCCAAATTCACAAGCTGTTTAAAAGTAAACACCCCAGCAGGGAGGATTAAGCTCTTGGAGAGCACCTATATACCTTTCTCAGCTGGCACAGGGGCAGGTTGCTCTTCATGAGATGTGTGTGGATCAGGCACATGAGGCCAGGACAAGGGACACCTTAGTTCCCTTGCAGCTATTATGACATTTGATATCCCAAGGGATGGGGTATAGGTTTAGAATTCAGGCACCGTTTATAATGTATTTAAACCTGCTCTGAAACTTTCTCTTCAGTTTATGGCATAAGCTTGTTTACAGCTTCTTCACTTTACAGCTTCAGTTTGAGTTGTATTAAGATCCTGAAGTGTTTCACAGGAAGAGGAAAAGTGGTTTTGATGGGATGGTGTGGCTGTAGAGATGAAATTTAGAAGAAAAAATGATGAATGGCTCTGAGGTCCCTGTAATGACTGAGGTGCTTTTCTGGTGTAAAACAACCAAGATTGTAAATCCTTAAGGGTTGGAAATAATGTGCTTGAGAGCAAAATTAAAAAAAAAAATGGTACAAAGACATTACAAGGTTTGGTATCTGGGCATTACTATGGCAGACACGATTCAATAAATATAAATTTAAAGTCATGCACATGGGAAAAATAATTTAATCTTTACTTGTGGAATGAGGGACTCTGAGCTGATCATTACCAGTCATGAATGAGATCTTGGTATTATAACAGGTTTTCCTTTGAAAATATCAGCTCTGCTCTCCTTAATCATTAAAACCCAGTTGGAATAGTAGGAATTATTAATAATAGAATAGAGAACAAAACAGGGATTGCATGATGACATACGAGTTACTGTATAAGGTCAATTATCAATGTCAGTAATATTATAATGTATACTGACACTAGATAATGGCATGTCCCTATATAGATCTGGCTTGTGGTCTGGTTTGTCGTCTCAAGAATCATATGGCAAGATTATAAAAAGTTCATAGAATGGTAACAAAGTTGTTAAAAAGCATAAAACAGCTAAGTAAGAAAACTGGAAGACAGTAAAATTTGGTCTTCAGCCTGGAAAATGAGATAGTTGAGGAGACAGTGAGAGATCTGGGAATGAGGTCATGAAGGTTACAATAAGCACAGAGAAGATCAGTTACTCACTGTCTATTGCAGGACAAAAGCTGGAGAGAGCTGGACATTAAAACAAGATAGCAAATGGTGGGTTCAAGGTGGTCTTCAAGTGAATGCAGAGATATAGTGGAAATTCCTGTCACAGGATGCTGAAAGTTTATATACATTCAAGGCACAGTTGGACAATTTCATTGCCCAGAAAAGGCATTCCTCAGGTTTCTTAAATAGAAAGAAATCACGTCTGGTTTAGGAAGTTGAAAATTACTGATCCCTGGAGAATACTGTGGTAATGTATGTCCTGTATCACATGCACTTGCTCTCTAGTCTTTTATATTTTCTCAGACATCCAGTTATGGTCACTACTGAAGACAAAGTTCTGGTCTGGATGGACCTTTGGTCTGATCTAAAAGGGATGCTCTGTGTTTTTTAATATCTGTAGATGGATGGCAAGTAAGACTGAAACTTAACAGCTTGAATTTGCCACTATACAATGACAGAACACAAGACAGGAAGAGGAGAGGCAGCTGGAAACACCCATTGCATTGTGTAGATATCTTCATCTGAACTATTTGTTTAGACTCCCCTTATAGTCAGTGCAGATCTAGTCAATACAGTCCATGGAGTTTAAATCGTGATTCACCTGGTCAAAAATCATTGCCTGTTTTAAGAGCAGATGTGTTACAAATTCAATGGATTGACTAGCTCTGAGCTGATGGAAGCTGAGAGTGATATGTTCAGACAAAGAAACTTATATTGTCAATGACTGAGTCAGTCAGTTGAACTTTGAGACCTCCTAGACTGGCAAACTAAAAGAAATGCATGCCTAATGTAACTAAGACAACTTGGTCTCATGATTATGTAAAAATGTTCAAAAAATAGAGTATGCAATTTTGTTCAAGAGAACAAAAAGTATAATTACACAGATGTCTGTCTTCTCTCACAGACTGTCCAGAATTATGATAGTAAGAATAAAATCAAGTTGTTCTTAACACTCTGAAAGCACAGGTTTTTAGCTCATACTTGTCACTCTCATATGAGGTAACTGGAGTATCAATAGTTAGGACACTTGGAGTGGGAGGAAGGAGGAGTAATAATAATAAAAAAAATCCAATATACTTGAAAGAAGTAGGGAACTTTGGCTGTGTTACATATGTAACTTTAGGAGGATAATGTTAGAGTTGATGAAAAACATTTACTATGTTGGAAAAAGGGGCTTGGCGATTGTTTCCATTCCTGACGTTCAGGAATGCAAAGTTGCAGCTATCTGTAAACTGTATGAAATTCTACTGTTAAGGATTTTTGTCTCAGCAGACAGATGGATTTGACTACACTTTTTTGCAGAGGCTTACATTGTATATGGCTAAACTGAGACACTGAAAGCAGCAAGCCACTTTTTGTCCTCTTCAAAACTACAGAGCAACACATTCAAATCTACGGAGCAGAACCTTCCGTGATCCCCTTCTCCTTGAGAAGGATATCCAGCATCTAAACTTCACCTACAAATAGGTAGGTAGACAGAGTTAATTCAACTTAGTTTATGTAAATTAAATTATAAATCAAAGTAGAAAATGTTTCCAGGTATTTGGAAGAGCACTTTGGGAAAATGACAGTGGACTAATGCTAGCTTTGATTATGGGAAATCTAGGGTACAAAAAAGAGTGTCCAAAACCCAAACCATGGATTGTTTTTTAAACTTGTTAAATCCCTCTTATCTGAACTCTCTTAAAGATGAGGAGTACTGAATTTGTGATTATTCATTTGCAGGGGAGAATTAAAGCTGTGTTGCAAATTGGTTTTTGGTTTTTTTTCTTTGAAAACTAAACATAATATTGCTTCAAAACTTCAGGTCTCTAGAAATACTGCAACAGAAGAGAACATATCATCTGATTTCAGGTATTCTGTGGGTGTTCAGGTTAAGGACTTCTGCTTAAAACAATCACAAAACTAGAGCTGCAAACTGGGAAGGGATCCATTCTATATGCCTGCCAATGTGATAAAGTGCCTAAGCCTAGATAGCCTTATCGTCACAAAGGACCCCATTTGGCCATCAGATACGTCACATTACTTGACAGAACAGTCAAGTAAATAATTCCATACTAAATTTACATAATTTTTGTGAGAAAAAAATTTAACCCACTGTTTTAGCAACAAAAAAGAGGTTGAAAACAAGAGAAGAATAGATTGAAGTAATGTATGCATGAAATTTTCCACATCTTCTCCAGAATAAAGGTCTTTTAAACTGTTATGTATCCCCCATATTCTCTTCCAGGCTTTTTGTGTTAAGGACAGCACTGCAAACCCCAGGTCCTGTCCGTTCTGGTTTTTATTTTCTTGTCCTTTGGAGTCACTGCTTTTTTTTTCTGAAGTCAGAACCTTACATTATATAGTTTCTTAATAACCTCACAACAGCTTTCAACATCATATTTGCATACAAATATGTGATTTGGAGTTCTTATTATATTAGACATAGATGTCATGCCTGCAGTTATTTTACCTTATAATTGACTAATCATATGGGGATGCTTAGTACAACTGAAGTGCTGTGCTGTCCTCAGGAGCGTTACATTAGTTGCACTCATGGTAAAGGTGTGTAATACCTGCTCTATTCAGTTAGAAACTCCTTAACGTAACTTTCCATGAGAATATAGTCCTATTGACTATTGATGCTGTTGTGGAGCATTCAAAATATTTTTAATATTATGCATAAGCATAACCTCCCACCACCACTGCCTCCATTGCCCTTACAGAAGTCTGTAAAGGGACCATTAAAAATCCATTAAGCTTGTTAGTTTGCACAGCTTTCAGGGAATTTTGCTGCAAGTTTTGCTATTTAGACACTTATGGGCTTCTATTAAACACAGCAATCTTTGAGCTTTAAGGGTTTACTGGAATGGCCCATTAAGTGAGAGTTTTCTAGGGGGGATTACGTCTGGGAGAAAGAGGGGAGATCAGAGTCGTAATTATACAAATGGGTTTTGCTTTCTGCATTTTGTTTTTAAAGTAAAAGTGATTTCTATTATCCCAAGAAGCTCAAAAGCAAACGTTAAAGAGTAAATGGATGGTTTCATGACTAAAGTATTTATAAGGAATTCAGGAAACTGGTTTCAAGTATTTGACTTTAGATTTCAGAAAAAAAAAATCACTTAAGAATTGGTCTGGAAGTGCTGAATATCTAAAAAGTTATGTCTATTTAAACATCTCTTAGATCTCGTAGAATCAGGCATTTTTCACTGTAATAGAGTTAATAATACTTCCTTTTATCCTCTTGTCTATTTCGATATTAAACTTTTTAGGGTAGGGGCAGGCTCATTTATGACCTCTAGTTTCTCCTATGATTCTAAAAAAAAATATTAATAAGGAAACATATGCCAATCTGAAAAATCTTTTCACTTACCTCATTGGCATTCACATAGAAGATTATCTTAAAAAATCGTTGGACACTCACAATGCCCTTGCATTGTGAAAGGACTTTCATAAAGACTCATGGCAGGCTATTGTGGGGATAGATTGGTTCCTCCATATGAGGTCTAGTATTTGAAATGTTTGTTATTTCTGGGAAGGCACCAAATTCCTGAGATGGCATTGAGCCACTTATGGGAATATGTAGTGCTTGACTGGAATAGTAAGGTTTCACATATTTTTGGTTTTGTTAGGAAATTTTGTTTTGTTAGGAAAGGGGTATCTATCTTTAACGTTACCACGCACAAAAAACTGGTTAATGTTTTCCAACTTTAAAAAGAAATGCAATCATTTGTATTTGATGTTTCCAAATAGTTGAGTACTTCCATGTTTGCAAAAGGAACTCGACATTTGGTGTTAAGTATAGTCCTGGGGTCAGGAAAATTACTTTTACTCTCCTCATGTCTTCAATCCATTCAGGTTTGGCTAAATTGTTAGTTGCCAAAAATTACTATTCCCCATCTGTGCTTTCAGCACTGGAGCTTGCTAGAGGCTGTCTGCTAAAATCCGTCAGCATCCTATCAGTCCTGCCCATGCACCAACCTAGCATCTCATTTAAGTATGCCACGAAGATGAAGCTCCAGATGGGATCATGCAAAACTGGTTCCCTTCCAGCTGCTCTTTCCTCATTTAAACAATACTGTGGGTTCATATGGAAGGGAGATTGGGCTGATAATGACAAGACCATAAGTTCAAGTTTTGCTTTTTTTCATTAAGTTGTTTCTCTTAAATATATGTCTTTCTCACTTCTTATTATACCTCCTCTAAACGTTGCACAATCTGGAAAGTGATCTCTAATGTGGAGCAGCCAGGATGAAGCAATGCTGTTCTGTCAAAAGAATCCGCCAAGTCTTAACAAGTCTTGAGCACTTTACTGTGTTGTCTGTGCAATGAGACTACTCGTGCATATATAACTTCAAGTGTAAATTTCAAACCTTCAGGTTTGATCATCTTATTAAAACAGACTTTGTTTTCTTCTAAGGCACAAAAGGCAGGCAGTGATTTATTATCTTTTCACATGCAATTGTTTGTAGGCAATTCACAGACCTGAAGAACATATAAAAGAGGACTGATCTGTGCATACAACTTTAACTTTCACATGCACTGACTCTTGAATTCTTGATGTTGCAAATATGGTAGGATTAATTGGAAGCCTCACCTAAAATCCAATATATTCTAGGTCTACCTATGCCTGCAACCGATTTTTCATATAACAGATTCCCCTGAATGCTGTCCTCTGCACGGTAAGGATGTATATGTTGCCACCTGACTATTTTTGTAGCACCACAGCCAATGAACAGACATGGTCTGTTCAGCTGAAATGAAGCTAAATACAAAAAACTTTGATACAGTAGGGACTAGAGGAAAATATTTACATGTTCAAGGGAATACACAAGATGACTCAGGAATCATTTCCATCCTTCCTCTTCTGCACTTCCAAGAATATGAATCCTGCTTGCATGTGAGCTTGCGTCCTGTTTTTCACTCTCTTCAGCAAAAAGAAAAGAACCTATATTTATGGGAACGGTTTCATTTCCTATAGAATTCTGTGGTGCACCTCGCTGTTCTGGGAGCCTGATGGATCTGAAAAACAGTGGTAATGGGAGCTGACAGTGATGGATGGTGGAAAAACCAAGAACCCCACAACTGATCAGAAGAGGGTGCTGTTATTCTGGGATGGTCTTGCATCATCCCTGCCAGAACACAGACAGTGCCACAGTGAGATTCTGGAGGATGCTGCCTTTCAGCACAGATGTAATATTAAGGACTTGGCTATCAGTGATAGTAATTAAGAGACAATAGCACTTTTCACAGTAAGACAAAGATTTCCTGAATAAACCTGCATTTGGCCACTTGTGTTCTGCGGATAGAGGCTCCCTTACCAAATCAAATTATGGAATTCCTTCCTTTCCTACCCTGCGGCAAACTACTGTGTATTGCTGCTCTACACTATTGAACAGCTGTTCTTGTACATCCTACAGGCAATTGCATGTGAAAAGATAATAAATCACTACTTTCCTAATCTTGAAAACATGTATGTGTACTTCAGTCATAGGAACCGTGCTGGGTGAATACATGCTGCTAAATAAAAGACCACAAGGGAGCAAAGACAGTCTCTGACCCCTGGTGATTTATGTTGCATAATTGTTCTCTCATCAAGAAGAAGCCAAGATGTTTTTGACTGCAGACTCCAGATACTGAACTTCCAAGGCAATGAGGATGAAACTGCATCAGGTTTGGTGCTCTCGACCCCTCATCGTCCTTGTACTATCCCCACAGACTTTGTACCTTCAGATATCCACTGTCATGCAATGTCCTAGAGGTTGTCTTTGCTTTTGTGCAATAAAAGTATTGTGCTGCTGGGCTGAAACAGACCTCACGTTATTTCTGAAAAGCACATAAAATCATATTTGAAGGCTACACAGCCACCACTGGGGCCCAGAGATGGCCCAGGGACAACTGCTATATAGTTTAGACACTGCCAGTCTGCTTGAGAGTAAATCCATGCTAAGCAGTGTGGCAGTGAGTCAGTTTAGCATTGTCCTGTGACAGTATAGCAACATCTACCCGGTGACTACTTCCATAATAATAAGTAAAATGGCCCAAGGATCACTCTGCAATAATAAAGCATAACTCACATCCATAAGACTAAACTCATTTATCCACATCCAAAATTTGTCTGAGTGTTTTAGGTAGCCAAGACTACGTTACAGTCCCTTTGCAACAGTACTAACAATCTGACCGTACAGGTCCACACTTGATAGGGTAGTACCTGAACCTTACCTTTTACATTTTAGTAGTACATATGTAGCCACTGAAGCCAATGTATGTCAACAGAGGGACTTATTCATATGCACAGAGCTATGCCAGTGATGGATTTTTCAATTCTAGGGGAAATATGATGGATAAAATTAAGAAAGGCTGAGATTTGCTAAAGGAAAAAAAAAAAAAAAGGATTCCGTGGAATTCAGATACCTATAATGTTTAATTAATAAAGTGTGCAAGGCAATATTTTTTTGTTCTGAAGCCTAGTGACACAGCACAACTTGAACTGCACAATAAAATATTCTTACACTCACAGACACTGCTGGAATAGTCATATCTGTGCCAAACTGAGATCATGCCCCAGTGCTGAACAGAAGTCTGCTTGTTCACCCTGTACAAAGTTGGGTCAGGGTGAGCTAACAATTTAGCAGAGTGAACAGTCAGGTACTGTTGTATGGGCCTTAACCCTCACCCTATTTATTTCAGTAATATAGGTATACTTTTAGGGAGTTAATATCCTCAGCACTAGTCATATAAAGAAAGACGATTCCTAGAAATATAATCTAAACATAGTTTTTTTAAAAAAGTTAAGATTATGTAGATATTTGAAGAGAAATGCAAAATAAATTCACGAATATATGTTTGTTTCTTACTATTATAATGTATAGGCTCATTGCTCATCTACTTTCCTGTAGCATGATCAGCAGAGACTGGCACCAGGTGTTTCAGAAGAAACTGTAAAAAGCCTTCTGGAAAAATGCTACCAAACCTTTGATGGGGCCAGTTTGTCTGAAGCAGTTTTGTCAGTACAGAAAGTGATGTGATATTTTTGCTGACTTTGTTGCTTGTTGACTGATTTAATATTTGCTGTAATGCTACTACTTTTGTTATCTGTGCCTATTCATAATTTCTTGTTTAATTCTACTAACCTCTTAGCCTGCTCTGGCAACAGGTTGTTCTTCATCTTGATCAATAGCAAGTTTGTTTGCTTTGTGGTTTTTTTCAAACGTGAAGCATAATGACCTGCACAAAATGTCTACAAAAAACCTGCTTATACAAAAACGTGGAAAAGTTCATCTGAACTAACTAGAAGTTTGATTTCAAACTATATTAAATCCTATATGAACAACTCAATGTCTTTTCCTGACTGCTCCTCATGGAAAAAAAATCCCTATATTCAAGTTTCTTTCCTAAAAGTTCCATTTAATTCCCCATGACTAATGCTTCTTCCAATGATTTATTCACTGTAGCTGGGAATTACGGTGAAAAAACTTGGATTATTTAATATCTGCTAATTGACTCTGCAAGGGGATCCATGCTAGAATAATGGTGTCATATGTATTAGACTTGAATTTACTTTACAGTGATTTCCTGATGAAGACAATTATAACTGCCTGTTAATTATTACGCATAACTCTGAAAGTTTGTATTGGGCACAATATCAAACAGCAGCCATGCCTATCTCATGGAGGATACCCCCAGGCAGTGAGACCACAAATCGTGATCTAACCTTCTGTAGATGTAATATTTGCCCTAGCATTTTAATTTAGATTAGGAGAGTATTCAACACACTTTTTTTCTTACTCAGGAATTCAGAAATGATACTTTAGATTAAATGAAACAGGAATAAGCTTCCAACTTACACCTGTGTGCTCCAGCCATAGAATACACTCCACAGATCAGGCTACAGCCAGTCGAAAGAAAACTCTCTGAACCTCCTTGTATGGTGTGGACACAGGTCCTCAGCACCAGCTGCCTCGATCAACAACCCCATGCTTGTTTGTACTGCAATGATAATATAGGCTACATGCTAATGTAGGCATAGCCAGAATGGGGTGATTAGTACTGATTGGAAAATCTCTGGCAAAAAAAAAAAAAAAAGATTTACTTGGGAATGATATGAAAAAGTCCACAGAGAGTTTAATTTAATATCAGTTATTTCAGAAATCACGCATAAGAAGCTTGACTGACAGCTGCCTTCTAAACACCCCCAGTTTCTTGAAAACTCATAGACGTGGTTATTGGTTAGTTTTACTGAAGA
Organism: Tringa solitaria; assembly: GCA_026413425.1. Lineage (NCBI taxonomy): Eukaryota > Metazoa > Chordata > Aves > Charadriiformes > Scolopacidae > Tringa > Tringa solitaria. The sequence continues at coordinate 110,235,962 of JAOXJM010000023.1, read as the reverse complement.
GACCAGACAATGAAGCTTTGTGTCACTGAGGCAGCCAAGCAGGGATATTGCCTCTAATCCAGAAATCCCAGGGTTTGCAGAAACTGCAGGCCAGTCTCAGTGTCTCAGAGTGGATTGTGTTTGTATTAAGAACCCTTGGACTATTCCTGTCACTGAGAATTTGTGGGATTTCTTTTGAATCAAAACTAAACTAAGTTTTGAATATCAAAACCTGATAATATAATTAAATCCTCTGTGCAATTCTGCTGTCCCCCAGCAATTCTGATTTAAAAATAAGTGAATAGGAATAATGATTTTAATTCAGATCAGAGATAGTTGCATTACTAGAGCTGTGCAAAGAATAATACCCCATCTATAGCAAGTTCTGCTTGTGTTTCAATTTCACAAGCGTAATACTCACATACTAAATTCGAAAGATTCCCACTCCTCCAAAACAGTATAAAAATATCTGATAGTCAATTTAAGCTATTCTTTTCACATCTCCTCACAAACACATGAGCTCTGCAAAGCTTTTTGTCTCAGCTGGAAGATGCTTCTGTTTGCTCTACCTCACGTTGAAGCTGATTGCCTCTCCAAAGTGTCTGATCTCTGTATATTAGAAAAAGAATAGATTTGAAAGATGCTTATAATTCATTTAATTTCAATTCCTTTGCTTTCTTTCATCCAATATTCTAGATAAACAAATAAATGAGGTAATCATTTCACTGACTATATCATTTTCATTTTCTATTCAGTACACACAAAAGCCAAAGCTATTTTTCTTAACATCATTTTTTTTCTCATAATTGTAAAGCAGAAAGATCTGCTCATGTCTTTTTTAACTTCTGCATCTATCCCAGATAAACCTAGCTGCTTTAAGGGATACAATGAAAACATATTGTTTTCTAAATATAACCTAAGGGAAAAAAAAAAATGATAAAATTAATTCCCACCTTTGGAACACTTAACTTTGATGCCAGAACAGTTTTCTGTTCTTTTCTGTACATTTCCTGTCAATTGAATATCGGATTTGTTTCAATCACATTCAAGCAAATGTTAGATTTTGACCAATACAGATTTCTGGGAGAACTTTAGGCTCCCCATAACATCCCTAATGGTTCAGTGTCATTTTCAACAGCTTTTGCGAGTTTACAAAAAACAACCCAAGGTAAATCAGTAGGCCGACTGGATGATTCTAATGCCATGTTACAATATTGGTGCCATCTGTGTGACAAAATTTTTCAGACAGTCCAGTCATTACCATAGCTCCATTATGGGAGGGTTTTAAGCAAGCAGAAGGAAAGAAACAATACCTGCCTCAGAGAGCTGATAAATCTTCCTGTCTCCTTCCCACACAGGCACTCTGATGTGGATTAAAATATGTGTTTCTTTGATTCTCAACGATAGTAATGATTAATGACTGTAAATAACAGACACATTGTTTGCCACACACTTTAGTCTTCTGCAATGTGATTAAATCTCCTCTTCTTTTCCTAATTAGCGATCAGAGAAAAAAAAAAAAAAGCAAACAACCCCTCCCCATTTTGTCTTATTTGGAATTTAGTTAGATTTAGGGGTTAAATCTATTCAATTTTAAAAGAAGAAGAAAACAGAGGATTTGATTGTTCGTGACATTTTGTTCAGAATCAATCATTGTCAGCTCAGGTTAGACTGATTTACTATGAGCCTGCCATAGAAAAGATTTGCCACAAATGGCAAGGCTCTGAGCTGTTTCCACCGCACTGAACATAATGATGGATTTATCATTGCAATCAAGATGGTAAAACAGCATGGTCCCCAGAGTCGTGCACCAGGCAAATAGATCACAACAGCCCTGAAGTTATATAAGGGCTTTGTTTATCTGGTCTCAGTCTGCAAGAGTAGTAATCCAACTTAAGATAAGGGACTCTGATCTTTACAGAAGTTTGGACAGGTTTTATCTCCTAAACCAGTATAGAGTAGAATTGTCTCTGCTGAGGAGTAAAGCAACAAGCCATTAAATATATACATATAGATATCCAAAATAAAAGGTGGTCTAACATAAACAGAAGTAATAAATACTGTTATTATTGATATTACAATCTGACAGTATCATCTTAATCTGTAATTGAATTAATATGCTGGAATAGTTTAGTGAGAAAGTGAACAATATAGGAACAAGAACATTTGTTTTAATACATTATCTTTTATTACAGGCATTCTTTCTTAATTCAATCAAGAAATGGCGATGCCAAGCTCTCAGGTCTAAAAAAATTAAAACTAAAGGGAAATATTAGCCCTTATGTAATAGCACAATGTCAAACTGGTCTTTCACCTGTGCAGAAAAATTAAGTTAGTCTGTAGTTTGCATTTATGAAACCTTGTTTCAAAGAAAGTATTGTTATTTCTCTTCGTCTGATGTAGAGTCTGAGCTTTGGAGAGAGGAAGTGATGTTGTAGAGAAAGGAGATGAACCACCAAAGGTTACTGAGTTACTCATCCATGCAGACTACTGCTCATTTTCCTGAAGTTCATGGGCCTATAGATAAAGATTCTGAAATAGAACCTGAGAAAGGGATCTGTCCAGTGGGATGATGAAATGTTTCTCACTGAGGACCATAGTGCCAATATTTGGTGCAATGATGCTGGAATACTGAATCTTCCAGAACCTGGCCTTTCTCCCCATGTGAGGAAAGAACCTTATGAGCATTCTTCAACCAGGTGCCAGAGATTTGAAGTATAATTGTGTCCTGCATTCAGCCAAGGAAAACAACTGGCTTCTTATTTTCACATAAAACATGGCTGAGTGTTCTTTGTCATTGGGCTGCACATAGAAAATACAAATTGAATGTAGAATTCAGGATTTGCCATATTTGTAAAATAATGAAGAATTTAGGCATATTCTGTAGATTCTAAAGGCAGAATAAAGTTAGAATTGATCTTCAGAAATAATTATGAATGGGATATGCTCCCAGACTGAAAATTCCTTAAATTACATTATAAATTCTCAGAAGCTTCAGGAGGAACAAAAAATATATCTCAGGGGATGTATTTTCCTATTTATTTGACAGGATCTATAATGATATGAACCAATCTCTATCTTAATTTTGATTTTAAATTCAGTTGATAAAATAGTTTTCTATTTTGAAGCATGAGGGTTTGATTCAATAACTGGTAAAAAGATCTATTAAACATTATTGATTCACTTTGGGTACAAATATGATATAAGCTATAATTCATAAGTAATAATGATTATAAAACAGTTGCATGGATTTAAAAATCAGATAGCACACCACACAGAAAGTAGAAAAGTTTGATTCAGAGACCTGGATTCTTCAGGGATTCATTTTGTGCACTGAGAGGTAGAGAGGGTGTGCTCTCTCTTTTTGCCTAAGTGTTTTCTTCAAAGCAATCTCACACAGACGTTGGCAGCACTTTTTGACACAAAATGCATTTAGGCAAATTTATTGTCAACTTAGCCTTCAAGGTGTGCAGATAGACATAAACAGAAATATCCAAAGGGTAAATAAAATTGACCTGGTTTTTGTTACTGTGACAGTTTTTATTGTGCAAAAGCAATGGCTCAACAAAACAAAACAAACATAAAAAAATAAAGATTTTAACACAAAATTTCCATCAGTAAAATAAAATATTACAAGCCCATGTCTTCATTAGACTAGTATTTATTTGGAGTTTCTTGTCTTGTTTTAATGAAAAATATAAAAAATTCTGCGTTCAAACTTAAAATCTGGACTTTTTTTCAGAAAGGTAAATTCTACCTTTTTCCCAAAAGCCTAATAAGTAGAATGTGCTCCTAATTTACAGAGAAGCTAGTCTGGGTTCAGACCACTTGCGAAGACCTTCTAAAAGTCCGTTTCTCTACAAGAGAGATGGACTGAGCTCTGTTAGTTCAAGTTATTTCAGTCCTCAGCTGTTCTGCATCAGCAGGAATTGCTGCCCTACTGCCATTGACCCTTCCCCTTGTGACAGCAAAGGGTGGCAGAGACAAATACATGCCCAGAAGCAAACATCCTCAACTGTGGTTCTCCACAATACACAACACAGAACTGAATGAGGCTGTTTAGATTCCATTCTCTGATTTTGTACTGATGCTGATGGTTCACTACAGTAACTTTCAGAAGACAGCATGGGGTAGAGGAAATACCCCCAACCAAAACAACCATTTCTGCATTAAGCCTTACAGCAGCCTGGGGTAGTATGCTGATATAGGTATGAATAGATCATCAGTCAAAAAGAATAAAAAAGTTACTTTTTTATGCAGAAAGTGAAGAAAGTGATTCGGAAAGACACCTCTTTCTTCTTTTGTGGTATTTTAACTGGTGTCAATAAAAATAATAATAAAACTGGTTCCTACATCGACTCTGGTCTTTCCAGAATGCC